>OX376372.1:26835533-27233307 GCA_947369275.1 Nemotelus nigrinus | reverse complement strand
GATATATTTATTTTTCAACATAGTCTCCTAACAAGCTAATACATTTAGTCCATCTTTTTTTCCAAACCCAGGGTACCTTTAAAAAAAATTATTTATCTTCACTCTCCTAAATATCTCCTATCATCTTCAAATTTCTTACCCCGAAGGTGTTTATTTATTTATTTATTTATTTATAGATTTATTTATTTACATATTCAACAGATAAAAATCCAATTACTGAATATAGAAACATATAATATATAAAGAATCTACTAATGAAAGAATGTAATATAGCAAGCACAAAATGATAATGATAAAAAAGAAGAAAAATAATAGACAAAGCCAAGCCGAAGAAAGAGGTAGAGGTCACTGGGAGCTAGACCTGGCAAAAAGGGTGAGTGGTCAAGCAATTCGAATCCTGTTTCTTTAATTGCATCCATCGCAACTGCAACCTTGTGAGCCGGTGCGTTATCTTGATGAAACAGAACTCCAGCTCGCAGTTTGCCGCGTCTTTTTTCCTTCATTGCTGCTCGTAATCTTCTTATTTGGTCTCCGTTGTAAAAGCCTGATGTATTGGTTCCCTTTTTCAAATATTCCATCATAATAATTCCTTCAGCGTCCCAAAAAACTGATGCCATAATCTTTCCTGCCCAGCTCGATACTTTGAATTCGGCGTTGGTGAAAAGGTTCGCTTCCAGGTCATCGATTGCATTTTGGTTTCAGGATTAAAATGGTGGATCCAGGTCTCGTTCATGGTAACGAAACATGACCAAGAATTCTCCTGATCTCCCTGGAAATTTTCGAGATTCATCCTTGAAATGTCAACTCGTTTCTTCTTACGCTCGTCCGTTAACATTTTCGGTACCCAACGCACAGAGACCTTCTTCATATGTTATTTGTTGGGAAATATTTTTCAAACACTACCATATGAGATTCCTATGACCTCAGCTACATGCCTGATGATGATGATGATGATGATGGCCTGGAGTGGGTCCAGAGGGACCCTAGCACTGCGACCTCCTGGGTCTATTGTGCCTCCTTTGCGTTATGTCCTATAGGATGTCCAGGCTTCTAATGAACCTGGATATGTTCCTTGACGGGACATTTGTGATGTCCCTGGTGGAAGGAAGAGCAGAGCCAAGTAGCTCGAATCTTCTTCTCGCTAGTGCTGGACAGACTGTGAGCAGATGTTCTACACACTCTGTCGTTTCCCCACAGTATCTGCAGCGGTCATCGTGCTCCTCACCTATCCTGCGGAGGTACTTTTTGCATGGAAGGTGTCCTGTCAATGCTCCGCATAGGGCTCTTATGCCACTTTTGCAGAGAGCCACTGCTTCTTTTGCTCTTTTATTATCGAAGCCAAGGTATTTTTTTGAGTGTTTTAAACCCTCAATATTAAGCCAGTAGTCTTCGATCTTCTTTTTGCTCCATGCTTTAATTTCCTTTTCCGTATCTGCTTTTGTAAAGCCCCAGTACGGAGAAGGACCTATGAAGGGCATTTCTGCTCCTTTTTTGGCTCTGGTATCAGCTTCCTCGTTTCCTCGGTGCCCCTCATGGCCGGGGATCCATATCAACTCGAGGCTGTTCTGTGCCCCTATTTCATTAAGGGCCTCTCTCACCTCTAGGAGAATAGCCGAATTTATTTGATCGCGATTGATAGCCATGAGAGCCGCTTGACTATCCGATAGGATTTTTATTCTGACCCTTTTTGTATTCCTTATTTTTATTGTTTGTGAGACTCTTAATATGGCAGATAGTTCCGCTTGATAGATCGTGGCTTCTTTTGGGAGAGGGAAATGCATTTTGCACTTGGGACCTACGATCCCTGCTCCTACTCCACAATCCATCTTTGAACCATCCGTATACCACATTTGCGCTCCTTTGTACGAGGGAGGTGGTCCATCCTTCCATTTGTCCCTTGATGGAATTGTGACCTTGAACCTCTTCTCGAATGCTGTCTCAGTTTTTATTTGGTCGCTGAGGTTTAACATTTCCATTATGGGCCTGACATCCTCCAGGATTTTTAGGT
Source organism: Nemotelus nigrinus (assembly GCA_947369275.1). Lineage (NCBI taxonomy): Eukaryota > Metazoa > Arthropoda > Insecta > Diptera > Stratiomyidae > Nemotelus > Nemotelus nigrinus. The sequence goes on along the minus strand of OX376372.1, from coordinate 27,231,299 downwards.
GGCCTTTGAGGTCCCCTGATTTATACCTGTAGGCTTGTTGTAGGCTAATGGCTTGTCTCGCTGCTTCCTCCTGAATTTTGAGGTGCAGCGGTTCAAGGTTTAGAAGGGCCTCCATTCCTGCTGTTGGAGTGGAGCTCATTGCTCCTGTAATCAGCAGGCAGGCCATCCTTTGAAGCTTGTTGAGCCTATTTATAGCGGTTTTTTGTATGGTTTTCTTCCACCACACTGCTGCTCCATATAGGAGGATAGGTCTCACCATTTGTTTGTATGCCCATAGGGTCTGCTTTGGAGATAGTCCCCAATTGCGCCCAAGCATTTGTTTTGTCGCCCAGAGTGCCTTAGTGGCCTTCATTGTCGTTTTGTTTAGATGATTGTCCCAGGTGAGTTTCCTATCTAGGTGTATTCCTAGATATTTTACCTCTTCCTGCAGACATACGACTGTACCCCTAATAATTAGGGCTCCTATTTCGATTTTCCTTTTCCTGGTGAATGGTATTATGCTAGTTTTCTGAGGATTGATGGATAAACCCTCTCTTTCGCACCATTGGGTTGTTTCATTTAAGGCTTTTTGCATTCTGGACCTCACGGTGTCCATGTGTGAGCCTCTTATTATTACCGTAATGTCGTCCGCGTAGCCGAGAGCAGTTAGGCCCTTACTATTGAGGGTCACGAGAAGGTCATCAACTAGTAGGGACCATAACAGGGGGGATAATACTCCTCCCTGTGGGCATCCCCTCCTAGTATCCACCCTTAGCTTCGCTTCCCCCAGCTCCGCAACCACACTTCGATTCCTTAGTATTTTGCTCGCCCATTTCACTACTTCTTGAGGAGTATCCCTCCTCTGGAGAGCGACGTGTAGCGAGTCATGTCTTGCATTGTCAAAGGCTCCCTCTATGTCCATGAAAGCACATAGTGCGACTTCCTTGCATTCCAATGCCTTTTCTATTATTTGTGTCAGCTTATGTGTAGCTGATATAGTTGATTTGCCTTTTTGGTAAGCAAATTGCAATTTGTGAAGTGGCATCTTTGTCAAAAGATCATTCCTTATGTATAGGTCAATCAGTTTTTCCATGGTCTTCAATATAAAAGATGTGAGGCTAATTGGCCTGTATGATTTTGGCAGGTCGGCCGGTTTGTTGCCCCCTTTAGGGATGAACACAACCCGCGCCAGTCTCCACAATTTTGGTATATAGCTGAGTTGCAAGCTCGCTCTAAATATGTGTACCAGAATGGTTTTTAGTTTCCCTGTTGCTCTTTGTAGCAGAGCTGGGTAAATTCCGTCTGGTCCTGGTGATTTAAAGGGTTTGAAGGAGTTTATCGCATATTCAACCTTTTCAGACGTGATGATTTGTTTGAGCAGAGGAGGTGAGTGACGTATCCGATCAGGACTGTCCTCTTCTTCCTCAGCCTCATTGCTTATTTCACACCCTGGAAAGTGTGTTCTAAGTAGCACTTCCAGTGTATCGTCAAAGGTGGTCGTCATCCCTCCATCTGGAGTTCTTAGTAGTCCTATATGGCCTTGATGGCCTTTGGATAGAGCTTTCTGGATCCTGGCAGTCTCTGGGATACTATTGAGACTTTCACAGAAGGCACTCCAGGCCTTCCTTTTGGATTTCCTTAGCTCTTTGTTGTATTCTGAGAGTTTCTTTTTATAGGCCTCCCAGTTTGATGTAGTTTTAGCTCGGTTGAACTCCGTTCTTGCGGCTCTTCTGAGTTTTTCTAGCTCCCTATTCCACCATGGCACCCTTGTCTTGGAGGCACTGGTTTTCTCAGGGCAGTTATCGTGGTATGACTCGAGGATTATTCTGGTGACATTGTCCACAGTGTCCTCCAGTTCTGTCCTCGTACTGAAACTCGGGTGCAGGCCGTAAAGTCCCGCTGTAAGGCTGTTTTGATAGCCTTCCCAGTTCGTACACTTTGGTTGCCTGTACTTTACCCCTTTTACAGTATCTTTTCCTAGCTCGAAGTTTATATGCCTATGATCAGAGAAAGAAGCGACTTCTAGGACATTCCACTTCTTCACTAAATGCGCTGCATTGTTTGACACTAACGTAAGGTCTAGTACCTCTTGCCTGTTGGCTGTCACGAAAGTTGGCGTTTTGCCCTTATTTGCTACAGACAAATTGCTGTTCAGGAGGAAGTCTAAAAGTAACTCACCTCTAGTATTGACGTCACTACTCCCCCATGCTGTATGGTGAGCGTTGGCGTCGCATCCAATAATCAACATTTTGTTCTTCCTTCTGCAGTGGCTAACGAGTCCTTTGATATTGTTACCTGGGACTTGATCCTCATCCCCTGGGAAGTATGCTGAGGCAAATACCGCCTCTACTAATCCTCCTTCGATGGGGACCTGAACTTGGACCGCCACTGTGTCCCTATTTGTGTATTCTGGAATCAGAAGAAAGTTAATATTTGTGTTAATTATTATCGCCGCCCTCGGGTTTTCTTCCCCTGCGGCCCAAATTAACTTACTATTTTTTGTGTTCAGGCCATTTATTCTGCCTTTATTTACCCAGGGCTCTTGTATTAGCCCCAATTTATAGGTGCCCGAGGCAAACCTGCTGCTTACTTCCGCCGAGGCAGCTTTGGCATGATGCAGGTTCACCTGTAGACACCTCATTCCCTTTTTGCGCTTAGTTGGGAACCGCTGGGACCTGATGTTGCCTCCATGCCGGTTCCACTGCCCTCCGTATTGGTGGTTGGAGTGACCACAGGCTCCGGTGTTTTCCCGCCTGACTTTTTGACGTTCAACTTAACTTGCCCAAAGCGAAAGCTAATGTTGCCGTCTCCGTCTGCTATTTTGGTAGCAGAGGCCTGGTCCGCCGCTACTACAAGCATGGCGCACTTGCCTTTATTTTCCCTGAAGAGGGCTCTCCAGGACTTGACATTGAGGTCCTCATTCTGGCGTTCTACGAAGGCCAGGATCCTCTCCGTAGGCAGATCCGCTGCATTTGGGAAATAGCCAACAAGGGTCTTAGGATTAGGAATCAGGGATTCCTCCGTGGCCCATAAGTTAGCTCCTTCCCACGGCTTTATATTCTGGGCTTCCGCCCTTATCCACTCCGCCGTTGGTTTGTCCTTACAGTGGAGGGACACGTAACCTACTTTGTAGGTGATGCTGAGGAAGTGAGGGGCAACGCCTCTTCCTACCTCGGCCAGTATCCGCTCCTCCAGGGCATTTTGTATTTGGTCCATTTGGTCGGTCGTGAGAAGTCCCTGGGGAAAGTCTTTCATCATGACCGCCATTTTTACACCCTGCAAGGCTCCGCTGTAAGTTACTTGTCGTTGCCTTTTGCTGGGTTCACAGTGTTTTGGGGCCACGTCGGTGCCCCTAATTTTCTTTGGGTGATTGTCTTCAGGAGTGCCATCCTTGGGTCTAGGCCTTTTCCTATTGGCCTCTGGGGCCTTTGTTAGGAGGGCCTTTTCCCTAGCCTCTTCTGTAGACATACCTTTTCGTATGAAGAACTTCATGCGCTTTCTGGCCGCACCGCTCATGTTCTTCTTTTTTGGAGTATCTTTCGATGCCTCCTGCGAAGTCATGTTAAGTGCTTCCATACTGCGCGAGAGCTCCTGCACGATTTGCATCGAGGATCCACCGTCAGACGTAGAGGGGGAGGCTGCGGGAGCCTCTGCTGCCTTTACTTCTTCCGGTTTGCCTCTCCCTTTTTGTGAAGCTGGCTGAGATGTTTGATCTCCGCCTGGTCCACCTTTGTTTTTTGGTGTGGAGCTATATTCGACTCTCCTCTTGCTTTTGCCCTTCTTGTGCCTTTGTTGCTTGGAATCCTCTTGGGCTTTGGGCTTCATATGTTCCTTTAATTCCTTTGAGGATTCACTGGGGAGCACTGCAGCTCCACTGATGGAAGGCTCTGGGGCCTTTAGATTTGGGGCACTTAAGGCAGCCCCCTCCTTTTTGTTTTTTATAGTACCTTCAATTTTGGTCCCACGAGTAAGAGGAATATAAAAGACCAGCCGTATTATCCTCTGTATCCCGGCCTAGGCATCAAATTAGACGGGCTCTTGCCATCCGACACCCGAATTCGCATATTATCGACTGCTTCACCCAGCAGCCATTCAGCCCTCGGCATATGCTGTTCCACCACTGGCTTGGGGTTTTTTCCTTAGGGGTTGACTCCCCAAAGCGTGAATAATATTAGCCAATCTTTCTTTCACGGAAGATTGTTACCGGCAGCACCGCGAGGAGGTTAAGATCACACTTCCATCAGCCTGAATAGTTACGGCACGTGAAAATTGCTTCTCCGTGTTATTCCCCCTATTCATCTGATGACTGCTACCTACATGCCTGATGGTCACTCTTCGATCTGCCAACACGACATCTTCGACTTTGTTTACGTTGTCTTCAGTGAAGGATGTGGATGGACATCATTCGTGGTGTTTATCTTCAGTGGATGTTCTTCCCAGCCTAAACTCCTTGGCCCAGGGTGCAACGGTCCCCTAATGTTTCCACAGTGTCACCGCGTGTGTCCCTAGTAGACAATTTTTTCAAACAGAGGTACTTAATGCCAGCTCTAATTTCGTTTTTCTCCATTTTGATGTTCTCTCTTCGACTGTTCGTATTCAAATGAACGTACCTCCCTGGAATCGTGGCCTATTTATATGTTTTTTATGCTGACTTAGTGAGTATGTATGATAGTAAAAAATTGTTTTTGGTATTTTATGCGAGCTGGAAATAACCGATTATTATTACTTATTGATCAACCCTCATATGTCAAAATACTTTTTTATAAAAAAGGCGAAATCCCTTCCACACACCGGGCAAACATCGCCTAGCCACAACATAACTTGCTACTTAAGGCTGGTGCTGAGTTCGAGTTCACGTGAAATTTTGACATGTCTCCATTATCTGGTCATTCTTTCGAGCGCAAATTTTGGCAATGGAGAAAAGCAGAGACAGTGCTCATTTCTGACGGATAAAATGTCAAGCATTTCACTTTTCGATCGATTTTCTTATTGGAAAGACATTTGCACTGCTCCATTTTCAAATTGAAACACCAAATGTCACTTTTTCGCTCGAAAGAATGAACTGCACAAACTAAATTGGCGTGAAATGATTGACAACATGTTTCAGTGCCATCTATGTTTTCAAAGCGAAAGCAACTTCAAAGCAACTTTTCATGCTAAGAACACAGTACCAAACTTGCTTATTTTCAAGCTAAATTTTCGCCGAAACAGATTTCACGTGAAATTTTGTATGAAAATTTCACGTGAAATCGAACTCAGTACTATGCTTAAGAGGCAAAAGCAATCCCACACACGTCTGAGCCAGTGATGCCAATTTAGCTATTTTGTAGCTAGATTTAGCTACAAAAAGAACCTGTTTAGCTACACAATTTTTCATTTAGCTATTGGCTACAAATTTAGCTACTGATTTATAGATTATAAATAATCTAAATTTTTGCTTTAGTTGCATTAATTTTCACTAGTTTATTGATATTTAAAACACTTAGTGCTTGAAAACAATCTCTTCAAATTCTAAGGTAAAAGCTGATGTTTTAGGTAGATACAATAGCAGTTGCTTTCAATTTTCTCGGTAAGCTTCATCATACAAACATACTAGCTTCTGCTGTTCAAAATATCGCAAATTTGTGCATTATATTTTCACACGAGGCAAATTTTTTCTCCCGATGTGTTGGCAAAGTACAAAGCAAGATTATCTCTGTAAAGGCGGCAATTTTTGAGAAACTTAAACAACTCATTGAAATATAGGCGGTTCACTGCCAAAATGTTGCTAAAGTCTAATGCAATAAATGGTGCAATGATCTGAATTTACGATATCACTTTCTACTATCGTTCTTACATCAAATCATTCCGACCAAATGGTTATCTTTTTCAACATCAATATCTATTTTTTGCTGCACACAGAACAATAATAATCTTCCACGAACAGTATTATTTCTTTCGTTCGGTGCAAAGAAAAACCGAGAGTTTTAGCTCATTTGCTATAAATTAAAATAGGTAAGACAAACGAAATGTTTAATATAGAATACACCTTATCTGCCTAAATTTGAAGACAAGAACCGAAAAATACACCCATAGATATAAAATAGCAATAAAACGTAGACAAGGAATTCGTACAAAAACCTAAGAGAAATTAGAAATCGTCCTCAGTAGTGAAACCACTCGTTTTCTAGCAGTGAGATATTTTCGACGTGTTTTTGATTAATATCAAAATATAAATTTGTGAGAAAAATAATACAAAGTTTGATTCTGGAGCCTTGCGATAACATCGGTTTTTTTATTGTTGAATTTAGCTACACTTTTTAGCTACAATGTGAACATTTTAGCTATTTTTAGCTATTTTTTCCCTCAAATCTAGCTACATCGGCTGGAAAAAAGTTGGCAACACTGGTCTGAGCCGCTCAAGTGCTCGACTCCTTTTTCACTGACCGGCCCAGTTTATTGAAGGAATATTTATAGGTTTTTTTCATTGCACTTTTGCAAGTGTAGGAATTTCCCAGCCAACCCAAATGCAAAACTTCTCGGCTTTTACCTTATATTTACACATTTCCTTACAATTTTTTTTTCTACATATTTTTCTTATTATAAGTTTTCAGGTAGAAGTTGCTGGACCGTTTTTATTTCTGATGGCATTCAAATCATCAGTCAGCGCTTGTGAATAATTTTTTAGAGCTTTCTCTAGAAGCGTTTCGATTGGACTATAGGTCGATCGGGATCGAAGACGCGCTTTTGACATTTCCAAAGACTAAAAATATTACGAATTCAGAATTTGTTGAAGTGTGTCTTCAAAATTTTACATAATTGAATCGAACCTTTATTAGCTCTGCATTTCTTTTCTTTGCTTCTTCAAGTGTGGGAAAAGGTTTTTGTGCATCTCGATTAGATTTCATCTGTTTGCTATGTGCCAAATTTTCCCGTTCCTCCTCGATGAGCCTAAAATTGAAATTTTAGTAACAGGCTAAATACTTGTTCTATATTACAATTTTTTATATTTTTGGTCGAGTTCATTTTCAATCCCGGCATATTTTGAATTAATTTCTTCGAGAAAATCAGCTTCAAACATGTTTACCCTTTGACACCTTTCGCTTGTTGTGGTAACAACTGTTGCTATGACAATTCTTACCAAACACACAATTTGCTGAGCAACGGAATTGTTTTATCTATAAAACCTAGATTCGAAATCATAATCTTAATAATTTCAATGTCTTTTTCTCGCTCTTTCAATTATATTTAGTCAAATTTGAGTGCAACGAAATATGTACCTACTGACTAATTGTTTTTCCCTGCAAACTTGCATTTTAAACTTTACCTCCAATATAATCACCAAAGGCACAAACCACTAGGTATTGTTGGGTTTTGTTCATATGCTAAGCTACACATTTCTTGAGTTGACGTATTGAAGTTGACAGATTTCTGACAGCACACCGCCGTTTTTTGACAACCTATTCGAAGTACGTAAACATTGAAGTGGCTACACGTCGAATTTGGTTCCACCGAGTGGAAAATTCATGATTATCATTACTCTTAAACATCATTAAGATGTCGTCATTATCTTCCTTGTCCGTCTATGACCTAGACCCAGACAAGGTTTTTCAGGAGTACCATGTAGATGAAATACAGGAGATAGTGAAGAAAGTGGAAACGGAAATAAATCATAAGCGAGAAGAGCTAAGGACTGTAGTAGGGTGCGTATCAGGCTGTATACTTTTCTGTTCACCGCTTAATGCTATCATTATTTCATAGGGAGCGGTATCGAGACCTTCTTAGCGCTGCCGACACTATCAGTCGCATGAAAGAAGTTTCAAGTGAGCTAATCACGCATGTTGAAAAAATTTCTGAAAACTGCAAAAGTCTCAATGAGAAGCAATTGCTTGGATTCCAAACTCAACAGCAGTCTACACCAATCGATCGAGATCGTCACGTTTTGTATTCGACAATATTTCAGATAAAACTGCTAATCTCTCTGCCGGAAATGATATGGTCTTGTATAGACGAGGAGAACTTTTTCGAGGCGGCTCAGCTGTTCATTTTCTCGCGGCACATCAGCACTGGCCTACAATTGAATGTTGACAATAAAGTCATTGATCGTTTCCCGATCGCGAAAAAGCAATGGGAAGTTCTTAAGCCATTCTTTTTTACAATCAAGCAGAGTGCCCTCGTTGCACTAGAAAAATATATATTGACGCCAGCGGCGGCTACTAACTGCTTGCTGAGCCTATTTCTTCTCGACCAGTCTTCCATAGAGAATGTTTTAGGAAGTTTCTTGCAAATAAGAGCGAAAGCATATCTGGCGTCATTGTCGAGCGAAAAATCGTCACAGCGTCGTGTTAAGGACCGAATCCTATCCAGCTTAGATGTGCTGACGTCAACGATATCATTGATTTTTAAATGTTTTATTGGTAAGCTGGTGTCTGATTTGTCTTGACTATTAATTGAATATATTTGTTGTGCCCATAAGACTCTGGTTGTGGAAAAGGACTTATCTTTGAGCAACTTGAGGCATTAACCAGCGATGAGGCGCATCCAACAATTACTTTAATGGAACTTGATGAATACGATACGATGTACGATTTACCTGATATTATCGCCAAATTTAAGTAAGTTGAAAATTTATATATGTATTTGCCTCATTAGTGTCTACAGTGTCCTATGTCTTTGATTCGCTCAGTAAATGCTCAATAAATTACTTGTATACTTTCGATTTTCGTTAAATAGACACGGAAAATTCATTCGAAAAAGATTCTCGTAAAATAAAATTAAAGTATTTGTAACATTCAGGAACATTTTCCAGGCATCTTTCAGTGTCTGTGCTGGACATTATTAAAATTAAAATCTTACAACATCTAAAAAAAAAGTGTATTGTAAAGAGCTCTAGCGCATGTAAGCAAAAGCAGAGGAAATATGGTGATATTGTGCTTTTTTTCTTTGCGTGTTCCTTTTATTACGTTGAAAAGGTTGACTTGTAATTTATCGATTAGCCATGGTTTTCAATAGTTCCCACTAGTGTAAATCTTGTTTTAGATTAGTTTTTTATCATTTCAAGATGTCAATAGGATAATACGTAACTTATGTCCAAAGGCGGATTTTATTAAGTTTTTTAACATGTTCTCTATTGGGGGACGGGTCGATATTCAACCGCCAGCTACTGTGAAATTTAACATATTGGGCTGTGTCATACATAATATTTAATGCATTTTGAAAGTCACGGGGTTAAAATAACCGAACGTTGTATCATTATTGACTAGTTGCGTACACCCTAAGTTCAAGTCCAGTTATCATTATAGCAGTCCTTTCCTGGTGATGAACTATAATTTCCATAGCTTTCCCGATACCTATTAACTCCGCTATTACTATCGATGTCGTAAAACTAGGCAAACATCTTCTGGTCTCTCCTAAAAATTGCATGCCGTACGCACATCCAGTGCCCAGCATTTGCACTTTAAGTTAGTCTTGAATAAAGGTGTTTACTGTTCTCTTTTATCAATATCGGCCTATCTGAAAAGCCAGTTTTTTGCGAAAGACAAATGTGCAGCGGGTAACTATAAAATGCGCTAAAATGCACCGCGTTTCTATACACCATGCGAATGGCCCTCTTCGGAAGAAGGAAGCAGTCCGTTGGCTCCTTATTCTTCGCAATTCTTATCGATGTAGCGTCGGTAGACCTGAAGAGAATCACATAGTTCATTAAGGACTCAGGGTGATTCTCGACTTACTAAGGGATGTCAGCCAGCTCGCAGCACTCCTCTAAGTTAATCAAATTGACACTTTCATTAGCTTTCGAAATGTCCACCACACCACACATAACTTTAAGACGATTTTTTTTTACAGATACTAATTTCATTTTCTATTCTGGGTAAGCATTTACGGATTTTGATTTATTATTTGTGTGAAAATTTTCTGGTAACTTCTCCAAGATTCGCATTTGACTAACTGGTCTGTTATAAATCATGCAACTGATGATCTTGATCTACATATTAAGAACTGACGATGAGGAACTGGGTTCGTTTGGAGCTAGTAAAGTGAGTAACCCTTACTCAACTTTTCTTTGTAAAGCGGTCTTGCGCTCAGCTATGAATCTTGGCTACATTGGGTACTTAGATTTAGTTAGTGTTCAAATGACTTGCATGGGTATATTTCGTGTGCCTTGGTCGGGAATCTGAGAATATCAGTAGTCCTATTAGTATGTCGGTATATCTTGTTGAAGAGCTTTACAGCTTTGTCGCGTATGTATTTTTGTACTGTTTCGATCTTAAAGTCCTCATGTACAGGGGCGGATTTGACCATTTCGCCGCCCTAGGCCTCAGAAATATTTGCCGCCCTTTTCGTGAATTATATTAAATGCAACAATGCGCGATTTTTTTTGGATTCCCTAGAATACTTCGCTGTTTTTCGTTGCGCCCGAGCTCACAAAATAGGAATATCAGAGCGAAACCGGCACCGGTTCGTTCGTAAAAATTCCCTATTATTGCGCCCTTGCCACACAAATAATTTTTAAAATATACACACGGTAAAGAACCTAAAAGTACCTAAAAAAAAAAAAGAATCCAAAAATACCAATTTTTAACAGTCCACAACCGTATACACCTTTACATCGCATATAATTCCAACATCTTCGCTCATATTTTTGTAAGGAAGTTTACTATTCCGTTCAAAATTTGCTTCCGCACTTGGCTGGAGATCAACTATGAACACGACTACTGCAAATTAATGTTCGATATGTTATTAATTAAGGATGAACCCGAGATATTTTGACCTATGATGTTCTAGATTTCATTTTTTTTATAGAAATTAATTTCCGTAATGAAGTACAATTTGAAAAAACACGTCAAAAATAAAGAGAGATTCGCATGTATTTTATATACCCTGTAATATAATAATAAAAAAAAATCCTCTGAAAAATGAATGCTCGCAAATGTTTACCTCTAGCTTTCCCTAAATTGAAGAGGTATTATTTGGGTTCTTTTTAGGATCTTTTTAGGTCTTTTCACGCTCTTTTTAGGTATTTTCAGATACTTTCTAGGCACTTTTTAGGTATTTTTGAGTTTTTTTGGTCCTTTACCGTGATCGCATTTCGATATTTATTATAAGTCAAACTTTCTAATGTCCGAAAAAAATTATCAGAAGTGAATTTTTGCGTGCATTGATTTTTGAGAGAATTCGGTTGGTTTGAGGTGTTAGGCTCATTCAACTCAGATATATGTACATATACGACAGAAAAAAAACCGCCACCCAAAAAAAAAAAATCGAAAATTTGCCGCCCCCGAAATCTGCCGCTCTAGGCCCGGGCCTACCGGGCCTAGTGGCAAATCCGCCCCTGCTCATGTACGTCCACGGTTCTAATATACCATGGAATTCGAAAAATTCTCCGCAGTTCGAGATTTTGGCAGGTTTGTAGGTTTTGCTTTTTTAACTTTGAGGTTTGTCCGAATGCAGTAATGCCGATCTTAGTATTTGTTTGTATGTTAGTAATATATTGGTTTTGTTCAGTCTTTGGGATTTAATGAGGGAAAAGAGGGCCGGGAAGAGTCTATTGCAAGTGCTGCGTTTGCTTTGGCTGAGTATTGTCCATGAATAATGATAGTTTAGCTACGAGCAGTTTAGGGATGTCTGCAGTGTATATATTATACAATAGGGCAGATAATGGATATTCTTGAGGAACTCCAGCTGCAATTTGCCGCTCGGATTAGAAGTGTTTGTCAATTCTGAGACAGAATTTTCTGCCCTTGAGAAAAGATGCAATGATCTGGACAAGAGGGAGGGGTATTCAAAACTCATGTATTTTGAAAATTAGTGCTGCATGCTAGACTTTGTCGAAGGCCTTCACTATGTCGAACATAACTAGCCCGGTCGATTCTGTATGGTTAAGCTCTGTTCAGATGTGTTAGACCACCCTTGTAAGCTGGAATTCTGTGGAGTGAAGTGGGTTAAAGCCAAACTGCTGTTCCTGGAAAATGTTTTTCTCGGAGACTTTTTCGCTCAAGGGAGAAAGGAGAACGCATTCGGCCAATTTAGCTATTGATGGCAGAAGGCTGATTGGTCTCCAGTTCTGGGGGAATGTTAGGTATTTACCAGGTTTCGGTATAACGATAACGATTCCATGCATCTGGATACTTCCTCAGATAGAGAATGGCGTTGGTTATGTCTGTTATGTTTTGTAGTATGATTTCTAGTAGGAGTGTCAAGTACATGTTGGTAACGCTGTCTATCCTATCTGATTTCCGTCATTTCAGTCCGTTCACCAAGTTCTTTACTTCCCCAAGGTCAGCACATCTTAGCGATTCTACCTCCCGATGTTCAAACCTGCTTTCGAGGATTCTGCAAAGGCATTAGCTTTATCTGCACTGTTGTATTTTAGGCCTTGAGTGCCACAGATTGGTGGTACAGAAAGTTTGCTTTTGGTCTTGAAATATCGAGACAGTCGCCATAGGGTGTTGTCCTCAGGCTCGATGCTTTGCATCAAACTGTTCCACTGTTCATTTTGGTGTCGGAATATCTGACCACAAATGTAGTTGGTAAGCCCATTTGCTTCCCGCTTTATTTTAGGGCCACCTGTGCCTGTAGCTCTTCCAGGGCGTTGGTTGCTCCTCCGTATAAGTAGCTTAATCGACTTAGGGAATTTGTAAGGATTGTGTACATCTTCTACCGGAATTGTCATCGTATTATCCTCTTTGCCTACTTTATGACATTAGTGAGGAGATCTATTGATTCCTCTAAGTCGGGTGTTTTCTAGAGTGACTACTTCGGCCAGTGCAACTCGGAAAGCTTCCCAGTTGGTAGTTACCCTCTCTCTTGTTCTCTTGAATGCTCTCTATTCGAAAGAGGTCAGATGACAGAGGACCTATAGAGGACCTTGATATGCACATGTTGGTTAACTGCGTGTTAGATTCCTATATCTAGGGCGTAGCTGTTTAACGGACCGAAGTGCACAGGCTTATTGGGGATATGCAGGTTTGATTGTCTATCTGTGATGTAATTGTTTAGCTCGGTCCCGGCTTTGTTACTTCTCACAGCTCCCCAATGGTGGTTGTAGGCATTGAGGTCTCCCGTAAGGAAGACTGTGCCTTCATGATCGAGAAGTGCACGGAGATATTCAATAAACTCCTGTTATTTTGGTGGCCAGTACGCTAAAACCAATACAAACGCGAGGAACCTCGTTTCTACTTTTATAGCAGTGTCTTTTGTTCTCCAGAGGCTGGGGATAGAGACAAAATGATGAGTGATGTTTCATCTCACGAGGATTGCAGTGCCTCCTCCCCTGCCAGTTATTCTATCGTCCCTGTATAGGATGTAGTTGCCGGAGGTGGTCGCCGGGTTTGAGGTGGTCGCCGGGTTGATCAATTTTGGAATCGATCAAAAATTTCATCAGCTTGCCCTTTTTGGGCTGTAAAGAATTTGCATTCCACGTGAGAATTGAAACCTGGGTAGCACGGCTCATTTGCGCGTGTTTGGTTTTTTTCTTTTTTTCTTTTTCTACGATATGCCAAAGCTCAGGAGATTGCCCTTTGAAGCGAATGCTTAGCGATGGCGGTAGGGAGACACATATGGAAGAAGCCGATATCAATTATTCCATTATTCTTTTAAATGCCACATATATTTCTTATTTTCTAAAGCGCTAGTGTTATGCCTAGTTGCTACTATTAAAGCTTTAATGTGGCATTTAATTAATGGAGCTCTAGTATTATGCCCAGTCGCCGACTGTTAAGACAACACAAGACGAACAAATACAGCCATGGGCACGGTGGGATTCGAACCCGCGGGCAGTAGATCGCTGCTTGGTGAATTATGGCCAGTGAACATACTGTGGACCATTTTCGCCATTATGTCTTTCATTATTGTATGTAGTTGTTCTTGCATGATAATGAAGAACTGGCCCATGTGCTCGGCAGTAGTTGGGATTGGTGGATTGAGTTGCTTAGTTTTGGCTGAAAGATTACTTTTTGCTGATGATTGAAGACTAGAGTATTCAATTCTTTGGAAAATGTTGATTTTTTGAGGAATTCTGCCTTCTTTCTTATCGGAGGTGTTCTATTATTAGGTTTCTTGAGAACTTCCGCATATTTATTTTTCGTTAGAGTTGTATGTACTTTATTGCTAATATTTCTGGTTGATTGGTGTTTATCTAATGGCAAATGCGAGATATCGTTGTTTAACTCCACTTCCTCAAGATTACTAAAACTATTAACATTAGTGACAACTTTTTTTCGCCTCCAAATACGGCACATTTTGCATTGCTACAACTTCATGAAAAAGTTCTTCTTTCTTGCGAGCAGAGCATGCATCGCTAATGAAAGTATGCTGATCGGATCTGCATAATATGCAACGAACCGCAGTAAAGTTACCTGAACATGAGGTTATTCCATACTTCAAACATTTCTTCTCTTTACTGTGGCAGAATTAAGTGATATGCCCTAATCTGCCACATTTGAAATACTGCCTGGGTTTCGAAATATTCAACATCCACCATAGCGAAATCAAGCTTGAGGATTTCAGAAACATATTCATCTTCCATTTATAGTTTGACGATAAGCGAATGTATGAGATTATTTGGATTTTGATGATCTCTCAAAAAACATCTACCAGCCGCTATTATTTTAGTGTTTTTGAGTCCATGTCCATGACTGTTACACAGAATACTAAAATTTGGGCTGTCATCGATGTCAAAAACCAACGAGATACGTCTCAAAATCCCATATCTGCAGAGGAAAAACTGCCATCTCGGTAAAAATGACATGTTTGATCTCCTTGAAAGTAGCTTTGATTTGACCAAAACCACAGCTCTTAGTGTTAATAATCTTCCTTAAATTATTTCTTCTGCTTTTTTTGCAAAGAAAGAAAGTGTTCCCTCATTTGCATCGAAACGTTCGGTTAAAATTGAGTAGCCATTTTTTCTAATATATCTATTGGTTTTTCTGTAAGAAATATTTATATTTGATTTAGCTTTTTTCGTTTCACTAGAACGCACTGAAACAGTATTACCTTCCAGGTGACATGACATGACCATACAACTAGTTGTAGACGAGCGACTATTAGTATTTTCAAACGGGGCATACCTAGACATTTCCGGTACATTGATTATTTTAGCACTGCATTGGTATTTATATCAATGAAAGTTGCACTCATATTATAACTAGCAAAGACCCGATCCTTGTTAGGACCTGTGGCCACGTCTGGCCACTTTTAAAAGCAGCTTTACTAGTTCATTTTTTTTCTTTGTTTTCGGTCTGGGCGTGGAATCCCCCTTTTGAGAAGATTCTTCCGCCATTTCACATCATGTATTAAAAAACAATAATTACCAACTTAGAATAATAAAAACTTGAAGCTAGCCAATGCACTAAAAGGAATTATCAATTACGCAAAGCAAAAATCATCAAGAAAAATGAAATGCCAAAAGATCAAACCTTAGAGTACTTCTACAGATAACTGTTAGAGTACTTCTACAGATAACCGTTAAAGTTATACACCGTAAGCTGACAAAAAAGTACAATATGCTAAACGTCTTTTCCACAAAAGGAAACAATCCAAAGTGACTAACAAAATTAACTCTCTTTTGATATTGTGCTGTCAAACATGATTTTCGAAAATTGTTTATATATATGATGTTTTCTCTAGTTCTACTTTTTTTAGACACATTCAGAGCAAATTGTTACTTTACAATGTTATCCTTGTATCATAAATTTAAACGATATCATTTTTCAGGCCAACATTTGATATGCCATCTATCAACACGAATATGCTTAAACCCGTCAAAGATACTTGGCTTCAAACAATATCAAAAATAGTAGACAATCAATTAAAAGGTCTATTTGACCTGATTTCATCCATAAAAACAATCCAAGAGATCAAACAACAAAGTATCAAAGTCGAAAAGGCTGCAAACTGGTCAGAGATGTGCGATAAACTTTCACTCCCTGCCAATCTTGATTTGTATCAGCACTACTATCGTCCACTTATCAACGATCGAGTCCGTGAAATAGTACGCCAGTCATGGTCTAAAGCAGTCTCATCGACGCACGAAGAAATCAAATCTTTACTGGCGAGCTCGGCAGTATCTAAAACATTCGACAGCAATTTGAGAAACCTTTGGAATGAAAGTCCGAACGATATTCCAATCAGTTTGAAGCAGGTTCTTCATCAAGACAAAAAAGATAACAAACTGTTGATGAAATTCAAAGGATTCAATCCAGATATTGTTGACGTGTGTGCTTCACTCGACGGCCGACTTAAAGTGATATTTTCGGATGTGAATGTTCTTCTGGAAGAAGACATCTCAGGAAACGTCGAAGAAAAGCAAGCTATGGCGAAGTTCTTGAAAGATACAAGCCATGAAAACGTTTCCGAGCTGATTACTAAAATTAAAAGCTTAAATTTTGACAAGAAACAAGAACATTATATATTCTTAGCTCGCGTATTTACTGCTTTCACGGATTTATGTCCGCATTTGAAAATGTGCCTTTCCCATACGTACATTGCTTCGAATTGGGAACGAATCGCGGCCGATAAGAAAAACTATGAGAAATGGAATCAAGTTTGTGCGCTTTTCGAAGATGAAGCGTTAATATGCTGGAAACAGTTCTGTGAGATATTTTCCAAAGATATTAGCCCTCAGAGTTTTCTGTCGGGTAGTATTGGCATTGAAACGTTATTAAATGATTTTACGGTAAGTTGTGCTGTTTCATAAGATGTGTTTCCTAAATAGGATCTAATATTTATGTCGTTTTGTAGGTATGGGAAAGTATTAGTATCGAGGAAAAAGATGAGCAAGATAATACAATTCAATCAACTATCCGCGTTCCATCTCAACCGAGAATATCTTTACAACTCTATTTCTTCAAACTGATTCATTCATTAAACAATGTAGTTCCAGAAACATTGCCACGAAAGGTTCTTCAACATCTGAATGCAATATTGGCGAATGAATTGTTACAACTCTATGGAAACTATATCGAGAATGAGTTTGTGGCAGCAAATCAAAATGCAGCATTGCAATTGTACTTTGACTTGAAAACATTCCAATTAATGTTTTTGTCGCGAGACGATAAAAAAGAACAGGAGGAAGTCCAACGATTAACCAATGCTCTGAAGAACTTCGTCGATCCGTTTGATTTCGAGTTGTTTCACTCGTACTTAAACACGAACGTTAAGAAATGTGCTCAGAGATTGCAACATGAAGTTGGAGTGTTGCTTCCCTATCCCGAAAACATTGCTGTCCTAGCGGATGTTAAACATACTACTTCAGGACAAGATAGAGATCCAAATGTATTGAGCTTGAGTTCAAATGGTGCGGTTTCGACGTGGTTCCCACTCTTACCAATAGTCACCACAGGAGGTCGAATAAGTCAAATATCAACTGATGGAGAGAAGGTAAGTTGAGTGTAATCCGTTAGATGACTTTCCTCAAATAATTTAGATGTATCACTTTGATTTTCTATTTAAATAGGAGGATATTGAATAACCAGGCAATATGACTATGATTTACAGTAGGTTGTTGGGTTTTTGCCTGATTTATTGCGTGGCTTCCTTTGTTCTCATTAAATCAATTGAAGTTAATCTTGTGTTGAATGAATATCCTGTAATAACTAAGCTTTCATTGACTTATTTAGTCCATAAATCAATCACCTTTCTGAGATTGCTTAACAATATTAAACTACATATTCATCAAAGTTCTGTGCGGCGTACTTTCTGTTGCTGTTGAATTGAATCACTGCACAATTGACTAGGCATAATTCGCATCATAGTAATCTTAATCATTTTCTCATTTACAGGGATCCATCAACAAGAGTAAAAAGGATTCGGAAGCGAAAATGTCCACATCGTTTTCGTCAAGCTCTTTGGCTTCTGCTCAACAAACCGCTCAAAATTATGCAAGCAACGTAAAATCCGGTGCTGCAGCATTTTTTGGCGCAATGTCACAGGAATGGTTCCGATAATATTTGGAAACTAAAAATATTATGTTGTATTATATATATAATGATGCTTTATTGTTTTGTTTATTTATGCCGAATTGAAATGTATACATTCACACGCGGATATAATAAAATAACTTATATTAAACTTATCACGTGATCTTAAATATCAATATCATTCACCATTCACCACACTCCGAGAAAAGCCATCGCTACTTCTTGCCACCTAAAAAAAACATTCATTAGAATTAGAATATTTAACAATGCAGAAACAAGATACCTTTCTTGCCACCCTTTTCAGCTTTAGCAGCAGCACCTGCTGGAGCTGCAACTTTTGCATCTTTTGCCTTTGCTCCAGCAGCTGCAGCGGCACCAGCGGCAGCGGCAGCTTTTTTCTAAAAATAAAAATGTGATACAGTCGTTCGTCGCACTCTAATTATTAGATAGAAAAATCAGTCAACAGGCCTATGGATTTATCTCTCAAAAGAGGCATTAAGAAATTTCGGAGAGCGAAAAGCTTTTTTAAGAAAAATAAAAAAAATATTTCGATTGCATGTTACATAAAATGACTCATGAGTTTCGTTTCGAATGGAAATTCATTTCACAATATTAGGTCTGTTCCCGTACTACAATTAATTGCGATTAATTGCAATGAAGCCGTTTTTTGTACTCCGTTTTAGTACGCTTCATTGCAATTAATCGTAGTACGGGAACAGACCCATTATTTCGCGAAAATTATGTCGCAGTAATTTCTATCTTTTCTAAACTTTTTCTATATTCTTAAGATCGCACATAAAACCATCGCAAATAAACCGGAAAAACTCGAGCATAAGGTTTTTTGTAGTCTTTCCTATTGACCTTAGCCTTAGCACTTTAAAAAAGAGTAAGCATCGATCGTTCAAGTTAAATAATTAATAATAATGTAGGATATCTTACGTCGCCTTGACCGCCACTATTTTTTCCTTTGCCCATATTAAGTTTCTACACTTTCACTTGACCGAAATATTTCTTAAATGCACACTGATTGAGTAGCGTGAAATAACTACAATAAGATTGCGATAAAAGTTCTTCGGAAGCTAAACTGAAGCTTACTTGATTTATATGTAGTCCTACAATGACCAAAATATCTTTCTACCATTGTATGTGCTCTTGAAATGTATTCAGTGTCATGTTGGTATCATCGCACGTTATGTATACAAGGCCAGCAATGTGTAGCAGTCGGGAATTAGTATAAACGCTATTTATTTGGCTTCAAATACTCAAACACGTCTCTATTGTACACTCAGTGTATTTTTGAAGCGGTTGGTGCCAATCTAAGAACTATTTATAACAGAACGCATCGGAGATAAATATGAATCTAAAATGATACTTTGTTTATTACGAAAGCGAAGGTGGAGAAGAATCCGCAAACATTTTCAACAGTCTAAGATATAAATAAAATCATGAGCGAAATTGTCATACTCCGTTTTTGCGTAATATTTAAAAGTTCGGTACGCATTTTCGGCAGCCAGAATATTAATAGAATTTCATGTTTGAACAAACCCGAAAAGCAAATTGAGAAGGTTTGCCAAATGCCATGGAACGTTCTGGATACATAGACTCATTGATTATAACAAAATCCCGTATTAAATCGCTTGAAAAAAAATCCACCATAGTATTTTCAAGAAAATATTGACAATAGGTTTTAATGGCGTCAAATTTAGAATTTTTCTATTTTGCGCTGAATGGTTATTTTAGATCAAACGGTTTAAACAACGAAGATATCAAAGAATATATTTTCCGCAGTGTTTGCATCTGCTCTGATTTTACTTTGCTATTTCACTTAAGTATGGTATTCAGATTCATTGCAAAATTAGCAAATAAAATCAAATTAGCTACTATTTTATCAATCCATAATCGGAATTTTACTATCCAATTTTTCTTAAATGCACACAGTTTTTCCTGCATATATAAACTAAAAGTTTAAGCTCATGCTGCAGTATTAAATGTTGTATAATAATGTGAAATACAATTTGAAAATTCCACTTCATTACGCAAAGTAAATATTCGTTTTGTGTGATTTTCGCACCAAAGTTCTTAATTGGTCTTTAACGCATTATTCTGAGTAAATATCGAAGCTCGTAGCAAATCACCTTGTAGTGTATTGTTAAATAATTTGATTCTCACGAGTTATCTATTTGATCTTTACAGATACCAAACAATCATTTTAATATCTGGGCTAGTATCGGTGGTCTCTCAGTAAAATTTTTGCTTATATAGCATGAAATTGTTGATTTATCAAGTTGATTGTAATCTACTACTACCTACATACATACTGAAAAATTTTGTGAATGATCAAATATTGACATCGCTCAAGTTTTTATTTAAAGTTGAAATGGGTGTTGCTTCGTGTTGCTTTTCTGTTCTCTCATAGTGGCATAAATAAGTGTGCGGGGCTGCTATTCGTAAACAATATGCGCGCTAACTTTGATTGTGATTAATTGGGTCTAGAAATTCTTGTCTAATACCGGTCATACATTTGTTGGCTAGATTCAAAACTTGGATGGTAAAGCATAATTTAGAAAGTGAAATTTTAAATTTAGTCGATTTCATAACTGATTTATCTATTATAGCTCTGTACGTTCAATCTTGTTGTTAATATTACTGAAAATATATATCTAATATATAAGACTGTTTACATTTCATTTGATTAATGAGGAAGAAAGAAAATGCAAAGTAGGTACCAGACAATCGGGTCGTAGATTAAGAACAGCAATCTTCACAAAATCAGATATTCAATCTAACGCGGATAAAATCAACATTCGCTCCTTATATAAAACATCCAGCGACGATGGTGAACCATGTTCATGAATTGTACTCGAAGCAAAGTGAATCAATTACAGTAGCAGATACAAATATTAATATTTTGACATTATCATACATCTCGCATGTTTATTTCGACCTACTTACGTGATTGCTTGCAATATTGGAGCTATATTCAGCACAGGAAAACCAGTGCATACAACGACGACATCTAGAACATTGATTTACCATAATCAATACATAAGCTATCAATTCATAAGATATCAATTCATAAGCTATAGAGTCAAATTAGTAATTTTTTTAATTCAAATTCATAATTTTTGCAATTAAAATTCATATTTTTTGCAAATTGCTATGTATTGACATGTATTTAAAGACTGATCGTTTAATAACTAAACGATTTAATTCAGTATAAAGCTTAACAAAGGTTATGATAGTTTTTGTGGGTATGACAACCGGAAGATGACTGACGTTTTATAATCAAGATGAGTCCAGTTCAAGTTGAAGTTTGTCAAGCTCCGATGTTTGACTTCAGGTGGCGCTATGCGCAATTGGTGGTGCATACATAACACAAGTTAAATTCATAATTTTCTCTAGTCAAATGATTAGGAAAAGTTATGGATTTGATTTGGAAAAATATCAATTTAACTCAAAAAAATTATGGATTTGACTCAAAAACTTATTTATTGAGATGGAAAATTAACGAAAATAATTTGAAAAAAATAAGAATTAGACTCGAAAATATAATAAATTTGTACCAAAAATCTATGAACTCGACTCTAAAATTGTATATCTTAGGACCTGCTCCCTAGAGTTGCAAATTAAAGTAGATTTACAAATATAAGCATATTGAAGTCGAATGACCGAGCTGACTTGCTATTGAGAATTCATTTGAAGCTGATGAATTTGAGCTTCAAATGATTTTTAGCTTAAATGTGATGTTTCCAGGAGGGCCTTCTGTCAAGGCTCATAAGGTATTTGAATTCGGTACTTTGAGGAAGTGGTACATTGTTGAGACTTATTTCGTTTTATCAACATGAGAATAGTGTGAAACCTCAGCATACACTCGATATTTAAAACCTGGACTGTTCGAACAGTTAGGCAAGATGAAATTAGCTCGTGGTTTATTTATTTATTTATTTAATAATATTTATTTATTTGTGTGTACCTTCCTAGGTTTGTTGTTTCAATCTCCACATCCAGTGATGTTCTTGGATCAGGTTTTTCCAACAAACTTGATATTCTGGCAGAGAGGATGTCATTACACTTAAGATCAATTGACCCAGGGTGTCCTTTGACACCAAAAGACGGTGCCCTTTTTTCGTTTAGTATACGATTGTATTTTGCTGTTCGTTACAATGCGACTGACTTGAACTTATAATGAACATATTTAACAAGAAAACAATCCTTGCTGATAGATTGTATCTATTTTGTCACTTAGTACAATGAGTAATACAATGAGTTCGTAAACGAATGAATACATTTTATACGTTATAAAATCACAAAGAAAGTATCTTAACACATTTGAACAGAATCTACTAAAAGTTCCACTTTATAAATGCTCATCCTGAACATTCGCTACTACTTTTTCAGCTCCCTTACCACTCGATATCGAAAAACTGCTTTTTTCATTATTCTTCCTAACCATTTCCTGGACATGTTCCATTATTGCCTTGGCATTCTTTCCAAGAATCGTATAAACTCCTTGGCTTTATATATGTTTTTCTTTTATTTGTTCATTCGAATTCGTTGTAGTGAAAAAAACTCATGCCGTGTTCATCCGCTTACACCGAAGAATGTTCGAATCGAAGGAGCCAGGATGAAGAGAAGCAAAGCAAACCAGAGCAAAGCAAAACAGTTCTGCAGAAACGAAAAAAGAAGTAAATAGTGCAATTCTGTTTTCAATTCACTTCAATCGTTCCAAGGGTTTTTCTCTCTATCTCGGAAGGTCACTCCACAGGAAATAACTGAAATGTCTTCCTGATATGCGGATAAATGCCCTTTTCACACGAAAAGGGAAGACGTCGCAAGTGTCGTTGGAGCCTGTATGAGTTTTCGGCTTTCATTTGATTCTTAAAGATTCTCGAAGAAGCACAGATTAATATTATGGGCGACAGGACATGTGGAAAATAGAAAAGTTTGCCTGTCGACATAGATGACGATTTCTTTGTTCTTTGTGTCCGGTGGAAGGTTGGTGTTTATTGCGCTGACCTGCTAACTAATTGGAGAAGTTTGGGTGCCAGTGATGTGATTTTATTGAGTCCTTATGTAAACTTTACGAGCGAATTAGCAATAAATGAGATTAACTGACGCTTGAAGAATATTGCTGAGTAAACTAAGCTGCACATAGTTTTGATGATGATTTTTAGCGGTGCTTTTAGTAAGTATTTGCATTTGGACAGAATCAGTTAGTATTTGAAAATACGAAAAATAAATATTCTGCAATATTTTGTTATTCAAGTTAAAGAGGTTGATTCAATTTCGATAAAAGCATAATATCATTGAATTGAATGCGAGCATAATTTGAGATCTAATGGTTTTGGTTTGGAAATGTCAGTGCTTCGTGATAGCTAAGGTGAAATAGAGATTGTTATGTTTGTCTATATGTCGCTCTCCTCGTACTGCCCATCACTCAATACGCACAGTCCGTATGCATATGAGTATACCATAGTGCTGCAATATAAACTAAATACTCCTCGAACAGTTTAAATAATAAATTTAGGGAAAGTATAAAAATTTGCTTCCTACTTGGTTCCTTTTCTGTGTTTCCTCGACAAGTAGTAAATAAAGTTTTATAAGAGTTCTCATTGCTTATGCTAATTGTTTTCTATCATTTATAATGAAATATATTGCATTTCACGTCACACTTGAAATTGACTACACCAATTTTGTAGAGCTACAGTATTTTCTAGGACCAATAGAATATAGAAAAGGGGTGTCCCGTACAGACTTTATAACTTGACTTGATGGATGCCACCAATGGTCCAATAATTGAATCATGGAGAATACAAATATTGATATAAACTTATTTACTTATTTACTTCCATTTTAACTGGCTGGAGCCAAACTACAAAAACAGAATAAGTTAGAAATAAAAAGATACAGCAAAATAAAAAAAATGAATTAAGGTAGATAATACGACATAATAAAGCATAATATAATTAGAATTAAACACGAAAAATGCAATAATAACCCTACAAAAGACGGTGTGATAAACAACAATGTATAGAAGCTTGATGAGAAATAATTAAAAGTCCAAAATTATCTGAAAATTCGAGAACTAAGGCTATGAAAGAAAATTAACGATAAAAAAGCCAAGCTATAGTTCCTACCCTCCTGAGGATCCGGAACAAGAGCGAGTGAAAATAAACGTCTGTTCGCGCAAAAGGTGTCGAAAATACTGACGAAAACTTAACCGAACGATTGACCTCACGTAATAAAAGCTTAGAGCCAAGGTTAGATAACTTAGGCCAGCAAAAGAGCTTAAAAAGTGGGCATTCATCAAAAAATATGATTCAAAATTTTAAGGGCAGAATTTTGAGTAAGGACAAATTTACTAACGATTAGAACCATGAAATTTAAAAAAAATTTGAAGTGATATGAAAAAAGGTTTTCTTTTATATTAATGTGTACATGCTCAACGTAACTTAAGTACTATTAACTATAAAAAAATTACAAACTAGTGGCTATATTATTTTGGCCGGCTGGAACTTATTGTTTTTGTTATTTTATTATTTTTTCTTATACAAATTTTTCTTCTTTACACACTAAAAGATCCATCTGGGCAATAACTACTAAAACTACTTTGTGCTACGAATTAGATCTAGCTTATATATAATAAAATAATAACTTGGACTAAATAGACTTAGATATTTGCCTAGACCCTTCTAGGCCTTGAGAGCCCTACACTGAAAAAACACACCAGACGCCATAATTTATAGACTTCTGGCGCCATGTACATAGTCGATTTGGGGACTGTGATAAAATATAGCGCCATACGCCATAGTACATGGCGAAAAGTACATAGGAGCAGGCGCTATGCTTATAGCCCCCCACGCCATTTACTATAGTCCTCCACGCCATGTAATATAGTCCTCCACGCCATGTACATAGCATGGAGGTCTATAGTACATGGCGTGGAGGACTTTAGTACATGGCGTGGAGAACCATAGTACATGGCCTGGAGGACTATAGTACATAGCGTGGACGACTATGGTACATGGCGTAGAGGACTATAGTACATGACGTCTGGTGCTATGTGTTTTTCCAGTGCAGAGTTAATTTTCTTCAAGAAATTGTATGCACGGTATTTTTATAGTTCGATTATTCAGGTAGTTCGATTATTCAGGTAGTTCGATTATTCAGGTGGTTCGATGTGTCCCGATTAAAGGTTTTTACTGTTTAGCACAAATAGAGTTTTCAACAACAATATATAGTCCAAATATAGTTTTTCAAAACAATATACACTCCAAATATAGTTTTTCAAAACAATATATACCCCTAATATAGTTTTTCACAAACAATATATACACCAAATATAGTTTTTCATAAACAATATATAGCCCAACTTCAGTTTTTCAAATACATTATATAGCCTTAAATCCACCAACCCGCGAAATCAAAAATCTTCCTCCGCCAATTTAACGTTTAGATAGCACAATTGGCGGAAATTAGCCAAATCTAGCCACAGTGTTTCATCATTTACAAGAGTAACCAAGGTGGAAAGTCTAGAGCTGACAGCAGTATTCATTCAAGGATGCTACAGATAAGTGAAAAGAATAGATGAAGGGAAGAAGTTATGTTAGTAAAATGAATAAAAAACCTGAGGATGAAGCCAGACAAACAAGAAGACTTGGCTGTTATGTTTCCAACATGTTTATAAAATTTATGTTTAGAGCAAAAAAGCTCAAAAAAAAGTCTTGAAAATTGTTCACAGAAGTAAGAGATATTTTGGATAAGAATTAAGAAAAAATTAGACGAGAGATTTTACAAGTATAAAATATTTGATGACACATTCAGACTTATATATTTAGAGATTTATTGGAACATTCAGAGTAAGAAAGTTTATTGAGCCCCACTTACTCGGAAAACAAAGATCATAGCAATCAATGTAACTGATGACATTGTTCAAGCGATTCTATTACTCTGAACATCTTAAACTCATCAGCAAATAGAAAGCTAGGAGAATGGACAAAGGAAAGGAGATTATTGATGAATAGCAAAAATAACAAAGGACCTAGTATCAAACTTTAAGAAATTTCAGAAAGAGGCAGTTTGGGGAAGCGGTACAAAAATTAACAAATACAACACAACAACGACCACTAACATAGGGTGAGGGGGATAAATGAAGGTCAGATAATCCATATCCTTCAAAATTTACAACAAAAAGCTTGTGATCAACAGAGTCTAACATTTTTTTGAAATCCGTGTATACCACATTGCTTCTGTTGGTCTAAAGTAGAAGCGAGCGAGATAGTGAAGGTTAGGAAGTGAACAATTTCTATGCAACTTAATATATGGATCGAAGAAATATAAACATTGGAGAGCGTGCTCAGTACAACAGGGGCTCAGATTTCGCAAGCTCCAACCTGATGTATGGTGGCAATAGACAACTCTGGTTGCAGCGGAAGTGCACACGTCGTAGATTGGGCCAGTCAATAATGCCCAGTAAGTTTTTGAATTTGCTGATCGAATGCTCTCTGTTTGCAGGTTTCGGAGGGACAAGTAAAGCGTGAGCTGGAAGTCTAACTCTGAAGTTTGAATCTCTTCCAGGGGAAAATATGCTTTCCTAAATTTGGACAAAAGAAGAAGAAGGATGCACTGGAGGAGGTAGCTCCGGCCGATGTAAACAAAACGCCCAAAGGAAATACAGAAAGTAAAGATGGGCACGGATATCAATGCAGTAATAACTGTAAGTGTTTCCCAGGAAACTGGAGGTGAGGCAGTGGAATCTCTGAACTTAACTGGACGAGCAAGAGAAAGGTTTGCTGGTGATGCTATGGCTGTCTGTTTTGAGCAGAAATTTCTAGTATGGATTACTGCGAGCAAAAGTACGTCAAATAGATATTGTCAACCAGTGAAAGGTATCAGCCGTTGATAAAAGCGGGCTCTGTACAATAAGTCATATTGTACGGCCTAAATACGCAATCAGAGATGACGCTGAAAACAAAGAAGCCAAGCGGAAAGCTCCCTACCGGTCAGTACATATATCAAATCTTTCATTGGCAGAGCACGGAAAAAACGTAAGGTTGAAACGAAAGCCGATACCATCGTTCCTGAACGTTAGGTGCCGAAAATTGTCAAAATGAGTAGAACAGAAAGGGTCCTGAGGAGAAACTAAGGTTGAAAGAAAAGGACAAAGGAACACACAGGGACGGCGAAAGTGAGTTGGCGAGCATGTTCGATATGCCGTCAGGACCACAACCGAGATTAAAATCAATACAGTCAAGTAAGTCAGGATTTCATTTCTAGATGGTTGGTATGAATGAAAGGTAGGAATGACGGAAGAGAATGAGAAAATTTACTTAGTCAGATTTTGCTTGGAACAGAAAGAGGAAAGTCTCCTGTCGATTCGAAATAATAACATCATTAAGGAACATAGAATCGAGAAAACGGAAGACATTTTTCAGGGAGTAGGTATAAGACCAAAAAGGTTTTTATTGGTCACAAAGTCTATGGAAGGAAGAACGTCCACTCGATGCTGCTGAAGTAATCACTCATAGCTTGTTTTCATCGGAGTTTTGAAAATTTATCTTGGAAATTTGAGGTAGTTAATAAATATGATAGAATGAGGATCGATACTTAGCACAAGCTGCATCTTTTGCCATAAAATTGGGCGCCACATCATGCCGAAACCAAGGTGCGTCATTCGATTTGCCAGATAGACTGGACGGAGTAAAGCGGGAGTTACTTGGTCCCGAAACGATGTTATTTTTTTCAAGTTGAAGGTTTTTTAATTTGAAAAAAGTTTAAACTGAGGACATAAGTTCAACGGGAGTCTCAAGTAATCGGTTGCTAAAGGATTTTTGTTTATTTCAAAATAAATAATTAATCTTACCAACCGCATATACATAAGTAGCTCAATGTGGTATCAAATTTTAAATATGCAACGTCACAGCTTATTTGTGAATTCGGATAATGGTACCTTGCTTCTTCTGACATGTGGATAGTTTACATTGATTTTGAACTGAATTTCTTCCCATTCAAATACTGGTCGAGTACACTTGATTTCAATTTCCTTATTTTCAAATTGTTGTCACACGAAATAAACATCAATCAATTTTTCAAGCTCATCGTTATACAGAGATATAGTCTGCTTTGGTATGCCATTCACGAAGAAAAGTACTGAAAAAGTACACGAAGCTCCATAAAAGCCCCTAATGCACGAGAACCTCTGACAAATTGCAGCATAACTTTGTGATTTTAGCGCACATAGTCGTCCCTGTGTAGTCCTCGCCAGTCTGTAACACTATAAAGATCTGGTTTCTCATTAATTATTTCTTCTGTTTCTATCAGACAATCCCGTGAATAATTACAAAACGCTTACAATAAACTTCTCTCGTTCGCCTCGACTGTGTGTAGAGTTCTCATTAATGCTTAAAATTCAAACAGAGCCACCGCTGCATGTCTCGGCTACCCTAACTTTCGTTTCGTACGGCGAACGAATGCAAAAAGTCCATTATCCCGAGCGGAGGGAATACGTGCGAAATAGGAAAGTGAAGGTGGTTTGGTTGATAGTATCGCCGGGCGGTGGTCCATCCGTTGCTTACATCCCTATTCACTGTGCTGATTTCGCTCTATCTAGTCCGAAAAACTTAGGAATTCAACGGAATCAGAGGAAGAAGCGTTGGTGCTTTTTTCCATGTGAAATCACTGCTTGCTGATCGTAAGGGACTGCAGGAAATGTGGTTAGTGAACGTTTGCAAGTTTTATCCTTTCTCCTTGAAACAAGGAAGCATCTACTGTGAACGTAAACGATATAGGACCAGGACGTGTGCAAATTGTGTTTAAATTAGGCTAATTTTGTTGAACCGATTAATAGCTAAGGACTAATTTGGCTGTGTGCGCGCTCATCTGGACGGATAAAAACAAGATGAACTCAGTCGATAATGCTGCTTTCATTCTATCAAGAATACTTGTTGGTATTTTTAATGTAGCTAATATTTAATTAGATAGAGCAAATCGATATTTCGAGGGAGTGTTGTAGGAGGTTTATTGACAACATTCTGATGCTGGACAAATAGATCGAGAAATCATTGAACAGATATAATTGTCAGCTTGGATTAGCGGCTGAGAGATGGATGACAAATTAGTTCTTGAAATGTCTAATTATTGATCTCTGGTTTGATGCGACATTTTCGAATAAATTGAAACCTTACTCTGAATCTTGGTATATTTGTTTTAAAGAAAATAACTTATTTATTTAAACCAACAACTGGGATAACACAGAAAAACAACAAGTTAAATATTTTTTCTTTAGCTTAACTAAAATTAGAGACAGATTTTAGTATTGTCCAGATTTTAGTCCAGATTTTAGTCCAGATTTTAGTCCATTTGTTGTGAAAATTTCAAGGAAATGTAATAAGGTACTTTTTGTAGATTTAAAGCTTTGAATAGACGGGGAATAGTAATTGGAAAAATTGTTGAATATTTTGCAGCATTTATTTATGGGTTTCCTGTCGTCATAAAGAGTTTGAAGCCGATTCTCATTGAAGAGACATGTGTAACTAGTCTGTCTTACAGGATTATTGAAAGTTAATTTATTTGAAAGATATTCAACGTTGATTGAGCCCCTAATCGCATCAAAAACGAAACTCGAATATAATATCGTTCTCTTTTATGAAAGCTATGATGAAAGCATAGTCAAGTTTAGAGACAGTCTGTAACCGTAAGATGGTAAACTTTCAAAATTGTGAAGAATTAAGGCGGCGAGAACAAAGTGCTTTTGGATAGATTTCGGTCTATTGCTAAAAGTTCATTATCCCGAGCTTAGGCAATATTGAAAGAAAGATTTCAGACAATGTAACCGTATTCGAGTAACGGGCGAACTAAAGATATGTATAGAGTTTTTGTAGCCCATAAGCTCTTAAGTTCCTTTGAACGTCTCTTGATGAATCATAGCTGCTTGCTGGCTCTTGGAAGGAGTTTGTCGTATTGAAAATTAAAATACTGCATTTTATCCCGAACGACATAGAAATCTAAAACACTACCTACATTTTTCAGCAGCTGACTACTCACACGATAGTCAACATTTAAAGTAGAAGTCGTATAGAAAAAGCTTATGGCATGGCATTTGTGAAGGTTAAGTAAAAGTATATTACGGACACAATATTGCTCAAGCGATAAGATATTTTGACTGAAGGAAGTCAAATGAAATTTCGATTCAATAGTGTGGCATATTTTCAGATTTTCCGCATAAAAAAGATGCGAAATGCCAGGTAACACCTTTAATAGAATCGAAATAAAATTATTAAACAGGATGGGGCCTAGGTGGCTGCCTTGAGGTATTCCACAGAAGACAGAGAGAAAACCTTGGAATTTCACATGTTGTGTAACAAACCAACCAAAAGGTAAAAATTCAACCAATTTAGCGAGTTTCTTGAAATGCCAAATTTTCACAGCTTAGTTTTTTTAAAAATAACCTCAAAGGTCAAAAGTTTTGCTAAAATCTGTGTATACGATTTGATGTGCCTTTTCCATATTGTAAAGCACATTCGACATTATTGTCAAAAGTTTGATTTTAGTTTATCTCCTTTTCTGAAGCCATATTGTTACTCGTTCAGGAGGAACAGGAAGTAACAAATATAAGTTTATCACAACCGATTTTTTCAAATATTGCGTCAAGGATGAGTTTATTTGGTTTCACTCTCATACTACCACAATAGTGGGAAAATATTTTAAGGTCATTTGGTGATGATTTTTTGTTAGGATCGATACCTGATGAACTCCTCCCTTGCTCTCTAAAGTTGAGAAATGTATTTTGAAGAAACGAGTGAAGCATACATTTTCATGTTATTTTTGCTTGGTCTGCAGATTCTCCAAGCTGTTTGTAGTACCGCGCAAAAAGAAAATTAAGGGAATCAAAGTCAATTGGTAAACCCTATTGGCGTATCATAATTAAACGATATATTTTTAAGCCCTCTTGGAACTAAAAATTAATTTTATGCAACGTAAATTAAAAGGCAAAATTAATTGGCAACTAAAGTAAAGTGACGAAGTGCAAACCTAACTCTTATCGGGCTTGAGACTTTAAGTTGATAAAGACTTCATTCGTAATCAATGTGAGGTGATAAGTTTCAAGACTAATTTCACCTTTTAATTGACTCTGATCCCCAATCAAAGCTAGGTTAACTCAAGGACCGGAATGTATTCATGGCTGGATTTGAACTGTATACCATACTTGCTTGGAGTCGGTCCTGTTTCTGCACTGATTCGAGTTTCTGTGCAGCTGTAAAAATGGACTCGGGACTATGCAAGCATATTCGAGTAGTGGCCGCACCAGTGATGTATATAATGACTTGGTAGCCTAAATGTATTTGGATTATTTTGTGTGTTAGCATAAGACTTTTTCGTATTGCAGGCTAAAAGATATTTTGTTTGTTAGCATTACACCGAGGTCTATGATATACTCGTCTCTATTAAGATCACTGTTGTTATATTTGTCACTTATATTTGTCACTTAACACTTGATAACGTGAAGTCTCAGTTTATTCGATTGAATAAAACCTATATCGGACTCCACTTAGAAGATCTGGTACATTTTCAAGTCATCAGCATAAAAGAGATGTGGGGTATGAAATGAAATGCCAGATAGATCAGAGATGAATATATTAAAAACCAGGGGACTCAATTGGTTGCGTTCTGGCACTCCAGAAAGAACAAAATTTATTTTTGATAATGTTATTTGAAATTTGACGATCTGAGATTTATCACAAATATTAGATTTGAGTTAATTGAGTTGGGAGCCAGATATACTAGAATTACTGAATTTCTGTGCCACAATTTGATAATCGACTCTGTAAACGACCATCAACTTGGATTCTCTTTTTCATCTCAGTGAGCACGTGAGAAACCAGGATCATGTAGCTTTTTGGTGACTTTCAAGCTGCGACCTGCTGAATAGGGCTGAGCTTCTCAAAGAGTTTGGGGATTACTGGCAGATTAGCGATGCCTCTGAACTGATCGTTTGTCTCTACTTTTGAAAATAAGCATAAGATATTATTAATGAGAATCTTTCCAAGATGATAGAAAAAACCCTTAATGACAGCGATTTGTTGAAAATTTATCACACAGGAGTGATTAGTTGTTTGATACACTGGATTACACAATAAAGAGGAATTTGATCAGTGTCAGGACATTTGTTGATATTTAGTTCGTGAATAGCATTGGCGATTGTCTGTCTTGTTCGAACCATTCCATCGGTGGGGAGTGTTGATACAGTTTTATTGTTACTGAATTTATTGAGAACGGCAGAAAGTATCCTGAAAATGATCCGCAAATAAATTAGAAATTTTCTGTTGGACGGAAGATACAGAGTTCAGTTTGAACATGGAAGCGGCATAACCAATTGTTTTTCGTTTTATATTAACGAAATAAATAAAGTCATTCGGGTCACGAATAAATTTCCTCCCATTAAATTCACGTAAACCGCATGCGCTTCATGAGACCTCAAAGAAAATTCTTCTGATGTTGATATCATTTTCGATTGCCTTCTATAGTTTTTTTTGGTTCCTTAATTGTCTCAAGTATTTATTTAATCTTAGATCTGAGCGTTTAATAGTTTTTTTAATTTCTTTAAATTCTTTACATATATGTGAATGGTTTAAAAGAAAGCAACCGGTTCATCCAAATCTAATGCTGGAGTGGAACTTGTCCAGTTTACAGTATCCAGATAATTTTTAATACTTACATAGTCAGTATTACGGAAATCATATACAATTTCGTATCTGTATGATTAATTAAAAGCGATATCAATAGTGGATAGTTAAACTGTAAGGGCGCAGTGATGAAGAGTATTAGATGAAAGATTCTCGGCATCAATTGCTGGGCTAACCAACAACTCGCCATAAACAATTGTGGATATTAAATCTAAATATCTACCATTCTGGATAGAATCTGGATTGATCTGTTGCCAAATCATTGCCGCAAACCGAGCTGAGAAGGCTGAAATCAATGACGTCAAGAAGGTTGACCGGGAGCTACCGATTATCATTTTCATTGATAGTAAAGCTGATTTTCGGACAATTTATGTCTCCAACTCAATTTTTTGCATTTATTAATATAAGACAGGTAGTCATGAAACCAAACCTGCATTGCATTAATCCAAACCGTCAACAGATCTAGCCTTCAAGCGTTCAGCCTGGATCCTCAGGTTTTCAAGCAATTAAGCCCAGAAGTAAATTTCATAAACAATGAAGTTAAATCTTGGGGTCATCTAACTCTTAAGGTAAGCTATTATAGCATTAAATTAGACCAATTTAAATTTTCGAGTCATCAAACCAATCCTTGAAGCATTAAAAATTCTTCGAGTCTTTAAGTCATCAAATAAACAGTGCAGTTTTATTGAGCAATTTAGCTTGATCAGTTTGGCCTTAGGAGGCTGTCATACGCTTTTCAGCTTACCTGGTATGGTTGGCCCAGTTTGGTTGAAGCTGATGAAAAGTTTGTTGTTTTGGATTGATTAGCTGTCGTTGTTACGCGATGGCTCGTGGGGGTATATGATGGTGTAATAGTTTCACTTGATGTTTGGACTTCATGGTTTTAAAATATTACTTTAAAGTCGGTATCAAAGGTTTGACGATTTTGCTGTTATCTTGACAGTTTTGTTTGATGATTTTGTTTGATGGGTCGATAGCACGGCGTGATGTTGCAAAGATTCCGATTGATGCTGCTGATTTGGATTGAAGTATCGATGTTTTGGCTTCATGATCTTTGCAGTTTCATTTAAAAGCTCAGTGGGTCGTGTTTCATATAGTTACTACAATTTTCGACTTTGGGACTCCGTTTGAGTCTTTTGGTTGGGGTGGGATTTTCGGACTTAGGCACCAGTCATCGTTTTTTATTTAATTCTACATACGAGTATACATAGGTTACGCGCTAAGTTACGGTGAAAATACGCATCTGTGAGAGATCTCGAGTATGCATTCGACAACAGTATTCGTTGAGGTTATGTACTACACTAAAATTTTTGGATTTGATTACTTCGCTTGAAAATTGAATGTGAATCATTCATTTTGATATCTTTATCTAAACATTTAACAGTTAGCGTGGACGAGGTGCAGTGTTTCTTAGGGTTCATAATTGGTATTTTTCAGCTTGCTAGTTTTGCACTTGAGACTGCAACTAGTCGCAGTATAGGCAAACGTATAGCACGGCAGCGATGGGAATGTCTCGAATCGCCATGCATTCTATAGGCGTAAGTAATGTAATCTAAAATACCTTGAATGTGCTCCTTCGACTTTGAGGGAAAGCTGTTTTTAAGATATTGATTATGATCTACTGCAATCCATCACTATATTTTGCATGCAACGAGTAAAATTTTATTTGCTTCCAATAAATATTTTTTTTTGTTCAAATTAACTTCATTTTCGATGAATCAGACCTGAAAAGATTGCTTCAGTGACCATAAACTTAATAATCATTTCAGTTAATCTAGATATCAAAGATATTAAAGTGACTTTTATATCATCCCGATTACATTTGACTTCTCTTTTCAAACGTATTTCCTTTGATAATGTTTTCCATCTTCTTCGTAGCTGATAATGTTCCCAAGAAGCCTAACGACTACAAGAAACAGTTTCCACTTAATGAATTGAAGCAATTAGCACATCTAATTATCACGCATTTTCTCCGAAAGCTCTGAGCCGCTTGGTAATGAGCTTCAGCAAGCCGCTGCTTTCGGTAGACAAGAAAACAAGATTGAATATTGTTTATCATGACTTGACTTTGTTACGTTGTGCTAGTCGGAAGATACATGCTAAAGAAAAAAGAAATATTAAGTGTGATGTAAGGAAATTGGCGTAGTTTACAAAACGGAATGTGGTTGTGGATTTATGCATATCTTTTGGGATTGATTCGTAAATATATATTTGCGTTGATGATGTATCATAAATGCATTCTTTCTGTTTCAGGAAACTTCCGCCGTTTTGTGTTTGAAGATATCCTTGAACGATCAATATAAGGAGGGCGAAGCTTGATGTGATTGACAACTTTAGATGCTGATGCTAGTTTAGGAGTGTTTTTGGAGTGGTGGAAACATATTCCCATTTTTCATGGACAGCGAGACTGATTTCTTCCTTATGGTCAATGGAGAGCGCTACAGAAGAATAATAACTGACTTTTTATATCGATCTATGATTTCGACAGGATGGCGCTCCACACCACGCAAGCCGTGAAGAAATCCCTCTTTTGAGTGCTGAGTTTAGAAATCGCATAGGTAATGAGATGTTGCAGCTAAGACAACCCAAGCGATGACAATAGGGCATGCAATCCCGAGATTTCGGGATCTCGGGATCCCGAGCCATTTTGGACATTTTCGGGATCCCGAATTTTTTATCGGGACTCCCGAGATTTCGGGATTGATAAAATTCAACCCATTTTGGGAATTAGAAAGCAGAACTTAATACTAAAAGACATATTGTTTTATGAAAACCGAAGCGGAAGCCAGTTGTAATAATGAATTACAGCTGGCGTATGATTACATGCTTAATATTCCACCAAAAAGTGCACTCGAAATATCTTTTTCAGCAACTGGATATATGTGCAGCTAAATCAGGTCTAGCTGAAATTTTGAAACTCTTGACGAATTATGTTTATTAAGAGCATACTTTCAAAACGAATCAGCAGTTTGAACCAATCGATATTATTACTTATCACTTGTTTCATTGAAAAGCAATATTATTTTGTAATTAATATGTAAACAACTAAAAAGAATAATGTATTTTTATTATATTATCGTAACATCCGTTATGCTGATTAAATTTCAATTCGTTTTTAACTAATTTGATAACTAACTATCATGACCAAACAAAGAGCTTTATGGGACAAGAAATTAGATCATAAGATTAATTTAGATGCAATTATAGATTAACGTCTTACTTGCCAGTACCCATGTACATATGTGCATAAATTTAACATTATAATGAACTTAGCTTCCGGTTTTATGTATATATAATTGAAATAAAGTTTTAATTGAGTACGAATAAGCCAATATATCTGTTTAAATTCCCTTAATATAGTTTTTTTTATAAAATCCCGAAATCTCGGGATTATCTCGGGATCCCGAAAATTCTAATCCCGAATTTCGGGATCGCGATTTCAATCTCGGGATTAATGCCCTAGATGACAAAGATAGTTTAGTTGTTTTCAGTTTAAAAAACACAAGGCAAGTTTGAGTAGATTCATTGCAGAAAAAATAGAACAAGTCACAGCAATTGAAATCTTATGGAACACTTTTCATGCAACGGATTTCTAGCTGATTGCTTGTCAAAGGTTCAACCTGTTAGTTCACTATTAAAAAACTATACTTCAGTCACAATTTTTTGTTGACAGTCGGTTCTGTGAAAATTGACAAAAAGCTGGTTGCTTGCCAGAACATCATCTACCAAAAACATTCGAACCAGAAAATCATGCACTAAATTGCTCTAGCTCAACTTCGAACAGGCTCATTAAATAAAAACCAGTTCAGCTTCGGGCAAATTCGAGCAACTGAATTACTCATACAAGACATTTTGCTGAGATATCTAAACCTAGCTCAACCTAGAGAAGCTCATTCAATGCAGCTAATAAGAACTGGAAAAAATCTTAGTGGAATTATCAACTACCCTTTTAGCGTTCCGCTAATTAGGTACAATTCAAAAAACCAACTTAAATCAATTTTTCGGAGATAATAAGGTTATATTAGATAGATATTAATATCTGTATAAATTCAGGCTACCTAAGCAATTTAAAAGATATTCTTCAAAACTTTTTATTGATACTATATCCTACATGACACTAATTTTCTTTGATTTGATGATAAAAGATTTCATCCTCTGTGAGCCCAAATATAACATAAATTATTATTTGATATAAAGTTCTAGAGACCTCGACAGTAAGTAATTACTTATTATTTGATCTTTCATTAATATTTATTGTTCTTCTCAATTTAACTACCGAACGCTACGTATTCTTACCATCCGTTCAGGCTGCGTTCATTACGAGAGAATTTCACGTAATT
Organism: Nemotelus nigrinus; assembly: GCA_947369275.1. Lineage (NCBI taxonomy): Eukaryota > Metazoa > Arthropoda > Insecta > Diptera > Stratiomyidae > Nemotelus > Nemotelus nigrinus. The sequence goes on along the minus strand of OX376372.1, from coordinate 27,194,402 downwards.
AATTTTATTCCAATTAATCAGGAAAATGTCTTTCTTTTCACAAAAAGCTCTACGTTCTATGCTACTGTCCTTGTACTCGAGGCAAATGCAGACGGCGGTGACCGTGACAACTATCTCTGTCTGATGAAAGACCAAGAACAAAGAAGCTTCGCTCTATCCGTCGTCATGACAAGTGAAAATGCAAAGGCGGCAATAATAATATTTTTCGTTGACGAACACCCTATGAGACGTTAATTATTGTTTCTGTTGAGCCCAATGACAATCTTATTCAAAAGGATTTTGGCAATGACAAACCAAAAAAAAAACACGAATTGAACTAAAATGTCCTGGGTTAGAGCTAAGAAAAATATGAAATGCCGTCTACTAGACTAGGTATAAATTTAATCATCAGCATCATCATCACCACCGAATAAGGACAAATGCGAAATCATCATTACGTATCCTACTCACAAATGGCCATGACTGAGAAGTTAGTACAAGTTCGGGTGATGTATTGTTGCCAACTTCTAATTGGGACAAACTATTCGAAAGATCTGAGGTATTCCTGCTGAGGTCAATTCAATTATGCTCAGTGTTGATGGTGATGATGATATTGCACTAATCAACCACAGTTTGTTCAGACCAACTTAGTCGACCGACCGTTTGCAGTCGTCGACTGAGAGAATTTATCGTTTTCCGTAGGAATCGTTGCTCGTTTCCTGCAAATTTGCGTAAAACTTTTGGTTTATTGCTGAATTGTGTTGGGTTACTGATTCTAGCAAGTTTTCTGAGAATCTAATTTGCAAAATACTGTATTTTAATGAAATTTTCAAGATTCTGGAGAAGGTGATACTTTGTGTTAACAAACAAAACAAATCTGGAAGACGAAACTAAAAAACACCTACACCACTGAGAAGATTAATTTGGGAATAAGTATTATTTGGGTATGAACAGAGAAGCTGATGACATTGTTTTCCCATGCATTTAGTTAGCTTTTTACTGTTGGGATCTATTTGTTTCCAGTTATTTGTTTTATTTTGTTTTGCAATTAACGGGATACAAATCAGCTCAACAGCCAGCAAAGCAAAATTACAGATTGTATTAATAAAAAAAGTCTAGCGCATCAGAACTACTAGAAAACTAACTTTCGAAGAAGCTATCTTTGAGGGACTTAAAAATGTGCAAAAACGTAATACACTTCTTTGTAGTATCATATCAACCATTTCTTACTCAAAGGAACAAATATCATTTTCTGTTCAGTGCTGGTAACATTTGTCCAACACAGCAGCAATAAATCTACCATAACATGCTTGTGCTTAAGGGGGCAGGTACACTTAGAATTATGAGAAAATCGATTTTATTTTCTTTGCATTTTCTAAAAGTAGCATATTTCAAAAACATTATCTGCAAATTTCAGACGAATCGGACAATTCTTTATGGAGATAAATAACTTCGAATGAAGTCGTCTCTATTGCATAAAGCGTGTTTCGCATGCTTTTTTCACTTATTTAATATGTAATTATCCTCCGGATGAACGAAGGATTTTTTGATTGGACGATATACTTTTTTTCAAAAGCCGAAAATGTGAGTAAAATTTTGGTCGAAAATACAATTTTGAATTTCACCAACCACCAATTTTCGACAAATCAAAATCTGCCAAAGTCCTTTGTCCATCCGGAGCACTATGTCATTAACTAATAGTCCCCAATTTTGTTTTTATTTCGGATGATCCAGTGACAAGCTACAGTGATCACGGCAAAAAAAATGTTTTCTTAGGACCCCTCGAAAATTTACTCTATTTCGACTAATTTTCAGCTTTTTGCCTTAAAAAAATTACAATAGCTTCTACAAATATGTTTCTTTCAAGTAAAAAAAACATTTGTTATTAATTGTCTGAAAAAAATCCTGAAAAAGAGCTTTTTCTGGACGTCCCAAGTGTACCTGACCCCTTAATCAACCTATCCTTTGAATTTCGTTTTCATCCAAGGGTGTCATCGAAAGTTTCAGCGATTAAACTATGTCTGGGGCTACCATCCGAAAAAGTTCCAAAACTCGGAAAATTTAAATATCGGTTGTTTATTTTATTGTAAATGCTTTGCTTATGAATACAAAATGGAAGCATCTGTTGGTGCACTATTTACGAAATTGTCTGGTGCTGACAATCATGTGCTAGCACCACAGCTGCTTCACGTAGTGTTAAACTCACAATATAAATTTCGTTTCGATTGAATGGCTGCGCTGTAAGTTATAGGAGTGAATATAATTTTAGGGTTACCACCGTCCAAACTTTTTAAATTTTTGAAACGTAAATATTTGTTGTTAATTGTCATTGCAGGATCATTCCCATTTGGAAATTTTATGACAACATCGCTCGATAAAGAAACTTAAATAAATTACGAAATTCGTAATAGCTGGCAACCCTTTCACGATTTTTCAATGAAATTCCTACAGAATTAAAAACGCAACAAGATCCACTTACCACATCACTTTAGTTTGGATTTCGTCACTGCATCGGAAGTTATAGGGGAAAAACCTTTATTTTCCTGAGCAAATTTACTATATTTAGGAGACCAAAATTTCCATAGCTGGCGACCTTATACTAATTTTTCAACCAAATTTCTATGAGATCTATCTTCAAGTAAGGTTTGCCTACTCCGTGAATTTCGTAAAAATCTGGTGGCTGAATCCGAAGCTATAGGCCAAAAAACAATTTTTTTTCTCAGCGATTTTTCCAAATAACACCACTGCCACAGTGTTGCCCGTATTTCAAAATCACTTCTATCAAACCTGGTCCTAGTTAATACCAATATGTTCTGTAAATTTCATATTGATCGCATTATCCGATCGTCAGTTCTCGTGAACAGAAGTTTTGAGTGCTGAAAATAGAGGTAATTTGATCACGGGTTGCCGTTCTTGTTTACCACGGAATTTTGAAAATTTTTATTTGACTTGGTGGAAAAAAGTCAAAATTTATCAATAATTTGAATTTATTTTCAAAAATCAAAAATTTTTCAGGAAGGTCGATGATTTGAAGGATTTTCTTTCAGGAGCCTGGTGTAGCTATCTACATGATTGCACAGTCTTGAAAGTCCATGTGTATTAAATTCTAGTCTACATTAATACGCTCCAAAAATTTTCACGGTGATCCATTGTTTTTCTTAGAAGTTATGACAAATCGAAATTTGAAAATAAAATCTTTGCCTACTTTTAAGCACTCAGCGCCTACACAAGGCTCAAAATTTCCAATTTATTATCATAAACAAACTAAAAAACTAAAAGGTTTTCATTCCCAATCTTTTTTTAACAAAAATTTACACTGCTTGGAAATATAGGAGTACCTGAAAGTTCACTAAAATGCCCGCCGCCGCCGCCAAAATGTTTAAGACATCAATGTTTAAGCCACATATATATATATATATATATATATATATATATATATATATATATATATAATCTTTATATATATATATATATATATATATATATATATATATATATATATATATATATATATATATATATTTATGACGAATTTTCGGCGAAGCTAGTTTAATAGTAATTTTCTTCGAAAATTAGTAAAAACACTTGAAAGATGAACTGATGATGAGGTTAAAGAACGAAATTTTCGGAATAGATCTTTGAAATACTAAAATCGAATAAAATGAAATATATTGAATAAAACGTGTCATAATTATTGATAACTAATCCTAATTACCACTAACCCTAACTAGTCCTACTCTACTATCCAAACCAAGAAGCTTCAGAAAATAATCATTCTATTCCAATTCCTATCACATTAAAAATAAGACAATTCAAAATAAACTACCTACATACATATGTATATAGTTTCTCTCTGGTTATTAGATTATGCTACGTATTAGAACTCTGTAGCTTCGGTAAGTCATTCAGCATACAATTCGTAACTACTTCTAGGTAATAGGTAACTAATTACCAAGGTAAGCATTTCCAATATCATTTCTGCATTACATTTACCTCATTATGTCATAGAAGATAATGTGTTGTGATTGGGTTGTGATGATAGAAAATCAGTTCAGTAAGTGACATGCTGTAATACGTTGATATATGTATGACGAAAACTACGAAAATTGTAAATAATCATCTCGAAAACGTATGTATGATGGAAATCAAAGTCTGATTCGGAGTGTAGTTCACCAATGACGCTGATTCGTTTAGTTGAAAAATAGATAAATACAAAGTTTTTACAAAATATATAGACACCAATTTCATGGATGAAAAAATACGAATAAAACAGCAAATATCGCTATAAAGTTAAAAAAAATTATATATTAAAACAAGGATTTAAAATAAAGATATTACAGCATTATTCGAAATATACTATTTTAAACCTATATTTCAATTGAAAAATCGAACACGCGTTCACATCACTTGCACAACATAACTTGCACTGTTGAAAATTTAAATACAATTTAAAATAAATTTTTTTCCGATCTGCGTGCATAAGAATTCTTATGCGCAGTATTTAAAAAAAAATCCGACTACGCAGCCTCACTTGTTCGTAGAAATAAGCAACAAGTTAACTACTGCATTAGTTTTCAAGAAAGGTAATGCAGTGGGTAAGTTGTTACTTGATCGCTTACTCGATAAACTCGATTACATTGTAAGTAATGGAGCTTCGTCTTCGTGTATAATTTAGTACTTCCAGAATCAATTCTCAAGTAACGTCTTGCCATTTTTCCTACAGGAAAGTTATCTTATGGGCTTTATAAGAACAAAAACCTAAATTATACCAGTTCAAAGTTCGCAGTCCAACTGAACATTACTTGAAAATCTATACGAGCTTATTGTAGTTAATATTTTCGGTCTGTTTTCCAAGGTCTCAGATGAAAACATTTTGAGTAAAAATTTGCTGCTCTGCCAGGGGAACATTTGCCGATAGTCAGAAAACTTCAACTAAAAAACACGTTTCGATAAAAAGTTGTAAAACAAGAATTTTTCAAAGTGTCGTCTCAGTTTTATTAATTTTCACTCAATTAACGGCAAACATTGCCAAGTAACGTTTTAAACCCAATTATTTGCCTTAAACTGACAAAAATGAATTTGAAGCGCAGTCTGTAAGTAGTTTTAAACTTATACTTCTTACCCGCTTCTCTGCTATTGGTCCTTCTGGCCTTCTGGCCATCTGGGCTTAACGTACAGGAATTTTTTAAAAAACAGTATTAAACGTCACCAGTGAAAAAACTAAAACTATTGCGTTAAATATTAGAGGTTTGAAGATCAATCTATATGATTTTCATATACGTCAAATGAAGCTCAGCACATAATAAGACATGATTCAATCATTCAAATGAATGTCAGCACGTAATAAGACATGAATTTAGAGACATGGCTAAATTATAATTTTCTGACCTACAAGCTGTTCTGTACTCATAAAATTTATCGCTATGATCGTAGCCCTAACATAACATATGATTTTAATCTTTTGGTGGTGGTGTCCTCGTATCTGCCATAAAATCATTTTTTTCTGAGCCTATGGCAACCTCATTAAGCAGTGCCAGTGAATGTGTCACAGTTGGGTCAGCTCTAGATCGTCACAGTCTTATGAACGTGTTTCTTCTGGAAAAGTAAAGTTAAGTAATCCTACGACAACTCTCGTATGGGTAGAGAGCTTCCTCAAAAATTGAAGCTGCCAGAGAGCTTCATCAAAAATTTACAATCAATGTGAATACGAAAGTGAAGTGATTAATTAAGATTCGTTTTCAGAGCTAGGTGAACTCAAAGCTTGGTGCGTGGATTGTGGTCTACACATGGATTTGAACCAGGGATATCATATACAAGAAGCCAGTGTTCTACTCACTGGGCTACACAAACTTCCTCTGTACTATTAGCTTAAATGATTATCTTGAATACTTGGCATCTTTTGAAATTGCGATCCATTTCTTTTGAAATTGGAAAGCATTTTGAATGTTAAATCTAGCATTATTTTTTCCAAAGCGCCATTAGAAATTCGGAGTTAACATCTAGCATTATTTTTAGTATTTAAATTTAGATTTCGGAATAATCTGGCACTCGTCTATTTCCAAACTTGCCCATCATCACAGTGGGTATAAAGTCGATATTCTATTCTTTGTCTACGATTCGCAGGAAATTCCAGTGCTAGTGACAAGTGCTATTAATGTTGCCGAAAAGGCGAAATATTAAGTGAAATAAAATGCAAAGTTAGATTTTCCAATATTAAGGTAATTTTGGATTGCATTAAATATGGTAAATTCAGGTCTCTCGCTTCATTAAATCGTGATGATGCTTAAAAGTAGTGATGTGGTTCCATCCACTTCAGACTCCGAGGAGCCCTAAATTCAAGTTTACCAAAAAATATGCATTCTGGTTATGTTGGGTCATATAAAAAGTCTTCGCGGTTTTTAATACATTTTTCAGCAAACATTTTGTTTATTGAAAATAAATTTTAATCAAGTACATATTGGCTGTTATTATCTATGACTTTTTGCCATTTTTCGGGTTGCTTCATAATTCCATCGGTGTAGAACGGTGTAGAACTATCGTTGAAAAACTTGGCCAAGCAGCTTTTTAGCAGCGATCCGGTCGGCGAATTTCTTACTATCAAGTGAGTTTTGCCGAGACCGAAACAAATGGTAGTCAGGCGGTACAAAGTCCGGGTTATACGGTGGGTGTATGAAAACTTCCCAATCAAGTTCCGTCAATTTGTTCTGTGTCATCAAAGGTGTGTGTGGCCGCGTATTATCGTGGTGGAACACAACTCTCTTTCAGTTGGCCAATTCTGGTCGCTTTTTCTGGGTTGCTTCGTTCAAATGGTCGAGTTGTGCACAATACAGGATCGAGTTGATAGTTTTGATAAGTTGCAGAAGCTCATAATGGACAATTCCCTTCCAATCCCACCAAACACTCAACATAACCTTCTTTGCTGACAATCCAGGCTTTGAAGTCGATTGTGGAAGGTCACCAGCCTTTGACCATGATTGCTTGCGTTTGATATTCTCGTATTTTCCAATTTTTCATCGCCTGTAATGATTTACTTCAAAAAAGGTTTGATTTCATCGCGTTTGAGCAGCGTTTCACTTGCAGTAATTCGGTCAATCAAATTTTCTTGCGTTAATTCTTGTGGCGCCCAAACATCGAGCTTCTTTGTGTAACCTGATTTTTTTAAATGATTTCAAACTGTCATGTCATTTGTCATTTAGTGCCTCCGCTACTTCCTTACAGCTCACATGTCGGTCTTGCTCCACCAGTTGCAAAATTTCATCGGCTTTTCCAGTGACTGGCCAACCAGAGCGAGGTGCAGCTTTCACATCGAAATTTCCGGAATGGAATCGAGCAAACCACTCCTGAGTCTTTCGGTCACTCAAAGCATTCTCACCGTACACTTCACAAATTATTCGGCATGTTTTTGCAGCGGCATTTTTTTATAGTAGAACAGCATTACATAGCGTATTTCTTCAGATATTTCACTCATTTTCAAATCAATATAACTTTTTACACGAGCAACGAATTAGAACAAATTTTTCACCAAGAATGTAAACTGAAATGTCACCTTTGAAGCATATGTTTATTTCAGATGATTTGGTGAGTGTTACCTGACATATAGGCATCAACACCATCTAGTGACGAAAAACCACGGAGACTTTTTATATGGCCCAATATATTTGATTTCTTGAATAATGTGAATCAATTGATTTGTTAGGGCTTCAAATGCAAGCAATCGCACGGATAACGATGGAAAAAAAATTTTCTCAACCGACACTTATACTTTTTCTTCAATTAAAAATAAATAATTGTAAGATTGCAAATGATATTTTGAAAAATATAGGTAGTTCATGAGTACTTACGCCATTTTTTGCCGTGAGGTGGTTATTTAGTTGTCAATAGGTATCTTTGATTTTTTCATGGTTATTTTGAATGTTTTTGAAGTAAGGCAATTAGAAATAGCCCTAATAATGTGTAAAACGTTAAAAGAGGTAATTTTCTGTTAGCTGCTTTTATATTTTTTAGCGATTGTGGTAGTTTATACTCGTTGTTTTTTCGCTTTATTTTCAACTGTTTTAAATTTGAAAACTGTTACAATTTCATAGGTTTACTTCTTTCTATGCTCGTATGAACGAAGATGGCGTTCTATTTGCGATCTACTCCCAAGTACTTGGAAGAACTAATTAGTAAAAATAGGACACGGCAATTATATGTATATATGTTTTTTTTAATCCAATAAGAAATCATTATTTAGCATTATTATATCACAGGATTTAGCATTATTACTTTACAGGATTTAGCATTATTTAGCATTAAATCAAATTGAATCTAGCATTATTCCAAAAAAATTAATGGCAGCACTCTTTGCGAGTTCAATATTAATGCTTAGTGGACATTACGATTTGTCTACTATTCTACGATTTTGGGCTTTCCTGAGGTCATTTTTCGATTAGGAAAAAGGTTGAGAACGCTTTTGCGAAGCTGAAACGGAACTGAGTAAAGCAACAGGCATACTGGTACAGATCATTGTTTTAAATTCTAACATTTGAAAGAAAACCAAACAAAATGGTGAGCCGATCACTGAAATACCGATACTAACACCGTTATTAATAGCAGATAAATAATCAGATTTCATTAAAATCTAGTAATTTATATTCTTTGATCAGGGAAAATTAATCTTCATGATTTTATGTTAGAAAATAAATTAAAGACAAGAAAAACTGATATATTTTCTATTAGTACCTTTAGAATCAAAGAGCTGAAAATACAGTAATCCCACGACAGCCCTCGTACGAGCTCAGGGGTTGAAGCTGGTGGAGAACTCCATTCACAAATTAAAATCAATGTTAATACGAGTGTGGAGTGATTAATTCCACGATTCACAATGCCCCTGACTAACTCAGGTGATAGGTTTACTCAAAGCTCGGTGCGCAATCCTTTGCCCAAACCTGAATTTGAACCAGAGGCTTCACACGTTGGAAGCCAGTGCAATACTCTCTAGGCTACTCGAGATTCAAAAAGTTAAAAATAGACCCAGTAAAGTAAACAATAAATACCTTCAGTACTTTGCAGGAATTTATGAAAAACGAAGTTTTATAAATTTCAGGAGACTTTAAAGTCTTTGGATCAAATCATTGGTGAAGTCACACGATTAACTAATCAGTTTACTAGATTAATTATAGAATGAAAATTTTTACCTATTTTAGCTTCTAGACTTGGAATGCAATTATGCATTGGAAAATACAAAATCAACGCAACAAATCACCGTTTTTGGTAAATTTTCCCTTTAGGCGCATTTGTTTGTGAAAATGAAAATAAAATGGTGAAAAATAATTAAATCAAACTACGTTAAGATACAAAGTAGTTTTTCAAGCACCATCTTCACTCTGAGCCCAAAGCATATTATGGTATTCAGAGTTTATGCATGCTTGAGGCCTGAAAAATAAAGCTGTCTGTGAATGATAATTTCAATGTTTGAATTATTAGATTTAACATTAGTTTTTTTTTTGAGTTATATGACTGAAGTCGGTTGAAACGTGTCTTTTACATATGAATATGGAACCCACCATCCCTTTCGGATTGAGAAGCAAAATTGGTAGCTATTGTCTCGACATAAATTAGTTGAGGATCGCTCAGGAAAGAATACTCTGCATCTTGGCCCAACTAGACATAATTAGACGATAAAACTCTGTAATTCTCATGAATACAAACTTACACAGGGAAACACAGGGAATTTTCACTCGTAATATTTTCTCAAAAGGATTTAACCAGTAAATACCAAAATCTTGCGGGGTATTCAGGTGAGTAGTGTCAAGTAAATCTTAAAATTTTCCTCTATTTTCAAACGAATAAATATGTACGTATGTATCCGTAAATTAATTAAAATAAACAGTTACCCTGAAATTGCTTTCATAGAATGACGCAATGAAGCTGAACTCTTACATTAGCACAATTCCCTCATCATCATGATGAAACAGAAGCGCATTTCCGTGCATCATGTAGTTTCAACGAATTCAGTACATTTTGTACCTTCCAGAAATTAAGCAAAAAGTTTTATTTTAAACTCAGTAAATGCTTTCAGCAACGAAAATTCATTTATGCATGAAACATTTAGATTCTAGGAAGCACATCTGAACAGTAGAAAATAGAAGAGTTGTGAGCTTCAGTTAAATCATTTGACTAATGTTGTCAGCACCCAAAATGTAACAACACTTCTTCGATTTGGGTTATAATTCTCTGAAGTTAAATACTAACAGGAGAGTTTGTGTAAATTTTCCTTCTGTATCTTTCACAGAAGGCTATTTACATGAGAAGATAGTAGATAAATAAAGCTAGTTTCTGTATTTGCTATTACCATTTGCTATTACTTTGCTATTAGAACCATTTGCTATTACTTTGACTATATGTACATAAGAATATTGCAAAGCTGGTGTAATTTTTCATCTAATTTGCAAAAGCATCCTACTTATTTACGAAAGCAAATCAGAGCACATCTGACTCATAAAGTAACGTTCGGTTGAATTGTGGACGAGAATTATATCAATCAATCAATCAATAGCCAATGACATTTTACCTGAGTCCCGTCTGCAAGGAAAGTCAACTACCACCAACTCAATTGGTTTCTAAGGAGAATCAAATTTATTCGATACCAAGATGTCATCCAAACCAACCGTTAATTTAATTTAAGGTTATTTACAGACAAGATACCTTCAACCAATTTAACTGGCAACGGTCCATGTCAAAGTAATTGAGTATGATGATCTAAGATTGCATAAAAGCTTAATGCCATTTTACTCAAGACAATGGTAAACTTATCCTGTCGGTTTATTCACGATGATCGAAGTTTACGGCTTGATACGTGAGGCAGAAATATTGCTTGTCAAAGTACACTAGCAGGTTAACAATCACTGTTTATTTCTGAATAGAATACCCTAATCTGATCAGTAGCTTGACACTTGACTAAAAGTTACGATTTCGAACAACTCTCACTGACATGTAACTATTCCGATTGTAGTCATTAGTCTTAGTTGTCGCGTCATAAATCAGTCCACTGTATTTAGATATGAAACAACTTGAAAGATTTATTCATGCCTAATGGAAAATAACGAAAAACTCTCATAAATATTTACACGAAATCTGCCCAAAGATACTTTATCATCTTTTGTCTATATGGATATAATGCCCACTTTTAATTAGTCAAAGAACCGAATCATCGCCTGAGACCTGATTATGTAATCCACTTTACTATGTCCAAGAGTGTACAGGATTTAGTTTCCAGCTGAATCGAGACAATATTTACCACAAGAATTGTTGTTGCTATGAACGTAGATGCATGTGTGGTTTACCCAGAGGAGTTTTTATGTAGCTATTAGAAAAGCCATCAATCACTGGCCACTTGATGTTTACTTAGTGCGCCAGGAAAAGTGTTTTAGTGGTATTTATGCACTTTGATAATATGCATAAAGTTAGTCGATAAGAAATTTAATTGAAATCATTTTCATTCGAAGATAGGATGTCGACTGTAACGGAATAATGCTCCCGAAATCAATGGTGCTAATCAAAACAACAAATTTGGTGTTTTTGACATTATTTTCATTGAGTTGCCAATAAAATAGAATGATTATGTAGAAGTAAAATAACATGAACGGATGAAAATATTTGAAAGAAAAATTATATATCCATTACGAATGATGTAAATTCATCATTCAGTTGAAGTAAATTTGCAAAGCATTTACATAAGTTTGTATTGCAATAGTAGAAAATGTAAACTGACCTTTGCTAGCAAGTATTAAATCAATGTTCTCATTATTTTCTTCTTCTTTTTAGTTTTTATCATATGCGTGACATTTTTGTTTGAAAATGCAGCTATCACCCACATTGGGCGCACATGTGATGTTCTTTTTTATTCGAGTTTTGAGAGTCGTATTTTCAATTTTTGATTTGTTTTGCCTTTTAAATACTGTTAATCCATTTTACTCCTCATTGTAAAGAAAATAAATATGGAACTCATCCTTTGGACGTAAGTTAATTACATGGATTCCATCTTATCGAATTTTTATGCTTCAAATGCTTACTGGTATTTAAAATAATGCATACATACACAAAAACTCTCGTTGTCTTTTGAGAAAACCTTGCTTTGTGGATCTTTGAATCTCTTAAAAGTCCTTCACATTATCTTGGGTATCTGCAATAATTAATTTCAAAAATAATGAATAAACTTTTAGCAGCAGTCCAACGTACATCAACAAAAGCATTAGCCTCAACATGCTGGTCAGTAACAAACATAACTTACTTACGGAGAAATGCACGAAACTAAAATGCATGATACAAGCATTACTACACAGAGAGAAAATTGTGTCATTAAATTTATTATCCAGGTTAATAAAATTAACAAATTCCAAAAAATTCAAGTTAAGTTCAAATTTGATTACAATTGTTATGAATTTGGACAAATATGGTTGATTTTTACAGGTATGTTGTTAATTTTCAATGAAATAAAATTGATTTCATTGTAATAAAGCATTTTCACTACATGAATATGTAATGAATTTGACTATCAAGTAATCTAAATTAACTATTGGTCATATATTAAAGAAGTCTGCTCCGCATACTTGTAATACTTTTCATTACTGAAAAGTATTTTTCACTACGTATCTAATAGCACGGGAGTAAAATTTACTACGCAATAGTGATTTTCACTATGCATCTACTGAAAAAGCGATTGTATTGGAAAATATTGAAAATTATGAGGGTGAAATAGTGCGTTTGTACGGAAAGTCGTTCTTCGTAGTTAATTAGTTAGTTGGTCGCAGTTCTAGTGAAAACGCTTAGTGAATTATTCAATTGGTGTTTTTTGTGTTGTTCGCAGTTCAAGTGAAAAGTGATTGTGGTGTTTTTCGTGTTAAAGGTAGGATTATTTTTTTGTTTGTCTCAAAACTGCTGTTAGTTTGAAAGAAATTGCACTTTCTTATTCTTATGAGACGTGGCAATAAGCCTCGTTTCAAGCATAAACGTACGTGCTCTTTTTGTTAGCTTACGCTTTTTATATATTAGTTCTATCATATTATACGTGATACGTTGAATACTTAAAAATAATCCCAAAGGCTTCAAAACTTGAATAGGTTAAAATATAAAGCTGTATGGCAATAACTATTATTTCGTGGCATTTTTCAATAAACGGAACATACGTGAATGAAATTTTGCCCAATTTATCTGAAAAAATACCTAAACTGCCCTACGTAGCATAAGCATCCTATCTGGCATTTTTTCATTTTTGAGCTAACACCAAATTTGAAAATTTCATAGTCTATTACCTCATTCTACAAAACATGAAAAACCTACCTTTGGTGCAAGTATGTTAAAACCAATAGTGAAAATACCCCTGTCTGATTATCTGCAGCATTTAGAAAACACAAATCTTTCAGTAACTCAACAATTATTATTGTAAAATACAGATAGGGCGTTTATGCTACGTAGGGTAGTAAAGTTGTGCAACCCGTCATTATAGTAGAACATTATAATAGAAGTTTCAAGCTAACACGGCAAACCTTATATTATATTGATTTTAAGGTTTTGGAATTCAAGTTCAAATTTGGTTTAGTATAGGAAAGAATGGAATCTTTAGAAGAAAATAATTCGGGAGTTGGAGACGTTTTAGCAAAAAGTACTGGCTGTTTTTGTTCAGTTTTTGATCCAGAGCAAAGATGTTCTTGTAATGACCAATTAATGTCCTTTGGGAGAAATCCTCTAGAAGCGTTAGACAAACAAAATGAGTTGAAAGATGCGGAAATTGTTGTTTCAGAAGAAATTCAGCAAGAAATGACTTCGGGGGACCTACAGCTTTCGATCAACAACTCAGGAGAAATAGTACTCATCAGTACCAAAAATCCTGATACAGAACTCCATGATCGTAATGAAGCATTGAAATTGCTAGCTGAGTGGAGTCTAAAAGAACTAGTAAATATATTTAGAGGTAACTATTTGCACTTGGCATTTTGGACTGGAAGCAATTTCGATATTTTTAGAGAAAAAAATCGACTTGGAGTATTTCAAATATATTACGGTGAGAGAAATTGAGAGCATAATACCAGCTGATTTAGTCTCTTCTCGAATCAAATTCAAGGGAAGATTAGCAGAATGGCGAGCCGACAAGGTTGTTACATCAATTTCATTTAACTAAGTTAAATTTCACATAAAATATTTAGGGATTTAACATAACTTCAGTGGCTGAAACTCTTTCGCTACATTCATCTGATAAAGTGAAAAGCTGGTTGGAAAAAAGCTATAATAATTCAGCAGTTGATTTCTTATCCCCTACATGTCATAACGTGCTACCTTCGAGCTCAAATAAACAAAACAAAGTTGACGACATGGTTGGTGATCAAATTGTTGTTGATACATTTAACAAATTTATGGGACAAAATTATTTTTTTTAGGACATAGAGCAAATTTTGATGACCAAATGTCAAACAAAACAAATTTTCTTAGAATATAATACTATTCAAAAACCATTTAGTGACTCAAAGCGAAAGCAAATTATAAGCTGCATCGTTGAATACTTGATTTATAATGGTGTTAGCATGGGCACCAAAGAATGTGAGATTATAACTCAAAAAATAATCTCAAGGTTTCCTTTTGAGTCAGCGGTTAGTTTGTATGACGGAAAAATTATGTAACAAAAATATAATATCTAAATGTGTTGTAGAAAAGCTATTTCATCAAATTTGAAACAGGTGGGAGATCACGTGGAGCTTTGTATACTGCATATAATAATAAGTTAAAATATGAACGAAAGAAAGGCAAATTTCAAGGCCATTCTTCTGAAAACCAAAATCCTGAGCTATCTCCTCTGTCTCCGGTATTATTGACTTCGAATACTGACTTGAATATAAATAGTGGTAAGGTCCAAAGATTAAAACTTTATGCAAAAACATTTAAAGTAAAAAGTTTGATGTCATATTTCTTCCATTAAAGTCACCCAAAATAAAACCTGGCTGAAATATAACTCCCAGCCTTGGGCAGTTGTTGAGGAGAAATGGAAGTCAACGTTTTTTCTACGAAGAAGTGAAATACTTTCAAAATCACCGCCCGATATATTTGTTGAGTGGCCTTTATTAACTCAATCTAACGGCTTAAGACTGGTAATAATATTTTAATACAAGCATGATTGTTTTCTACACGTTATACTTTCATTTGATTAGGTTGATTTAGACTTTATTTCATTATTTGGAGGAAAAAATTCATTAAATCTACATATGAAATGGGACAATTTCATTGTGGGTTTTTTGAATATCATAAAGGAGGAAAGCATGACTCAAAAGTCTGTAAGCGATTTGTTAGGAAATTTAGAGAATGATCAGACTGAAACAAGTAAGTTAATCGTTTATAATTGTACTTATATTATATGTTTTATGATATATGTATTTTCAAACTTTTGTTTGCAGATGAAAAAAATCTGATAGTGTTCAAATTATTACACTATAAACTGTATTCAGGAAGGAAGTTCAAAATAAATGAAGGGAAAAATAAGAGGGTGGCAACTCCTTCAATTCAGGATTCGTTGGATAGTAGTTTATTGGTTGTGAATAACCAAGGAGATATTAAAGTAAAGTATGAAAAGCTTAAAGAAAAATATAAAGATATGAATTTATGTATCCAACCAATTATTGTAGTTGAGGGTCAAAACTTTTATATTGTATCTGATGATGTTTTTCAAAAAAGCACCTCTTTTTTGGCTGCTTTAGATGCTATGTTTAAGCTAATTTTCGTACTTAATTTAGAATACTCTATTTTAAGCTATAATGTCTGGGATTTCATTCAAAGATATTTTTATGAGATTAATATATATGATTCTAAGTCTTGATCTAAGATATATTCTTTAATAAACCAGCTTTCTGCTTCAAAGAAATCAGATATAAAATGATTGGTTGCTTTGTTTGTAATTTTAGATTTAACTGTTTGAATGACTACATGTTTCACTTAAAACGATACCATAAATTTCCATCCATCTCCAAATACATTTGTAAGCAAAGTGCTTGTCCTCAGTCTTTTTCTGACATATATGCTTTAAAAAAACATTTGAGATTTGTTCACAAGCATTCAATTAAACCTAATTCCAACCAAAATGTCAAAATCATTCTTAATGGCGAAATGTGTAATGTTAATACAAGTCCTATTCAAACCTTCACAGAAGAACATTTAGAGAATATTGATAGAATTGAGCCGATTACGGTGGGATGCTCCAATAGTTATAATGAAGATTCTGAGTTTTTACATATTTTGCAGAAACATCCACTAAAGTTTGTTTTGATGCTAATGAATGAAGATACTTTACCAAGGAAGAAAGTATTTGACATTATTAAGAATATTCAAGAATACATTTTTAATCCAATATTGCAAATCATTCAAAACCATCCGGAATCATCAAACTTTCTAACAAATTTGAAAATGTTCTTCGCTTCTGCATTTGTCGAATTCAATAACGAATATAAACTAATTAAAAAACTTGAAAGTTTAAATTTGCTGAAAATGCCAAAAAATATTTCATTGTCTACTGAAGTCCAGCATACAGTTCAAGAAGGAGTTCCAATTTTAGACTATTCACATGTAAAAGGTAGCATTATGGACATACCCCATTTAATTAAGAAATTCTTTGAAATGCCCGACATGCTTTACAAAACTTTAGAAAATATAGAAAAATATGCAAATAGTAAAAATATTGAAAATTTTGCGTCGGGATCAATATGGAAAAAGATACACGCGAAATTTAAGAGCGAGAATAAGATTGCTGTTCCATACTTTATTTATTATGATGACTTTGATTCTGATAATACTTTAGGCTCTCATTCTGGAGAAAACGCAATAGCAGCTTTCTATTTAAATTTTCCTTGCATTCCTCAGCACTTGACATCTGCTTTAAAAAATATTTTACCGATTATGCTACTGAAATCTAAGTTCATGAAAAAATATGAGCACGAAGATATATTTTATAGTCTTTTTAATATATTACTTCACCTTGAAATCAAAGGTTTAACTATTAATGCTTCTGGATCTGAATATAATATATATTTTATTTTAGGGCTTATCACAGGCGATAATTTAGGCCTTTAACGCTTTACATTTTTGTCGAATCTGCAAATGTTCAAAGGAAGAAACGCAAATTGCTTCGTTTGAAATAACAGGAAAACTAAGGAATTCAGTTAATTACGATTCAGATATATTATTGAAAAATCCGAAGCAGACCGGCATTGTAAATTCATGCATATTCAACAGCTTACCATCTTTTCATGTTGTTTCAAACACGACCGTTGACATTATGCATGATCTCTTTGAGGGCATATTTAAGAACGACATGAGTTTAATAATTTTATATTTAATTGAAACAGTCAAATTTTTTTTTTTTGGATGATTTAAATAATAGAAAGCAGGGGTTTGATTATGGAGAAATTGATTCAAGAAATATGTCACTCCCTATAAAACTAGAAGCGTTAAAGTCAAGGAATATTCGCATGTCTGCGGCTGAAATGTGGTGTTTCGTCCATTTTTTTCCACTAATGGTTGGGGACTTTATACCTAGAGGCAATTCAGTATGGAATTTTTTTTTAAATTTGCAAAAATTATTAGATCTGTGTTTAAGATCCACTTTTAATTTAAGTGACTTAGATGAGCTAAATATAGTAATTGCTACACATAACCAAAAATATTGTGAAATTTTCAAAGAACCATTGAAGCCAAAAGCTCATTTTTTAACTCATTATGTGACAATAATTGGAAGAGTTGGACCACTTAAAATGCTTTGGTCACTGCAAAATGAGGGAAAACACAAAGAGCTTAAAAAATATGCATCATCTACGTCTTCACGAGTAAATCTTTCTCATTCCTTAGCAATTAAATTTTCTTTAAAGTTTGCCCATTTTATTTTTGAAAAGGCCGAAATGGTAGATATAGAAATATAAAAAGGAAAAGAAGTTAATGCATCAGAAAAACGATATTTAAGAAATTTTGAAAATTTTCGTTTTCTTAAAAAAATTATAGTTGCTTCAAGTACTATTTATAAAGGCACTTTATATAAGACAGGTTATTTTGTATTAAAAAAGAAATACTCTCTCGTGCTTAATAGAATTTATGAAATAATTTTTCATGAAAATAGGCGGTTATTAGTCTGTGAGCGATTTAAAATAGATTTAGACAAGCATTTGAATTCTTATATTTTACAAGACAACTTACAATCGTTTGATATTTGTGACGTTGATAACTTTGATTATTATCCTTGTTTGATTCATAAGCTCTCGAATGGAACTTTAGCTTTAAGGTTCAAAGCAATTTAAAGAACATAATTATTTTTACAAAGAACTATATTTGGATGTGTTATAATAAAGAAATATAAATAAAACATTTACAACGAAAACTGTTTCTTATTAAATTTTGAGCTTCGTTTGGAAAAGGGAATGAGAGAAAAAAAATTTCTCAATTGGTACCAAATATAATACTTTTGATTACTAGGTATTGTCAAATTCATTGCTTTTGCGGTTAGACACATGTAATCTATTTAACAATACGAGGTGTGATTTTCATTTTTCTTGTAATGAACTTTGGTTTAATGGTTTTTATTAATCTAATGGTGAATTAAACAATAATGTAGTACATAAGATTAACTACAGTACTGTAAAGACTAATGATTAAATTAACAACTGTGTCATCAACCAAATATTAACTACAGAGGAAGTGGATTTGATTACATTTTTCAAGCACTTTCATTACACTTTTCTCTGTGTGTAGTAATGCAGATGTAAAACTTGAAAGCTATTTTCCAGAAAATCCATGATGCATGTACATTGCTCGTCGCGTGATAATCGCATGAAAACTTGCGAGGATTCAACATACATAGTCAGCGATAAGTTATGTGTGCTGTATAAAGCGGTAAGATGAAAATTTCAGAGCATATCAAATTGTCGAGCTGGTAAATAAAATGTTTAAAATAGCACTGCTTAGGCATTGTAGATCATACAATATTAAGCTTTACCTATAAATTCCGGGTTCAAGCATCAATACGCATTATCTCTAGATGAATACGCTGCTGGGCTTTTCAGAGATCTCTTTTTATGAAGCTATACAACTCAAAGCTCTCTTTTATTTAAAGCTATATACCTTGCCAGACTAGGACATGCCAAGTTAAAAAGTGTATGTTTTAAGGCTTGCTTGTAATACTGATCTAAATGAGATATTGGTTGATATTCTTGATTTAACACCAACACACCTTCTGTCCCTCAAAAAATACAAAAAATAGACTAGAAAATCAACTTATAAGCTCATTCAAACTCACAGAAACTTTTGTTAACAAACTCCAGAAATAGGTCAGCAATCTCTCTGGCCTCCAGGACTTATTGTTTCAAAAATTTAAGCTTGCGCCTTTGGAAGTAGATATTATTTGCCTAATTGAGACCTCACTTGACTCTGACTTTCCTATTTACGAATTATTAGCCACACATCAAATATTCCACTGTGACCGAAATATAGTTATTCGTTGCAAAGCGTCGGATGGTGGTAACGTCAAAAACTCACTTTCTTATGATTATACAGAGTGATTTATTATAAGGTTTGGTTTTTAATGTCAAATAAAAGGCATAAAGTTTAATTCCATAGTAAAAATTTTATTGCGAGTCAAAAGAACAATCTATGACATTTTACTTTTTAAAGATTATCTCATTTAAACGGTGACCGCAATCACGCCGTAAATGGTTCATCCTAAGGCTTCAATTTTGTACGACGCGTTCCAGCATAGCGACCGGTATCTCGCGAATGACACGAGTAATGTTGGCTTCCAAAGCGTCGATTGAAACTGGCTTATCACTGAAGATCAGAGACTTCGTGTAACTCCAAAGAAAATAATCTTAAGGTGTGATATCACAAGATCTAGGCAGCCAATTTGCTGGTCCAAAATGTGAAATCAGGTTCTCACCAAAATGATTTCTCAATAAATCTATTGTTTCTTTCGTGGTATGCAAAGGAGCGTCGTCTTTTTGAAACCAACGTTCACCGATACCACGGGCATTAATTTCAGGCAGCAAAAAAACCGTTATCATGATCCGATAGCGGTCGCCATTGAGAGTTACGTTCTGAAACAAATATGGACCGATGATTGGCCCGGCCCATAAACCACACCAAACTGTGAATTTCTGCGGCTATAGTGGTAGCTGTTGAAGCTCTTTAGGTTGTTCATTAGCCCAAATACGGCAATTCTGCCTATTGACGAATCCATTGAGTCAAAAATGCGCCTCATCACTGAATAAAATTTCGCGATAAAACAGCGGAACTTTCATTGAGCTGACTCAGATAATACAGCTGAAAAATTTGGATACGTTGTTGCAGTGTAAGTCTTTCCATGATAATTTGTCAAACAATACTGAATAAAAATTACATTGCAGTTTGACAAGAGTCACGCGTGATCTGTTCAAAAAAAAGCCTATTGAAAATCAAACCTCATAATGAATCACCCTGCATATCTTCCGACTCAATTTGTGTTTTCGGTGTCTACTTTCCTTGTGCTAGCAGTATCAACGCCTAGCATGAATGCTATGAAGTCCTTCAGTAATTCTATCAGCTCTTCATTCCCAAGCTCTAAATTAATTGTCTGGGCTGCTTAAATTTAGATCACACATCATATAAATCACTTTCGCCAAACTTAACGGTTTTATGAACAACTGTGCACTTCTTCAATTTGATTCTATTTGTAATCACCTGGATCGCATCTTGGACCTTGTATTCTGCAATATTTTTGTCGATCGGCTGTCAAATTGGGATTTGGATTCATTTCTTAAACTTAGCTTTAAAGTTCTAGATACGACCTTTTTTATGGTGAATACGTCATCTTGAGCTACCTGTTAAGCTCATACATATCTTTTGGTGTTTTTTTTACTGTTTTCACAGCGTTTTGGAAGCTGTTTTTCCTCTGTTTATTCCAATATCATGTCTCCAAAGGTCCGCAAAGGCCACTCTACCTCCAAAAATTTAGTATTTTTCACGAATTACATTGCCAAATCACTTGATGTCCGATTTGATGTAAAAGCTACACACACTGACTTTTCAAGCCATGTGACAATGTAGATCATAACATTCTTCTGTCCAAATTACAGCAACTTGGATTTTTCTCGTTTAAATTTTTGACAACTATAAGATCATTCCAAGACTGCTGCTGCTCAGATTATCCCAAGACTATTTCAATCGTATCTGCTTGTACTTGAACACTGGTGTCAAACGCCAGATTCGGTGCTCGGAAAGGTTTGCAGCTCTTTTTGCAAGGTCTTACATTTATTATCATTCGTCTTTGTCTAGACTATTGAGGATGCACAATGCTATAAAGCTTGGCCCTCCCATTTCATCTTTCAAATTAGCTTAAAGCCACAAAATCGTCAACATGTAATTATAATTGTACAAAATGTTTTCTAAGTGTGATGTAAAACAATCTAATCTAATGTTGAATGTCGCATTCAGAATTTCAATTCTCAGGCCTTTCAGCTATTTGTTTTCATATGCATGTATCATGATATCCATTTCAAGTATTTCGATTGATGCAATCTCGGAAATAATTTTTTTCGGCGGCAGTCACTGTGATGCAACTGTCTTTAATTTCCTTAACGATAAAAAAATTCGGTTGAAAATCTTGCTAAAAAAATTACGGTAATTTTTTAAAAATTATTTTGCTCATTGGAAATGAGTAGCAGTTCACTTCTATCGTTTTAGATGATATGCAAATAGGATGCTGTCCAAAGTTCAATTATATTATGATATTAATCAACTCGACTCAATTTCCGCGCTTCTCTACCAAATAAAAGATGCTCAATTAATATTTCTTTAAGATACAGCTTTCAAATCAGGTCTAGTTTCGAGCTGAAAACAAACAAAATGTTGTTTTTGCCAAATAGGCATATAATCGTAAGATAATAAGTTTGATTTTAAAGGCTAATCTAAATGACCGCATGAGATTTTAATAAAATGCATTGTACAAACTAAAGCCAACTTATACAAAGTGATTAAACTTGCAAATTTTTGTTTTCAATCCTCAATCCTCTAAATCAAAACACCATAATTAAGTCCGCAGAGAGAATAATTCACGTTGAAATAAAATGCCTACATAATTTACCATCTATTCCAGGCATCAAACAATATATCCTAAACATCGTTTGAATCTATCTCATGGGAATCAGATTTATGTGCACTGTCACCATAACTTCAAAAAAAAAACAACAATAACACTATACAAGAGAGCAATTTTTTCGTCCCCTCAACTTGTGCATGTCATGTTGCTGAATTGCGCGGTTTAGCGCAAATAGACGTCTCCTTTAAGAGTGTGCAAAATTATGCTTGGCAAAGCATAACGACTTCTCATTGTCAAGTGTCTCTCGAGTTAATTGCTTGAAATTGGTCTCGAGGGCAGGGAAATCACGTTAATGTCCATAATAAGCTTCAACAACGTTTTGCGGTTTTGTTGACTTTCACATTTTGACACTCACTTATATCCAACCGTTGTGTATGGTGATGATCCTTATGCGGTTTGGGACTGCATCCTGTGCAATAGCCGACAAGTTCACAAGTTGCAAGCAAAATTTTGCAGACGATAATTATTGGCAATCAACGCCGGAAATAAGTTAATTCGATTTCCCTACTATCAAAGTTTGCCGAAGAGATTTGTCCGGATGGAGTTTATATCTTTTGATTACGAGTTTCAACTGGTGTGGTTTTTGAAGCAATTTAAGGGGAATCGAATGATTCGAATGGCTGTAGAGGTGGATAAGAAAGTTTATCTTAAAGTTTAGATTAGTGGTTTAAAGAATGGTTGGTGTCATGGTATTGGCAATTTCATTTTGGTTAGTTTACGTGTATATGATTACATACGTGTATATGATTACAAATATTAAAGTCAATTAAAGTCTTCGATTATGCATTCGAAGTATATTTTTAGTTAGATAAACTTACGTCAAACTAAAGACGAATATGATTGTTTACGTGATAATTTATCTACTTAATTATCTAAATCTAGCCAGCTGATAGGAGAAATAATATCAAGTATGTGTCTTCAAAGGCATAGTATATCTCAGCGTTCGTAAGTAAATTTATCAGAAGGGATAACATTAAAACACAAAAAACAACACGTGTATGCCCATATACTATAAAGGTATCCAGCAAGTGGCACTTCTTCATTTGCATGTATGATATATTGGTGCATAAATTTAAAAATATAAAGAACAAAATGCTGGACACGTGTGCACTGTAAAGTGGCTAGATGAAATTTATTGATGATTAATAAATATGATTGAGACTGTTTTTTCAATATGGCTGCGACTGATTGTGATTAAATGACACAAGCGAATTAAATTCAGTGTAATCGATAAGCTATTTAATAATTTCAAATTCTTTCCACTATCACAGTCACAGATGCCAAAATTGTAGGAGTTTACTTGCGTAGTAATATCGTATTTCTCGTTTCCGGATGAGTTCTTAGGATGAGAAACAAGAATGAAAAGATCATTTTTGGATTTTACTAGGTATTTTCGGTAACTATAGCTCATTATAACTTTTTACGAGCAAATGTCTATGTTTTTTTTTGATTTAGTCTTTTATGTATTGTATTTTGCTTCACTATTATATCTATATACATTTTGGTTGACTTTAACTTTTATGTGTATTGGTTTGTTTTACTGAATCGCAAAAAAAGGAAAGGACAATCCTAAAAATCCGATGGTTGAAAGATCATGCTAAGCGACAGTACCTACTCATTTTTAGCTATATAGGTTTGTCAGCAATTCAAATTGCGATATCTAGAGAAAAAGGAATCCAGACCTACTTTCCATATATTTTTCAATAAATTATTCAAAATGTTTTATCTGGGACTTTGTTGTTTTATCTGGGACAACACAAATTTACAACTTAATAGTACCATGATGTTCTGACAGTTTAATAATGATTTGATAGCTCTGTCAAAAGTTTTCGTAATTGAAAAAATTTGAAATTTTCTCGACCTCTTTATAGGCGCAAACATGGGGCTAAAAACTCAAAACATTATCCAATTCACATTTAAAACACGCTCAAAAGTTATTTCGCTAGCTTAATTTTTGCAAAAATTATCTGTGGATGAAATAATAGGTGTATTAAAATATCATTAAAATGACCGCCGGCGCCTAAGGATGAAAGATAATTGATCTTTGGACCTATTCTCCATATACACCAATGTATCCTGAAAGTTTCAGCTCAATCGCTCCCGAGAAATAGTCACTGAAGTTTTTTTGATGATATATGTATATATATATATATATATATATATATATATACATACATATATATATATATATATATATATATATATATATATATATATATATATATATATACATATATATATATATATATATATATATATATATATATATATATATATATATATATATATATATATATATATATACATACATATGGAAATATGAATTTTTGGCCAAATCGATTTCAATACTAAATCCTTGACTAAGCGATAGAAGCTAATCGTATAGAAAGAATAGTAGTATTTTGGGTCAATAATATAAAAAATATTAGGCGCTTTCAAAACCCAAGAATCTTTCAACTTTTTTCCATTACTCAGTGAATTTTAATGTGATTAAACTGAAACAAATATTATTTTCTTGTTTGTTTTTTATTTTTACTAATTTGAGTGATTTTTTTTTATATTCAACAGAATGATATTTTCGAAGAATTAACAATAATTTAATGAAAAAAATTATCTTATGAAACTCGAGAAATCTTTTGAGAGAGGGTTGAATGCCTTGCCTGAAGGCCTCTATTTATACTGATTTGAATGAAAGTGGCATATATAAGAAAAATATGTGAAGATTTCTAAGTAGACAAACGCTTCAGTTACACTCATCCATAGGACACAATTATATTAGTGATATCTCGAACTATATATATATTTTTCTTATCTACGGTTCTTATAAACTTTGTCTATCCTAAAACTAAACTTGAAATTTATGACAGGCAGTTTTCTTGGCTTACTTAATTGTCATTTTTGCAAGTCACTTGTCAAGCATATGATGCGGCAACAGAAATCCCACGCGTATGCTTTTGAGCTATCTTCGAAAATTTCCAAAACAAATCCTCAGAACTAATCGAAGCTGTTTTGATCACTTAGATTTGAACCCTATTCAAACCTTTATCAGATTTTTCGCCATGATAAAACTACTTACTTCATTAAAATAGGCATGAATCCAAAATATGTACATATTTATCCATATAGTGCTAATATACGCATATCTCACTAGTTTTTCATTCAAAACGTTGCCAGTTTAATCTTAATAAACTTTCTAAACAAAATAAGGACAAATACGTGAACACCGACTTCAAGGACAAAATCTATAAACGATAACAAGGTTCCTTCAAAACTCGGTTAGGTAACATGCCCACCAGCACAAATTTGTTACAAACTTTCTTCGTCTGTTTATATTCTTATATTTTTCACTGGATCTCCGAGAAGAAAATGAAAACTTACTAAGCAAACCGCAAGTAAGAGGAAGTGAATTTAAAGTTCTGTCGTGAAAGTTCAAGAACGTGATGTGAACGATAAGAAAATGATGAAGTCCTCGGGCGACATGCTTATGCATTATGGCGCAGAAGTAAGAACAGGCCAGACGGATCAGTTGTTCTGGACGACATAAAATGATGGAAAGGATGCGGCACTTAGCTTTCCTCAATTACACAAAAAGTTTAAGAAGGATACACGTTAAGAGAACTCTAAATTTTCCCCATGCTGCCGGACTAATGACATTATAAGTTTTCATTGTGATAAGATTACGGATACTTGGAAATAGATTTTGGCTTAGCAAACAATCGATTTCGCAAGACTTGATTCAATGCTGCGGTATCAAATGCAAATATTTCGTAGCGCATTATTTTGATAATATATAGATTTTAAATTGTTTCTTAAAATTAAGTTACAAAGCTGGTTCTGCTATGAATGTTAGTTTTTTGTATTTTGTACGACTTCTTACATCAGTTTTAATACTAGGTTTATACTATGTAAGTAGTTTAATGCTTTTTTCCGTGAGACAACTAAATAAGTAAATAATGTTTCACCAGCCAAACTCTACACTTGCTGAAAGTCAAAATGTAGACTGTTACTTCAGTTACTTTCAATTTCTACACTGCATGATTAACTTAATTAAAAATATTCAAACCCAAAGCCATTCACAGTTCATTAAACTATTTTATAGGACCATAATGAGAATAATTTTTAAAAACCACAAAGCACGGGGCAAGCAGCTGCGTGCAGTCGGTGAAGCTCACGTAACAACGTTTCCTGCCCATTCCCGAAAGGAGCAAAAAAAAAAACTGGCTAGCACATGCCGTGTTAAGTGACATTTAATGGCACAAGAGAATACCACACCTCATAATTTTACAACTGTGGATAGAAGGAAGCGAAGCATCACGTCATGGATCTGCTTCCCGACATAGTATCACCGACTATATCTAGCTTGTGGTGCGAGCCATCATCAGTACACATGTACATCTTATGGATATTTGTGTTCATACATAAGTATCGTTTTTCCGTGCTTCATCTATAAAACGTCTGTAACAGCGGCATATCTGACATACTGAGCAGAAACGCGAAAATATACTAGTAGCATGCTTGCTTGTCAGGTATGTTCATGTGTTATTAAAAATGCATTAGTATGTCGTATCATAAAGTTAGTGGAGGTTCTAATACAGGAATTTGTCACGTTCAATGGTTGTACGTGTACGATGTGATTCCTTAAGAATTTAGGGTGTCTGGAGAGCAGAAACTTACATAATACACGCACATGTTCGATGTGAGGTTCGAATCAGTAATGCAACCTTGAGATTAGCCGGCATTATGATGCAATAGAGTATCCACATATCATATGGTATAGCTATCAAAACATCAAGATTCCATGTAAGAAAACGAAAATGCGGATTTATTGTTTTTATGAAAAAAAGCAGTACTGCCTGAATCATTTTTCAATAATCGGTTGCTCTTCCAAGTTAATGTTTCTATGCGGAATTATTTTTAGTGCGGTATCAGAAAAACTTTGTGAAAAATCCATTACGATATCATGTGTGCTGAACGTAAAATCAAAACTCTAGCGCACCTGAACCGCAAGAAACACTTATGTTCGATGAACAGTAGAAGAAACGTGCAGATTTTGAGTGCATATTCTACCACACGTGCTCCAACCTGTTCCGATTGCAAAATCACTTTGATCTTAACAATGCATTTAAATTCATAGGGTGGAAAGGATTTCAGGAATTTCCAGATTTAGGAAAGCCAACCATTGCAAAACTTTGAAAGCAGCATAATGTAACATAAACAAAGAAAATGCTTAGTGCTTGCAATACTTTACCATCACTGCAACTAAAAGTCTCCCTCAATTTCCTCACGTAAAAATCAAATAGCTCTATCGATTTCGATTTTATCCGATGATTTCGTCGAAAGTTACAGGGATAGAAAGATGTTTAGGGTCAAAAACCGAAAGATGTTTGGAACCCAAAATTTTCTAGAATTTAGAAAATTTAAACATTGGTAACTGATAAAGGTTATTGATTTGTGATCATGGTTCCCTTCTTGTCTATGAATTAGCATAGAGAACGTATATCGTCTCTAAAGCTTATCAAAGCAGAGAATAATTGATTCGAGAAACTCGATCGTTTTGCAGAATAAGCCTCCAAAAGCAGAATCAAATTGGCATTGTTTTTGCGGGATGATTAAAATTGAAAAATTTTATTGAACATTTTTTTTTTTGTTGACAAAGTGGTTTCGAAAGTATGCACTGATTCTCATCAGACACCAGTTCACAGCGCATACTTGACTGATATGACCACTTGCAGTTGGAAATCATTAATTTTTATTTACGTTAAAAAAAACAATGCTGTAAAATTTTTCAATTTTAATCATCCCGCAAAAACAATTCCAATTTGATTCTGTTTTCGGAGGCTTATTCCGCAAAACGATCGAGTTTCCCGTATCAATTATTCTCTGCTTATAGACGTATTTGATTATTGGGTCGTGAGCTCCCGGGAGCAGAAGTTTCTGATGCATAAAATATAGGTAAATTGAAGAAGGATTACCGTTCTTATCCGATGTGAAATTTCAAAAGTTTTACTTTGGTTGTGTAAACAAAAATGCCTTTTTCTAAAAAATAACAAAATTTTTCAGGAGAGTCGATGATTTCAAAGTTTTCAATTTCAATGCTTGGCGTTGCTAGCCCGTTCATAAAAAACTGCATAAGACTACAAATTAGTAATGTCAATATGTTGGGAAAATTTTTATAAATTACGATTTCATAGCTCTGTCAAAAGTTATCGCAATTCAAAAATTTTCAAATTTTTCCAATCTTATTTTAGTTACCTAGCGCACTCATAGGGTTCAAAATTTCCAAAAGATTATCATATTCATATTTAAAACACGTTCGAAATTAATGTCATTGACTTAATTTTTAGAAAAATTACTTGTTCACAGAATAATAGGTAAAATATCACTCAAATGGCCACCGGCGCCAAAGAGTTAAAGATACTTAACATATAGTGTGACCTGAATCTATTCTGTATATACTCGTACATCAATGTATCCTGAAAGTTTCTGCTCAATCGAAGAGCGCGTGTCCGAGAAATAGTCAATGATTTTTTGGATTATATATATATATATATATATATATATATATATATATAAATATATATATACATATATATATATATATATATATATATATATATATATATAAATAAGAATTTTTTTTATGTTAATACTAATAAGTAATAGTAGTTTACAGTGGTTCTTGATTACTACGGTATTCGGATCCCTAGTAAGCTCTTGGATTTTTATGTACAATGCACCTATTTATTTTGTATTTTATATTTATTTATGTATGTAGTACATGTATTTATGGTGGAATGATTTGTTTATTTTCACATTTTTGGAATTAATTTTTGATTTTTTGATATTTATTTATTTTATAATTAGGATTTTGTCACAGCAACAGGACGGGCTCCCAAGCCTCAAAAAATTTGCTTCATACGAGCTACGTTAATGTGGGCTCCATTTCCTCCGTTCAATAAATTATTTTCTTGTGCGTGGGTATGTGCTGTGTACTGTATGACCAGCTAGGGCTTGATCTGCCCCTTAAAACACCCACGACACCGGTGACTAGCCGGAGCCCGCTGGTCACGCGAGAGTAGCAAGTCGGGCTAAAAACGCTGTTGTGATCGTAACTGCTCACTAGGCTTGCGCAAAACAGTTCAGTTAAGTGAAACGTTTCACCTGATCTCGTTCACTTTAGTGAAATGTTTCACTTTAACAGTTCACTAGTTCACTGGTTCAATGCCAAATCAAACAGTTCATTAGATTCAGTTCAATCACCATATCTCGTTCACTTTTGAGAAAAGATTTAGTTCACTAGTTCAGTGCTTCTCAATATCAATCTATTTCACAGCGATCTGATCGATATGGTGGAACTGTATTTCCGCGTTATGAATATATTGTTGTCTTGTGATTAAAGATAAGTAAAAGTGTTAACTTTTTTTCAAGATTTCAAAAGCTTGGTTGGTTGCGCTGGTAGTTTTGCTAAAACCATTAAGTCTGATCAAAGTGTATGATCAAATATTATGTAAAGTAGTGTTTTGTCACCCTTTCAAGTATGTTAAAATAAAATCTGCTTTTAGATATTGCAGTTTGAAAGCATATCAAGTATCGAGTATTCTCGTACTTGCGAGTATTTTATTCAAATATTCAAAAAGTTTTTAGGGCAAAAGTAGCTGGAAATCGGCGAATTTTGAGTTAGAATGCTTTCGGACATAACGGGCCAAGATCTATTGCTGTAATACAAACATTTCGGTTTTGTAGGGGAGTAAGGGTTTTTTTGGCCATAGTTTGGCAGAAACTGCCTTTACGGCGCTTTCGATGGTTGAAAGTGGTCAGGGAGTACAATGGTGATATTTTAAGGACAAAAAAAATTTTTGATAGGGAAAATTTAGCAAAAACGACCAATTTTCCTAAAATTTTTTTTTTGTTTAGCATGAATTCTGAGTAGTTTGGAGCGGAAAACTGAAAGTAGGACTAAAAGTGCTAAGTAGGAAAAGGTCCAGATCATTTTTGGTTCGATAGCTGGCTTCTCCGGCTCTGCATTTTGCCGTATCTTCGAAACTAGGCCGCTTTTTCCCAGACTTGTATGGAAATTTTGCCCGAAACAGCCCAGAAAAGTCCTCGAATACAAGCTAGATCAGAAAAAAAATGTTTGGGAACATTTGACGTTTTTGCTTCGTTTTCCCTATAATTTATTTTTTCGTCCTTAAAATATAACTATTGTCCTCCCCGACCAATTTCAATCTTCAAAAGTGCCATAAAGGCAGTGTTTGCCAAACTATGGCCAAAAACCCCTTACTCCCCTACAAAACCGAAATGTTTGTATCACAGCAATAGGTCTTGGCCAGTTATGTCCGCAACCACTCTAACCAAAAATCTGCCGATTTTAACTACTTTTGCCCTAAATACTTTTTGAATATTTCCATAAAATACTCGCAAGTACGAAAATACTCGGTAGTTGATATACTTTCAAACTACACTATCTAAAAGCAGATTTTATTTTAACATACATGAAAGCATGACAAAACTCAACTTTATATAATATTTGATCATACACTTTGATCTAGGCTTGAACTACTCAATGAGTAGTTCATGAACGAACGAACTTAAAGAAATGTTCAGACGATGAAACGTTGAGACTAGGCTTGAGTCGTTCATGAACGAAGGAACTAAAATGGTGAACTGTTAGAATAGGAAATAATGATATAGTTCGTTCAGTTCAGTGAACGGAAACATTTCTTTTAGTTCGTTCGTTCATGAACGACACAATCCTACTGCTCACATCTGTTCCGCAACACGATCAGAGTATTGTTTAAGGCGCTTGTTATTCAATACCCTAGCAACAATCTCTAAAATCGTCAATAAAAAAACTTAGACTAGATGGCTTGTAGTCTTATGATTTAACCACTGCTGGCTGTGAAAATGAAAATACAAACTATACTCCACTGCCACTGCTGGCTGATAGGAGTGTACGTCATAATTAGGCATTCTATATGTTCACAAGCCAATGCATATTGCACTCTATTGTTCGCTAACGTCAGCCAAAATGATACCATCCGAGCTTGTGGCTGGAATGGACCGCAAGAATGATTGACTCTTTTAATGAGTGCGGTTGAAATGTAAAGACTTTAATTTACATCCCTGTATGTTTCAAATAGAAATCATATAACACAAAAATATTTGGTATTTCAAGTGGCATAAGTCTGTATCCGCCAACGTGCGATTTGCAAACCCAGTCCGTAACGCCCCATGGTTCTTGTATTAGAACTACTTGTATCTCCTCCACGAGTTTACACAAATGAAGCAGAAAAGCAACCATAGTTGCTTTAGAGTGGCGAAGATTAATGTGAAGGACCCTCACCTTTATCTATTACAGTAATTTCTAGATCCTCGTCTGATCTGATGGTCATTTTCTCTTCCTTAACTAATTCGATATCTAGGAAACGATCTGGCGGAAACTCGCTGAACTTTTTTGAATCGAATCATATACAGCTAGGTCACTATTGCTCAGTCTAATGACCTACAATTACAATTGGCAAAACATTGTTTTACAATGTTTTGGTGTATTTTTTGAATAATCATTTCTTGGAAATGACATCTAATGAATATTCTGTATTGAAATAATCACAGTTTCAGAAACAAAAATTAACACTTCTCCGTCATTAATTTTCACGAAATTTAAATCAAAATTACAATTTTTCGTTACTTTCTGACAATCACAATTCTAAGATTTGATGAATAACTAAACGAAATAAGCTTTCATTTGCTAATTAACGAATTTTCATTAACTGTAATTGCGGAAAATGAGGAACGACTGCACTAGTGACTTACAAGTTTCTCATCTGACTCGCACTTAAACTTGAAGCTGAAAGAGTTCATTTCGAAGTTCATTCAAACCGGATTTAAATGTAAGCTGGCTTCTGTACTGTACTTTCGAAGGGAAAGTAAAAATTAAAAACTTTTCGCCACCAGCAACAAAACACCACGGCACCGAAGCAAGTACAGGCCCAAAGAGGGACTTATTCGCCACAACAACCGCACCAACAAACTTCGACAGAAGCCCTTGTACAATTCCTGGTACTTTCTTTCGTAAGAAAACTTGCATCTAAGTCAGGTAAGATTATCGAGTAACAGGTTGCCGTGGTTGCTTTGGTCGATTTTCGTTGTTCAGCTGCTTGGAAAAGCGTTTATTGAATTTGAATATTTCACTTTTACATGGACTTGAGACTGCTTGTCGTAAGTCTCCCAGGACTTATCGTTGAAAAGCCGCAAGAAACTCTTGAAACGTTCCCGGCTTCCGAGGTTTTTTTTTCTTATAGTTTTCGTCAAGAAGATTTTGTTTTTCAACACGGTCCAGGCATAATTTTAAATTCATTCGTTTACTTCACTCCATTTTTCCGGTCTCTACGACAAGATTTGCGAAAAGTTTTTCTCCCGTCATGAAGGATAATCAATGCGAGCACTACGTAAGAAATGTAAAATCGCATGAATTTGTAATGCAGAGCATAAAATGTATTGTATGGATATCAAAAGTCAGAAAAGTTGTGGCGAAATAAATAGGATGGCATTCGGTGCGGATATTCTATTCAGTAGTACGTCTATTGTCCGTCCAATTTTCCGCTTTTGTTGTTGCCTATTTCTCTAATGCGAGTAAAAGTCCAAAGGAAACCCAAATAGAGTGAGTGTGATTTGGTTGAAATTTTGACTCTGCTCAAGGTTATACCGACAGCTAGGAAAATGTTTGATAAATTAGTTTTTTCGCTCTGCTTGTCAGTACGAAAGCTAAGCAACAAGTGCAATTACTTATAATAAAGACTGTCTGCAGAAATCTTTTAGCGAAATGAGAAAAGTTAGTAGTAGGTACCTATTTATATCCAAGAAAAACATTGAGAGTATCTAGAAACATTTAAAAATGTAGAAAGCAAAACTCAAAGTTTTAGCTCTGCTAGTATCATGAGTGTTTTTAAATGTGTAATCCGACCTTATTATTGCACGTCCTAAAAATCTAAGCTTAGTACCAAGACTGAGTTTTGACTTTCCGGAATGTTTTAAATGGTTAGAAAATGGTTCTGATTGAAAACGTGTGGAAGCTTTCCACTTTGTCGAAACGACTGCTTTACAAGAATTTCATTACATTCCCAACAAAATATTTAATTTCTCGTTTCGCTGGAATTAAGAAATCGTGCCCATACTCGCCATTTATGAATATATACCTACGCCTACATGTTTGTTCCAAAAAAGTTGTAGGCTACATTAGAAACCATGTCTACAAGCATTCGTGGGATTTTCATTTGTACGAATTTTCCGACAGTGAACGCAAAGACAGACAACCGAATAGTTGCGGTTGACCGCCCTTTCAAATGGGCGTATGCCTCTGGTCTCCAGTTTCAGTTTAACTAGGATACAAAGATAATTTTGTTGCAGTGACAAGTAAAAGTACGAAAATAGTTGTTGGTGAAATATCTTTACTATGTGCTCTAATAATTTTCATATTAAAATTTCTTTATGTTGCCCGTCAAAGATACAAACAAGTCTGGGATCAAAGGGAGTTGAAAACTGTCCGGTCTTGGATTTCTGCGAAGCTAGTTTCCCGTTTGGCTAGATGAGAAGAGATAATTTTATAGCTGGCTTAATGAAATGAGTTCAGCATTCATGGCAAATTTCAACCACAAAATGCTGTCATTTTTGGAATCTCGAGATTTAGCCTTCACGATTTAATTGTTTTGTGTCATTGACATGGAATTGAGAATCGTATTATGTTCAACGAAACTATGAAAGTAGAAATGGCGCGTGCAGTCCTATTTTGGAAAGAAAATGTGGAGACGATCAAAATAAATACATTTTTCGTACCCTTTTTCATACTTTTCATTGCTATTTTACTAAGCCTATAATAATGAATTAAGCAGTCGGACTACCTTGATTTTGGTGTGTTAATAAAGAATGGTGTTCTTAAATATTAGCAAATTAATCAATAATCACAGATTCGATTTAGTCGAACAGATCTCACTGTATAAGTATTGAAGCTAATTACAGACTTTGTGGCTGCATTTTTAAATTCGTAAATTCTACTCGCAAGATAGCGTGCATTACATTTCCTATTTTATCATACATGGGCAAGACTTTCTATAATGCGACTGTAGTCCCAAAGCCATTTCGTTTTCTTAATCATTCAAACATAATAAATAGAGCCAGCTCTTTACAGTAATTTGGTTCTATAGATTTGTTTGCTGTTTGCTTCGCTGCTGAAATAATATATTTTAGATCGTTTTGAAAGCTCTCTCTCTATTCGTTTTGTTAAAGTTAAAACGACAAAGGATAAATTAATTAGCTTTATAAATTGAAAAGAAGTGCACCATCGGGAAAATGCGAATTCTACCCGACAAATAACTAAGCTAACATTCTGCTGGTACACAGCAGAAATAATAGGGCACCAAGTATTCAATCCCGAAGAATGTCAATGATTTTGCTGGTGTTCCACAATGGTCTATCTTTGGCCCTTTGCTCTTGTTAATTTCAATTTGGCAACGCTGACATGGGACGTTCCGTTCCTTTCCCCATAATCACCAGACATTGCTCCATCTGATTTCCATTTGTTCCGGTCCATCGCGCATGGCAGTCCTTCGACAACTACGAAAGTGCAAAGAATCGGATCGATTCATTTATCGAATCTAAAGATGAAGAATTCTTTCGACGTGGTGTCCGTGCGTTGCTTGAAAAATGGCAAAAAGTAGAGAAAATGATGGACACTGCTTTGAGTTAGGGATGTTCGATATATATCGATATTTAAGAAATATCGATATTTGACTCCCGATATATCGAATCAACGCGATATAATCGAATCCTCAGATATCGATTATTATAATATCGATATATTTTATCCGATACAAGAATATCGTATTGTGCTTGCAAACGAGTTGGTCAACAATTTTTGTTTTTCGTGTCGCGACTCGAGCAAACCGCTGGTCGAGCAAGCAAAGAGAACGAAAAGAAACAAACCGTTCAAACCAGTCTGTTTGCTTTTGTATTAATTGGTCCAATTAATTGGATCGTGTCCACCGCGCTTGTAAATTGACAAAACTTAGGTTTATCTTTTTTTTACAGATTGTGAAGGCTTCTCGGTGATTGGGCGGTTTCGGTTTACTCAGGTAATGGAATAATAATTAATTTAAATTAATTAATTTAAAAAAAACTTGGGCTTACAACACTCAAACAAAATACTTCTATTTTTTGAAGAAAAATGAACACATTATCAAAGAAAATTGGTAATGATTCTGCGCCAAAGAAATATTTATTCAATCTATAGAAAGAAATTTCTTGATTTCAAAGAATAAATATTGAACTTACCCTGAGTAAAACTTGATATAGTTTCAAACAAATATTTACTCAATCCAAAGAAAGGAACTTATTCATTGCCATGAACTGATAGTAAACTTGCCCTAAGTAAAATTTGATGTAGTTTCTGGCATCTGGCATAAGTCGGTTCACGTACGATCACCG
This sequence comes from Nemotelus nigrinus, assembly GCA_947369275.1. Taxonomy (NCBI): domain Eukaryota; kingdom Metazoa; phylum Arthropoda; class Insecta; order Diptera; family Stratiomyidae; genus Nemotelus; species Nemotelus nigrinus. Next base: position 27,158,812 of record OX376372.1, on the reverse strand, counting down.
AAGTTAAGCTGTGCTGGGCGCGGTTACTACTTAGATGGGGGGCCGCGTGAAAGCATGGCAAGTTGTTGGCACGCAAAAACTCTCCCTCCCTTCATATCATAAGAGTGGCTTACTTTGAAGGGAATGAAAAAATAAAAAATAAGTAAAAAAAGTAGAGTTAGTATCAATTTTTCCTTTTTTTTAAGTGCCACATTTTTTTTCTTATTTTCTGAAGCGCTAGTATTATTTATGCCTAGTCGCCACGTAAAGCTATAATGTGACACTTAATCAATGGAGTTATGAAACCGGTGGAATTCGAACCCGCGAGCGGTAAATCGCTGCTTTGGACTGACACGTTAGCGAGCTAAGCTATCGGCCCTTTATTTGTGTAGAGGAAAAGTTGTTAGAAGTCATAAAAACTATAAATTTTTCGTTGAATATTGAAGCGTGTTTGTTGTTGAAACATGGAAAAATATTGAAATTTTTTTTATTTATCTTGAAAATTTTATTTGACAAAGTGGTTTCGAAAGCATGCACTGATTCTCATCAGACACCAGCACACAGTGCATACTTGACTGGTGTGACCACTTGCAGTTGGAGGTAATTAATTTCTATTTACGCTGGTTGTGACAAATTTTAACATCTCCGACTTATATCCATCGAAATAATTTACTCATAAAGGTTATTGATTTGTGATATAATTTACTAAATTCATAGAAATAATTTACAAGATTTGAGGAAAATTACTTACTTGAAATAAGGTAAAGTAAAAATTGTATTCCGTTGAATGTAAGAAATTTTTACATGATATTTACACAAATTACTGATGTCAAATAAAAGTTTATTTGATTTGTGGAAGATTTCACATTTCGTAAACAAGTAAATATTTTCTTTGATTTTCGGAAACATATTTTTCTGAGTGAATAGAGATGGTGAGCCGTGTGTATGCGAATGTTAGAAGTAGCAGCCAAAAGCTCGTAGAACTTAGGTACCGGAGAAACCAAAGGGAATATCTGAATTAGTAATACTCTCGACTTATTCTACTTACAGATTTTATCTTTGTATCCGCGATTCAAGGAACTTCATTTTGAAGACCAACTGGCTTGTTTGAATGCCATTCTTAAAATCAAAGAACTAATGAAAAAAGATCAGCAAGATGAATTATGTGTAGCTGCAGGATCAGACTCGGATGACTCAGACAAAACTCAGTCCGATTTTAGTCTCTGGAGTGATCATCATCATTTAGTTCAACGAAATTGGAAAACAAATTAAACTGATGAAAGTATCTCAGACGAATTATCTCTTTACTTGAGGACTTCAGTTAGCAGATTAAATGAAAACCCTTTGGCAGTATGGTCGCTAGTTATGTTCCTTCTGAAAGATTATTTTCGGAGGCTGGGCAGGTCTTAACTCAACAGAGAAATCGGTTACAAGCTAAACGGGTGAACAAATTTTTATTTATGCAAGGTTTAAACAAAAAATATTGGGAACTTTGAAAAAATCGTTTTATCATGATTGATTTGTATTCTATCTCTTTTTTTACATATAATAAATTTAATTGATTTGTGTTAAATTTCTTCTATTTATTGTTACCTTTCTTTATGAATTACGCTATTTTAGGCTTAGGTTTGTTGCATTAATTTTCTACAGACAACGGTTTCGAAGCCGATATGGTCAACAATTCATTGTGGGTGGGGGTTAGGAAACGTTAAGTTCAGAAATGAATACATTCATTATGAGCTTAAGAATAAATACAATTTTTCATATGCTAAGATATTGCAAGACTGTAGATATGACCTTATCCTTGTCCCAAAATATTTGAAATTTTCCTTTATAAAATTTGGTTATATCATAAAATCTATTTAATTTCTTTATTCTTCTTTAACTTATAATTTGAGATAAGCCAGTCCATCATAAAATAAATATCTTTATTTTCATGAGCAAAATTTGACGCTGCGAAGGGAAGTCAAAGCAATGATAGATGACGTGGACAAATATTTCCCTTTGTTCTCTTTGTTTCAAACCAGAGGTCAAAGCAAATTTCAAATTTAACCAATACTATTTTTCATTTATTCTATTTGGATGTATGTATATTGCTAAGTTAAGGAATGTGGAATTTATCCCAAGGATATTTTCTGCTATTTTACTTTTCCAAAATTTCCGGAAATTTCATAATTGATGTGCTCGTTCTTTGGAGGAATGACAGAATTTATCTGAACGAGCATTTAAATTTTATTGTGGCAGATATTCACGAGAAAAATATACATAGAAACAATATCAACCCCTTATATTTAGTGAGTAATGCCACCTAACCAAACCAAACAAAGGCCAAACCCAATAAAGAAAATAAATTATCCAATATATATTACTATTGATTCGATTTCGATATATCGAAAAATCGATATTTATATTTCGATATATCACAAACTATCGATAAAGAGTTTCGATATATCATATAGGAAAAAATATCGATATATATTTTAAATGAACATCTCTACTTTCAGTAATGCCACTTAATGATACTTTAATAATAAACCATAAAACTGAATTTAAATCCAAAACACCGTCCTATTCCTAAAAAAAAGTCACTTAAAAACCTTCGCACTCAATATTTTCGAACGGATATTCGTCGAACAACTCTATTTCCCCCCGGGGAAAAGTTGATTTCCGCTGAGAGAGTCCAAACAGATTTTTCTCAAGCCACTAATTTCACCACTCCCATTTTACTTATAAACTACATTATTCATGGTTGGTTTACGTAGAAAAGCTAAGAACCCGAATATTTTCCAGTTAGCTAACAATAGCATTTTGTCCTATTTAACCCATTGCGCAGTCAAGAATGAATATGGAAAGTTTTTGAAACTTTACCTTTCCCATTCGTTTCCATTCTGTGCAGGTGCTTATTTGCCCAATAACCACGTAGCAGAAAAAAATTTCAACCCATCTGCAAAATGTTTTTCGTTCTTCTTCAGTAAAACCAAACAGTGAAATTTGTCCGATTTTCAATTTCCAACTAGACACTAAGCCGGAAAAGGTTTATAAAATGCAAAGAATACTTTTGTTCGACTTGGACTTATTAAGTTTGGAAAAAAAAGATGGGCTGGAAGAGACTATGTTAGAAACGCACAAATCTGAGCACGATGCTGCGAGTGAGATAACAAAAAAATTGTCCATGTGTTTCGTGCTACGAAAATTCACAGAAAAGAAAACATGAGATCAAATTAGCCCGTATTTGTCAGTTAAAATGAAACTAAGTTTTTATTTGTGCAAAAGAAATTTGGCCGAAATAATTCGCCGAAATCGTTCACATTAGCAAAAAGTTCATTGATGAGAAGTAGAATAATATCAACTATTTAAATTTTCCCAAAAAAATTTCTAATGCTTATTTATTGTTCTCAAAGCATACTTATTTATGAAATTCAAAAGTATTCACAGTGACACGTATTTTAAAATTATTTATGTAGCTGTTTATTGAGATGTATTTATGGTTAGTCAGCAAAGTTGATTAAGCTTTAAAGAGGATTCCTAAACGCGATCTAGATTTGGAGACTACAGATACTGATACGCATAAGTAGATACCATCAGTTAATGAATGCGTTAATTTGCCTGCAATTTAATTATATGTGTCGATAATGTTTGAGAGAATAAGTATAAATAAATTAATGTCATTTTTCGTTCATGTTTTTCTTGAATCATCATCTTCAAAATATCTTTAGACATACATATGTATGTATGCTTGAATTTCGATTTTTCGTCATGAGTCTCCCTTTCAAATTGAAGTCCAAAAGATTTTAATTTCAGTTCCAGCATTCTAGTTCAAAAGGTTAATAATATTTAATTCTGTATGAAGAATCTTCCCTAATAATGGATTTGTTGTTGGCCATTAAACAAAGCAATCTTTGATTCATATTAATTTCGCAGATTCTGTATTTGACTATTTTTTGTCAATTCGATATGACAAAGCATATTTACTGCAAACGATATATGTTTTAAAATTACAAAGTGGTACCAGGAGCTGCTTGCAGTAGCAATGAATACAATGCTACAGCTTTCTGCATCATAAGATTTGTAGCTTTAAATGCACTTACATACATACACACACCAAATAGCTGTGTGTCTCGTAAATAAACATTCAAACGACCCTGATATCAACGTCAATTTAAAATGTTTGAACGTTGCACTCCCAACGTACATATGTATGTATTTGTATTCAAATCACACGCCCTCATGCTGAAAATACCGTTTTCGCAAGGACAAGAAAAATATTGCCTTTACGAAGGAAACGTGCTGTTCGACGAAAATTTTCAAACGTCTTTCAATCAATTCGACGTGCGATCGAAGCATTTCCATTGACACATGTTATCAGTACGAATGCATACTAGTAGGTACCTATAATATAAGTATATAGCCGTACAAATATATGCTTGCGAATTTCATCCCCCGGTTTTTATCATCTAGAAAACTGGGAGAACAAACAAAATCTTAAGGACATTGAGCTTTGGAGAAGTCATTAGCGAATTTCAGATATAAATAGGGAATTTGATTTTTTGAATGACTAGGTGAATCATATGGCCATTAGCGATGGTTTCAAGTGAACGTTCAGTAAATCATTTTTGTGAATACTTTTATGTTTGAATGGAGTTGAAAGGAAAACCATCTTACATTTGGCATGAGAGAGCTTGTTTTCAACAGACAGTCTTGCAGTAGATATTTTGGGGTTAAGGACATGTCGTTGAAATCGAATAATTGTACGAAATAAATGCCAAAAGTAAACGGAAAATACGACAACCTTTCGTAGTTGGTCGATACCTTCATTTACCAAATATTTACGGGCAAACAAAGTTCAGAAAAATGTTGGGAATTCAACACCGATCCTCATCAGATATTCGTTGACTTTAAAAACGTATACGATTGCATCGATCAAACCGCGTTACATAATATTATGATGCAGTCCGGAATCGCAGCAGAGTTGGTAGGATTAGTGAAAATGACCATGATGGACTCAACACTACAAGTGATTCAGACTAACATAACTGACTCATTTTCTACTTTTACTGTGCCAAGACCGGAGAATGGATTTGCGCCGGTAATATATACTTTAGCTCCTTTCACATTAGAAAAACTCTGTTATTCAAGTCAACACAGCTGGTAGCTTACGTTCATGATATCAATATTATGTCACGTTCCTTAAAGGATGCCAAGGACAATCTTTTAAATCAAGATGAACCCGCCAAAGAAGTTGGCCTTCAAATTAATATAAATCTAGGAAAAAGACGCCAATAAGACAAAAAATAACATTAACTTTGAATATATAGACCACTTCTTGTACTTAGCGACGAACCTCTCGAAAGATGGAGATGAACGAAATCAAACAATGCATTCAACTGAACAATAAGACATTTGGCTGCGCATTCCACACTCTCACAACAAAATGAAGCCTCGAATCTACAAAGCAATCATTATACCTATGTTGTGCTATGCTAAGCGAAACCTATACGCTGAATCATGCATCTGAAAAAAACCGTAAAAGAGTTTGAGAGGAGGCATTGCTTAGAATCTTTTTGCCAATACAGAAAAAAAGACGGATGGCCAATCCTATACAACCATGATTTGTATAATTTAATTTGTATAATCGCTCCATTTACTCAGAAAAGAATTAGCCTATACCAACGGGGCTTCATTTTTCGTCTGCTACATATTAAATTTTCTCTCTGCGGCAGTCGATTGAAAAACTCTTAAAATATAACCTGAAGCTGTATTATCTTTTCATTGATTTTAAAGTTGCCTATGATAGCATATCTGGGGTGACTATTTAACAGTTGGGCTGAAAAGTCCGTAGGCTAACATATAGATGGCATTACTAGGATTAAATCTGTGGCAGCACAGAATAAATAGCGCGTAGTGGCAGCACCGTTTTGTTGACAATAACAACCAAAATCGAGAGATCTGCCACCTATGAATAATAATTAGAATTAAGTTAGCTAGCGACCTTTTGTATTAGGAGAATAAGAAGAAGAGGAATAAAGATAATTGTGTGTTGTAAATCCGAATCGAGTAAACGTGGTTTTAGTTCAAGTAGAAAGTTTCTACAATTGGTGACCCCTACTGTTGGACCAAACGCCGCTCATCGTGCAGCAAAATACACCACAAGGTGTTCTGTTTATTTCAAAACATCCCACACCACAACTGGTGACATCATTTCAAAATTCTTTCGCACGAATCGCTACAAACCGAGTGCCGCAACATGGCGCTGCCAAGAACTCCGTCAGGGAGATCCGCAGAAAACATTTTGCTATCTCCGTTGGATGAGAGTCAAAAGCGAGACGAAGATGATCAGGCACATATTCGACCTAACCAAGCAGGTCTACAGACAAGCACAAACCAACAGCCAAAACCAATGGTCGCGGCGGTGCACGGCGTAAAACTTCCGCCATTTTGGCGTCACGACCCGGCCATATGGTTTGCGCAGGCTGACGCGCAATTCTACTTAAACAACGTTCAGTCGGACAATTCGAAATATTTTACGTTGTTAGCAACTCTGGATTTCGAAACGCTGAACGGAGTTTCAGATCTAATTAGAAATCCGCCAACTTCAGATAAGTATATTTCGCTAAAAACGCAACTAATAGCACGTTTCACGGATTCAAAGGAACGCCAATTGCATAAATTACTGTCGGAGCTAGAACTTGAAGGGAGAAAACCGTCTCAGCTATTACGGGAAATGATAAGTGTGGCCCCGCCAGGCTTGACAGACGATGTAATCAGAACGCTCTGGATGAAAAGAATGCCAACGAACGTTCGGTGTATTTTGTCAGCGAGCGACGAGATTTCGATAACAAAGTTGGCCGACATAGCTGATCGAATATTGGAAAATGTCACCATGCCGCATGTGATGCAAACAACGGACGCTCTGAGTGTAAATAGCGTAGGAGACAAGCAATACTCTTCTGATTTTTCTACTCGATTAACAGCAGTGGAAAACAACGTACGCGATTTAGTTAAGTCTGTGAAACGACTGGAGGTTCGAGGACGTAATCGATCACGTAGCAGGGATCCAAGAGAAAAAAGTCTTTGTTTTTTTCATGCGAAATTTGGAGAAGGAGCACGAAAATGCTACGGGCCATGCAACTTCAATCAAAATAGCAACCAGGGAAACGCGTAAAGCTGCCACATATCGAGACGGTATGTGACAGCAAGCAAATCCGAGAATACCGTCTCCACGTCACGGATAGAAACACAAAAATTCCTTTTTTAATAGACACGGGATCAGTAGTATCAGTAATCCCACGATTTTTGGTTAAAAAACCGACTATTCTCGATAAATTTATATTGTATGCTGCCAACAATTCCAGTATAACCACTTATGGGGAAAAACAATTAAATATAGACTTCGGATTAAGCCGCAGTTATAGATGGCCCTTCATAATCGCAAACGTCAAAACACCAATAATTGGTGCGGATTTTTTGGCGCACTATAATTTGTCAATAGACCTGCGAAATCGACGAATCTTTGACACAAAGAAGATGTTTACGAGCCCAGGAAAATTACTGCTTCCGGAGCATGTCAACATATCAACAATTAATAAGCTATCAATATATAGTGATATCTTACAAAAATTTATCAATGTAACGAAAAGACAACGTCGCTCCAGCAGTAAACATTACACTACACACCGCATAATCACGACAGGTCTTCCAGTAGTCGAACGACCACGACGCTTAACAGGACAAAAGCTGGAGGATGCAAAAAGTGAATTCCAAACGATGTTGGACGACGGAATTTGCAGACCGTCAAACAGTCAGTGGGCAAATCCGCTACACCTGGTAAAAAAGAAAACGGGAGGATGGAGAGCATGCGGCGATTTTAGAAAACTAAACGCCCAAACCATTCCCGACAGGTATCCGATTGCGCACGTGCAAAGTTTCACGTATTTACTGCATAATAAAACGGTTTTCACAACTTTGGATTTAGTACGGGCGTACTACCAGATCCCAATGGAGCCCGAGGACATACCCAAAACAGCCGTTACAACACCGTTCGGAATGTTTGAATTCTTGGTGATGCCATTCGGGTTAAGGAATGCAGCGCAGAGTTTCCAGCGTTTCATGGACGGTGTTCTGAGAGGACTCGACTTTGCTTATTGTTATATTGACGATATATTGATAGCATCAGAAAATCAGCAACAGCATCAAGAGCATTTAAATGCTGTTCTATCCCGGCTTGACCAACATGGATTAAGTATAAATGTTAATAAATGTTGTTTCGGTCAGACCGAAGTGGAATTTTTAGGCTACAATATCAGCGAAAAGGGTTGTAAGCCACCAGCAGAGCGAATACACGTTATCTCGGCATATCCAAAACCCAAAACTATTCAAGATCTACGTAGATTTCTTGGATCTATTAATTACTACAGAAAATGTATCCACAAAGCAGCAGAAATACAAGCACCACTGCATGCTATTTTACGGGATTCCAAGAAAAATGATAAGCGAGAAATCCCATGGACGCAAGAGTTGGACGATGCCTTTTTAAAATGCAAATCTGCATTGGCACAAGCCACAGAATTGGTACATTTAGATCCGGAAGCACCAATTGCACTCACAACTGACGCATCCAACACGGCAATAGGGGCAGTATTGGAACAAAAAAGTGGAGAAAACTGGAAGCCACTTGGATTTTTTTCCAAAAAATTAAATTCTGCCCAGAAAAACTACAGTACGTACGACCGCGAATTACTCGCCGTATATGAAGCATGCAAATACTTTCGTCATGTGCTAGAAGGTCGTCCTTTCATTATAAAAACAGACCACAAGCCATTAATATACGCTTTTTCCCAAAAACTCGACAAAGCTTCTCCACGACAGCTACGGCATTTAGATTTTATATCCCAAATGTCCACAGAGATCATTCACGTGGCAGGAAACGAGAACATCGTAGCGGATGCATTGTCGAGAATCAACGCAATCAATATGCCAACAACTATCAACATAGCAGATCTAAAGAGAGAACAGGAAAATGACCCGGAACTGCTACAGTTATTACAAGGAAATTCTTCTTTGAAATTAGAAAAAATTCTTATCGATTCCGAAGTAATATACTGCGATACATCAACGGGAAAGGCGCGACCATATATTCCGAAATCATTACGCCGAAAAGCATTCGACTTAGTACACGGACCTTCGCATCCCAGCGGACGAGGAACAATTACGCAATTAAGAGCGAAATACATCTGGCCGAATTGTAAAAAAGATGTTTTACAATGGGCAAGAAATTGTTTACCATGTCAGCGAGCAAAAATTCAACGCCACCATAAAAATACTCCCGTACATATAGATATTCCAGACAAACGATTCGAACAGATTCATATAGACATAATCGTTTTACCGACAGAGCAAGGGTATCGCTACTGCTTAACGATGATAGACCGATTCACGCGTTGGCCTGAAGCCGTGCCATTGAAGGATATGACAGCAGACACAGTGGCCACCGCTCTATATGCAAATTGGATAGCACGTTTTGGTTCTCCAAAAATAATATCAACAGACCAAGGCTCCCAATTCGAATCGGCATTATTTCAATCGTTGCTAAAACTAGTAGGAGCAAAACGAATTAGAACATCACCATATCATCCGGCGGCCAACGGGATAATAGAGCGGTGGCACAGGTCATTGAAAGCAGCATTAATGTGTCATCGACCCCAATCTTGGATCGAGGCCTTACCAACAGCAATGCTAGGTCTGCGAACAGCTTTTAAAGCAGACATTAAAGCATCCGCAGCAGAAATGCTCTACGGAGCTACATTAAGAGTTCCAGGCGAATTTTTTGTAAACGATGAGACGCCAGCCGATCCAGCAACGTTCCTGACTAAAATTCGCGAACATATCAGAAATATTCGCCCAGCACCCACAGCACATCATATCAACAAAACCATGTTCCACTTTAAGGATCTACACTCATGTAGCCACGTATTCTTGCGAACAGACGCTGTTAAAAGACCATTGGAACCTCCGTTCACCGGCCCACATCAAGTGATGGAGCGAATCAACGACAGACTTTATAAAGTCAGAGTAGCAGGAGATGATGTAAACGTTTCGACCGAGCGACTAAAGCCAGCCTATTTTGAACGGGATAGCCCAATGCTTAATGATCCACAGTGGGAACGAGCAATCGAGGAACAGCGTTTCTGGCAAAGGGAACCTCTAAAGACGTATTCAAAAAAGAGAGTTTCATTCCAAGTTCATACAAGTTGAAGACAAAACGATCGTTATCATTGGAGGGGGAGTAGCTGTGGCAGCACAGAATAAATAGCGCGTAGTGGCAGCACCGTTTTGTTGACAATAACAACCAAAATCGAGAGATCTGCCACCTATGAATAATAATTAGAATTAAGTTAGCTAGCGACCTTTTGTATTAGGAGAATAAGAAGAAGAGGAATAAAGATAATTGTGTGTTGTAAATCCGAATCGAGTAAACGTGGTTTTAGTTCAAGTAGAAAGTTTCTACAAATCCATATTATTTTTTGTTAGTACCAACCTTCAAAAGATATGTGTATAAATTTCTCAGCTGTCAAGTAGTTGGTTCGTGACATATAGAATTTTGAGTGAAGCAGCTTTTCTTGTTTGCAAAAAGATGGATAAAAAAGATTTTCGTGTGTTAATAAAACATTGCTTTTTATTGAAAAAAAATACTGTTGAAGCCAAAGCTTAGCTTGATAAGCATTATTCGGACCAGGAAAATCAGCCGTTGAGAAGTGGTTTGCTAGGTTTAAAATAGACGAAATGGGCGCGAAGATGATGGACGCAGCGGACGACCGAAAGAGGCTATTACCGACGAAAACATCAAGAAAGTCCACAAAATAATTTTCAATGACCGTAAAGTAAAGTTGATTGAATTAGCTGAGACTCTAAAGATATCAAAGGAACGCGTAGGACATATAATACATGAATATTTGGACATGCGAAAGCTGTGTGCAAAGTGGGGGCCACGCGTGCTCACAATCGATCAAAAACAGCAACGTTGTGATGATTCAGAGCAGTGTCTAGCAATATTTAACCGGAATAAAGACGAATTTTTTCGTCGATATATTACAATGGATGAAACCTGGACTCATCAGTACACTCCAGAGTCCAATCGACAGTCAGCTAAGTGGACTGGACGTGAAGAACCAAAGTCAAAGCGTGAAAAGATGCAACAGTCGGCTGGCAAGGTAATGACATCAGTATTCTGGGATGCGTGTGGTATTATATTCATCGATTACCTCAAAAGTGGCCAGACTATCAACAGTGAGTATAACATAGCATTATTGGAGCGTTTAAAAAATGAAATCACAAAAAACGGCCTCATTTGAAAAAGAAAAAAGTGTTGTTTCATCAAGACAATGCGCCGTGTCACACATCAATGAAAACAATGACAAATTTGTATGAATTTGGCTTTGAATTGCTTCCCCATCCACCGTATTCTCCAGATCTGGCCCTCAGTGGATTTTTCCTGTTTTGGAAAAAGATTGCTCGCTGGAACAAAATTCAGCACTGATGAAGAGGTAATCGCCGAAACTGAGTCTTATTTTGAGGCTAAGGAGAAATCATACCATAAAAATGGTATCGAAAAATTGTATGATCGCTATAATCGTTGTATTGCTCTCGAAGGCAACTATATTGAATAACAAAATTGAATGTTACCAAAAAAATGTGTTTTACTACGTTAGCCTTCGGACTTTTCAGCCCAACTGTTTTAAGACCCTGCGAGACTTTGATATTGCAGCCAAACTGAAAAGACTGGCAAACACGCATTGCCAATTTAAGTTAGCTGGATCATTTCAGTCTGGTTCTAGTATGAATGATTAAATATGCCATCTTTATTACGTCTATCTAATTACATGCTTATGCTGACCATGTTGGTATCAGGAGCCGAAACGAATTACCTATAGAAAAATCGTTTATGAAAATTGGCGAGATGGCAAAAAACTCAAGGTTGCACAAGGCACCAAAAACTATCAAATCGACACCAAAATCACGTCGAAAGCAGCGAGAACAAAGCACTAAAAAGTAGTAACTTGAATAGTATTAGTGGGCAGCATTCTCCTGATTTGAGTCTAAGACCACAGCCACTAACAAATATGACAAATATGAGCTATGGCACGTGTCTGTTGGTAGCCGACAAAACCTTTTTCTGTTTATCGAAACTATTTCTCTCCAGTTTCTCTAAAAAGTACAAGCTATTGTAGTTTTATCAGTCTTCATTTATTTTTCGGAACCTTTCTTCTTTATGAATATAAATAGTGAGCTCTTATTTGTGTTTGAAAGAGGAAGCCTCTAAATGGGTGTTTGGGCCCCGGTGTAAAGATGTAGGACTCTGTACGCTAAGAAGTGAAAGAAATGCTTAGAATACCGGACTCAACGATGGCGGCCTGAAGCCAGAACATTTGGAACTCTTTAGATACAGAATGCCGGTTGACAGAGTAATTGATTTTCAACCTTCGGCAGTGGCAGAGCTCGATGCATTCTTCGCTTTGGTCTGGTTGGAAGAGTGTCGATAGTTGCAAAAAACAATTTTTTGCATTAATCAGTTTTAGACGAGGTTATTTTTGCTCGTGACTGACAACTTTTCTTTACGGACCGCCCGATAACTTAGTCGTAATGCCCTGTTGAGTTGCATTTAACAAGTTTATTCTTTAAAGCCATGACAACAGCTTTTTAGGTGGCCTTTCGAAAAATTAGCATGGGATCCATAGTGGCAACTGAACAATAAGTACCATTCACGAAGTAATTGGTATAAACGAACGCTTCTAATTCAGCGAGATGGATTGATATTTAATTTTCAGGTAAAGGAATATCTGTTAGCTTTGGTTTAAGATTATCTGGAAAATCGTTACTTTCGCGATCATCTTAAACCATGAGCCGAAACAAAAATAATATTGCCGGAGCAGCTTAAGGGTCAAGTTTTCAGCTAGGCATGTGGAATGCTGCACACGATAGTTTAATATGTATTGAAATGTCATTAGATGTGCTTTCGGTAGGTTACACCAGTGGCGGCTCGTCAGGGTGGGCCCGGCCCGCCTGGCCCACCTGACGAGCCGTCACTGAGCTAAAGTAAAGTAGATATTTCTTTTTGGTATCCGCGTATACCTTATAATAGTGTTTGACGAGCCGCCACTGGGTTACACTGATGATGTAGCAGCTGTTATTACTTCCTGAAACCCCATGATGGCTGATTCTAAGGTAATCGAGACCAAAAAATCTGCTAAGTATCTCAGAATGGCTCTGGACTCGAAGCTGACTTACGGCGATCACATCCATAGAGGAAGCGATAGGGCATTGGGGACCGTAATCTCGCTGAGCAGATTCATGGCAAAGGTCCGCAATCCTAGTTTTAGTAAATGCATACTTCTGCAGCTCATTCAATTTTGTTGTATGGTGCGGAGATATGGGCCACCGCCTTAAGATTTGGAAAGTATGAAGCTAGTGCGGTGAGCGTTTACCATACAGGAGAGCTGCGAACCTCAAGCAGTTACCGTACGATATCGGAAAACGCTGTGCTGGCCACAGTAGTCTCATTGGCAAAAGAACGTAGTTACACTGAAAAAAATCCACATAGCGCCCAGAGCCATGTAACATAGCGCATTATTTATGGTCCCATACGCCATGTACATAGTACTCTGAGCCATGCAATATGGCTCCCAGCGCCAGAATCTCAGAATCTACATAGCGCGTGGTCCCATGTTACATGGCGCAGCATTTATGGTGCCACACGCTATGCACATAGTGCCCTGAGCCATGCAATATAGCTCCCAGCGCCATAATTACATGGCGCAGAAATTATGGCCCCACACGCCATATTACATAGTGCCATGAGCCACGTAATATGGCTCATGGCACTCCAATTATAACTCGCAGCCATACTGTGTGAGGGGATCTATAAATGTCAGCAAGTGATACTTGAGTATCGTCGATAGATCGACAACATTCTCAATCGGCTAAGGGTGCATATTATTGAATGGCTCCTTCGGCGACTCAAAATGCAGCCAGCGCCTGTTTGTTGCAAGCAAGTGACTTCTCCGTGTGCTCATTTATGGTAAGTAGCACTGTTTTGACTGATTTGCTTCTTCAATGTATTATAGTCTTCCACGCCATGTACTATAGTCATCCACGCCATGTACTATAGTCATCCACGCCATGTACTATAGTCATCCACGCCATGTACTATAGTCCTTCACGCCATGTACTATAGTCCTTCACGCCATGTACTATAGTCCTTCACGCCATGTACTATAGTCCCTCACGCCATATACTATAGTCCTCCACGCCATGTACTATAGTCCTCCACGCCATGTACTATAGTCCTCCACGCTATGTACTATAGTCCTCCACGCCATTCAGTATAGTCCTCCACGCCATACAGTATAGTCCTCCACGCCATGTGTTATAGCTCTCCACGCCATGCACTATAGTTCTCCACGCCATGTAATATAGTCCGCCACGCCATGTACATGGCGTGGAAGACTACAGTACATGGCGTGTAGGCCTATGTACTTTTCGCCATGTATTATGGCGTGTGGCGCTATATTTTATCACAATCCCTAAATCGACTATGTACATGGTGCCAGAAGTCTATAAATTATGGGGTCTGGCGCCATGTGTTTTCTCAGTGTAGGTCCTCCTGAATAGCTCCGAAATGAAAAGAGACGTAGCTCAAAGACGAGCGCGAATGCTTGAGCTTTAGAAGGAACGCTGTGCTACAAGTAAAACGGAAGTATGGATGCATAAGTTGATCCGCACCATAAAACCTTGGTTTAGTCGTGACCACGGTGAAATAAATTTTTATCTGAGCCAATTTTTATCAGGTCATGACTACTGTTAGAAATATCTTCATATTATGGAGAAAATCGGGACGGAATGCTACAAATACTGCATCAAGAAAATTGATGATGGATTCACACTTTCTACAAGTGCCTCCGCTTCAGAAAAGAACGAGAAGTGCTTCTCTCTGCAATCGGCCCCACGACACTGGAAAAGATTGTGGTGACCATGTTTCGTCCAGAAGACGTTTGGAGACTACGTGACAAGAGAGGAAGGTTACCGTAGAGATTCATTCTGACAGAACGAAAACAATCGTGGAGGCACCTGATAGGCGCTAGTAGCAGGGTTTAGTCGAAGTAATGTACCGCCAACAGCTTAAAAATGAGCATTTCACCCGAGACCCGAACAAATTGTGAAGATTGGGCAGTGTTGTGCAATTGTTGTTGCAGTTGTGACAGGAGTCATTCGTACTATAGTCCATGGAAATCTAACATAGTGCTTCGGAAAAATTAGGGGAAAGCTGAATTTTGGTGTGAACCTTGATACTAGCCTGTTGAACAAAATGTCAAAAGTCGCCATCGAGCCGAGTGCTGCGTTACTTTTTATACGGGGTCAAAGGCCACCAAAAGTGACCTTTCGGAAATATCTCAGTAACGGTCACGTCTTCAGAAAAATAATGTATGACGAATTTGTAGCTTAAAAATTTCCTACAAAAAAGATCATATAACTTTTTCTTGTAATCATAGCCGTTTTTGAGATATATTGATCTAAATATTTGTAGCTAACAGTATCCTCTTTCTCAACGGCATGTTGCTATCCGATTTTGGTTACGACTTGGCATGTTTGTGAGTTGGTTTTTCTATGTTTAAAAGTCCCATAAAAAACATGTAAACAAACATATCTACCACACTTCAGGATAGGTGGAAAAGTGCGCTCCGAAAAGTTCCGAAGACCCATGACTGACTGATCTAACCCTAAACGGCGGGTGTAGCACGTTGGATGTATCAGGACCCAGCATTAATTAAAATGTTTCACTGGGAGGCTGAGTCAGGTTGCGTAAAAATAATGTCAACCAAGCTCAACTAGTAGCCGTTAAGGCTTTGCGTTGGCCTGTTTGCAGCGTTGGTCTGGTTTGTTTTGAAAGACGTAATATATTGTTTAATTTACCCCTTTGTTTCTATGAGGTTAGAAATAAAACACGTCTTCGGAGCGTTAATTTGCTTCAAGGTATTTTGCATATTTTTTTTAAATTTGTATTTTTTTAAGTTAGAGTATGCTCAGCCTTTATTGTTTGTGTAATACGTTATTCGGACCCAAAAATAGCAAAACAACGTATTTCCACAGCACTGTATTTTTGATTTCAAGAATTTTCTGAAATACAGTAAGTAATGGTATTTGATTAAAAATTGCGAAAAACGGCTCAATCATTTGGTTAAAAATCATGATCTGATAGCAAACAAAAAACGGACTATCTAGACAAAGTACGTTTTGATACCTGCGCCAGTCTTGGATACGTACTTTATACAAAACTCCTCTTTCAGAGTGGATAGATAAATTCAGCATATATTTATTTGCATGTGAAAGCGAATACTTTTTTCAATTAGCTGTTAGTGTACCGAACATATCCCGTTTTTTTTCACATCGCTATTGATTATTTTGTAATTGTGATGTGTACACTCGCTCTCCGCTTGTTGTTCGAACTAATAAAAATCTTTTCGATAAAATTTTGTTATATTTGTGGAAATAAAGTCAAGTACTTATCATTCATTTCTTCATTCTAAACACAACCGTCTTTTTTCTTGTCATTTAACAATGATTCGAAATGAGTGTGTGAGAAAAAATTCTTTATAAAAACAACGTTCTAGCTGTAGTGCGATTCTCTCTAGTTTCCTCTCTTACAATTTGCGGCAAACCTTAATTAACTTCACATGAATCCCCAAGAAAAAATTCTTACGGTTCAATTTTGTACGACCCCATTAAACTTCTACACATCAGCCATAAAATTGTAACTGAGTAATCAAAACGTAAGTGAGGTCGACCAAATACTGTCAGTTTTTTTCAGTCCAGCTAGTGAATGAACGAAAAGGACAGAGACGTATTTCTTTTCTTGTCCGCGAAGAAGAGTACATTTTGAGGGAAGCTCTGTCAGCATGCCATCGCATTGTCAAGGTGCAATTCAGTGTCTCTGTTTGCCTTTGCCTTAATTTAAAAAGTTTTAAGTATCATTTTTTACTTTCCCATTGTTTCCGTACTTTGGATGCAAGACGAAAGAACAATATCCTTTTCCGCTCGGTAAATGACAAACTCGTATTGTAACATAAAAATTGACTTCAGGCTGAAAAGAATACTGTTGGCTTCGCGTTTTCATATTTAAAGTTGAGTAAGTACGGGGATGCTTTTTCCATTTAGATGACGGTGGACAGACTGCGTTTGTTTTGACGAGAGGAGTTTTAATGGGCCAACAAGTTCGGTGAGTAGCTTTGTCTCGAAAGATTATTATGAGTTGTAGTGGTGCAACACGCCTAATAGGCTCGGACATTTTATGATTGAAGTTCGAGGACATTTTTCATCAATTTCTAAATTGGATTTGATTGTGATGGGTTCTACATCCTAGTGCTGATCATACAGAAAAATCATTCTTTACATTTTAATTATTTATGCACATCTACACGAGCCTCAATTCAGTTATTATGAAGATTATTATTTAATTATTATTTCAAATAAAGGGTTAAGGTAAGTACTGACAGCGCGCAAACATCCGAAAGTACAATAAAATTGTATTCGTTACCTTTAACCTACAATTTTCGAACCATTATTTCTATTCATAGCTCAGTTTAGTATGCAATTTACGTCGACGCTTGTGGTTGTAAGGGATATTTAAATTCAAAACACTTTTACATAACTTCGTTTGAAACTAGTTTCATCTTCGTTAGTTTGGCATATAACAACATTTGAGTCCTGGTTGGATGAAGCGAGGTATAAGAAGCTTCGTCATCGAATGGCATGACCATAGACGAGCCTTCTGAAGATAAATTTCTTTGGTTAGTCTGATATTACATCCCAAGCAGATGCATGTTTATAATGAAGAAAGTTTATTTGAAAGACATCTGAACTTTCCCTAAAATCTCATGAGCGCTAGGACCAGGTAGAAGTTTCCTGGTTCGTTTAAGCTTTGTTATTGGTTTTGACCTCTCATATACACTTGCTATTAAGTTCGCAACTGCAATGAAGATTCATTGAAACTGTTTTAATAAGAGCTGACCAATAGCCAGGAGAAGTTTAAATCTAAAGAATTGTTTCTTAGGATTTAGTAAAATTCAGACGTATTTTATATATTTATCCATCTGTTTTGGAGTTTAAGTAAGTTACGCTTTAATTTTGTTTTATTGACTTGAACTACGTCATTTAAGTTCTTATCAAAATTCAACATGATACAATGTTTGATTAGCTACTTAATTTATTGACACAAAATTAACTGGTGATAGTCAGCAATGAAGCAACAAAGTCATTAAAAGTCGACACAACGAAAATACCAACCACCCATCAGATATTGATATGTTGTTAAACTGCCATGAATTCACCTATTACCCCTCTTGATGGACATAAAACTCAAATACACCAGTGGAAATTCATCTCTTTAGCCCGAATTTTATAGCTTTCCTGACCAATGAACAGAAAATTAACGCTGCCTGTGCTACAAATGAGAGGCAACTATAATAAAGCCAAGCCAAAACCTCACTATTTCATTAGGTAGCAAATTGATTGCACGCCATTGAGCATCCAGCATTATTTCACATTTAATTTATAATTAGACGAAAATACGGTACCGAACAGCTACGGACCAGCTTCGCCCTGGCAACTGAGCATAACATATTTACTTCTTGTTGTACATTGTGAGAGCTTTTCGTATTCAGTGTTCTTGTTGAGAATCTGAGGACAGAAAACCACAGATCGTTTTTACACCAAAAAACGCTTAATTGCCCATCGTGTAACACTTAAGTACAAGAACAACAGCAAAACAGTTTTAATTAAGAAATTTTTACACCCCCTCTAGCTTTGCGGTCCGACTGGACCATTAGGACTCGCTTTTATATGTGCAACGCAAGCAAAAGGTGCCGGGCATCACTATCCAAAATTGTTCTGAATTACTCCCATGTCAGAGCAGTTTTTGTTACTCACCCGTCGCCCAAGGGACGCTCCAGTTTCGTTCTTGTTCTGTGAGAGCAATTTCGGTATATCACCACCCTCGTATACAAGCGAAGTTGATACTCTGGATAATTTTCGGACCGTTTGAGATTCGGAAGCGGCAGAGAAAGGGTTTTAATTGAAGTGATGAAAACACCGACTCCAACTTATGCCTTGATATATTTCGAACTGATTAATAAAACCAATATTTTTAGTATCTGTTTTGTTGTCGTGTTATTGCTGAGTGAAGATTCGAGGATTTCAGTTGATTTTCGAAGTGACTTTCACATGGGTCTCTCTAACAGTTTAACGATATGGACTGTTGGAAAAGTGTACTTTTTCCGACGAATCCAAATTCAACAGAAAATATCACTGCAGATGCCTTCGTATTTGGAGGGAAGGAAATACGAGGGCTGATCAATAAGTAATGATAATCGGTTATTTCCAGTTCGCATAAAAATAAAAAAATAAAAATGTTTTACTACTACATCTACTCACTAAGTCAACATTAAAATAAACATATAAATAGGCCACGATTCCAGGAAGCTACATTCATTTGAATACGAATAGTCCAAGAGAGAGCATCAAAATGGGGAAAAACGAAATGAGAGCTGTCACTAAGTACATCCATCCACATCCCTCACCGAAGACAACGTAAAAAAGTCGTAGATGTCGCGCTGGCAGATCGAAGAGTGACCATCAGCCATGTAGCTGAGGTTGCAGGGATTTCATATGGTTGTATTGGAAAAATCTTTACCAACAAATTACATATGAAGAAGGTCTCTGCGCGTTAGGTACTGAGAATGTTAACGGACGAGATTAAGAAGAAACGAGTCGACATTTCAAGGATGTAACTCGAAAAGTTCCAGGCAGATCTGGAGAATTTTTTGTCACGTTTCGTGACTAGAAACGAGATCTGAATCCCACATTTTGATCCAGAAACCAAAATGCAATCGATGACCTGAAAGCGACCCTCTTCACCGACGCCGAAGAAATTGAAAGTGTTCAGTTTTTTGGTACGCTGGAGGAATTATTATGGTGGAATATTTGGAAAAGGGAGCCACTATATCAGGCTCTTACTTTGCAAACTAAATAAGAATATTGCGAGAGGCAATAAATGAAAAAAGACGCGCGGCAAACGGAGAGCCGGAGCTGTGTTTCTTCAAGATAACGCACCGGGTCACAAAGCTGCAGCTGTGGTGGATGCAATTAAAGAAACAGGATTCAAACTGCTTGAACACCCGCCCTATTCACCTGATCTAGCTCCCAGTGACTTCTACCTCCTTCCTCGGCTCAAACAACACCTTCGGAGTAAGATATTTAAAGATGATAGGGAAGTGATAATCGCTGTTGAGGCATTTTGGGAGAGTCCAGATAAAGAATTTTTATTTAAGGGTATCCTGGGTTTGGAAAAAAGATGAACTAAATGTTTTAAATTGTTAGGAGACTATATGGAAAAATAAATATATCTTTTAAGTTTAATCACCTTGGATTATATTCATTATGATTACTTATTGATCAACCCTCGTATGGTTTATCACAAAAAAAAACTTAAGTACGGCGGAGGCTCTATAATAGCCTAGGGATATTTTTCCGCCGCAGGAGTCGGGTATTTGCACTTCTTCGATGGAATTGTGGATTCTGCAAAATACAGCTATGTGCAAAAGTATTAGGCACCCCTATTTTTTGTGACTGTCTCAACAATGGCCCTGGTTATGCCGTAGCTAAAATAGCGCTGCCAAACTGGCGCTGCTATAGTAGTAGCGTTTACACCGTACAGCTTATTAACCAAAGCAAAAATGGCGTAATATCTGAAAGGAGCTCAATATAAGAACAAAAACACCCTTGCACCAAGGCTTCCAGATTGCGAATGTCACTCGAAACTAGAAATCCTATTTATGACTGTTCTAGTGTTTATACCAGTGCTACCTTCACACTTATAACCGCGCTAAATTTTAGCAGCGCTAAAGTAGCGTAGCCAAAATAGCAAGCTCTGCTAATTTAAAAGTGGTTTATACCGCTGCTAAATAAGCAGAGCTCACTAATTTAGCTACGGCATAAACGCACTCAATGAGTGCTCAGATAAGCGTTTTATGGTTTCACTATTGACAGGAATATTGACAGGAATATATAATAATTTGACAGGAATAAGCCAAAAAAAATATGTATGACACCCAAAAGTGCTTGAAAAATGGTATTTCCTCGAGTTCGTTATTTCACGTTTAAAATTTTAGTGTGTTGTCAGTGCTTTACATGTTTTGTATGCAATTATTGCTGGCATATTCGTAAAGACTAACATTTATCGCATTAATCATGCCTAAAAACACTGAACTTAGTTTAGAACAGCGCCTTATTGATATGAACTCAAGTGAAAATAGCCCAAGAAATGAATGCTCACGTTGTGTAGTGCAATACACAAGAAACCGCTTCAAAAATACCAATATTCATACTAATAGACCAAGAAAAGGCAGAAAACATTACTATAGATTGTGAAGACCGATTATTTTATTGATCAGGCAATCTCTAAAGGACCAGTAAAAAATTGCAAGTCCTCATTGCAGCTTTATCTTAAGCAAAAGGCAAATTAGTGAGTGTCTATACTATGAGAAGGAGGCTTTTTAAATCTGGATTAAAAGCTTGTAAGGCAAGGAACAAGCCGTGGTTGTCTGAGCACAATAAGAAAAATCGGTTGGAGTGAGCCTTCAAACACAGAGATTAGACAGTGGAAGTTTGGCCCAACCTACTGTGGTCAGTTAATTACTTTATGTATGTATTGTATTAAAACAAGTTATTTTCTTCGAAATCACGTTCTGCAAGGAATTGAATTGAAAAATATTTTATTTTAAACTAACCGTACATTCTTAGCCTAACTTAAAGTTTAATTAACAAGAAAAATTTACAATCTAGCGGCTATACTATTTTATTTTTTTTTTCTTTCTTTTTTTTCGGCACAATTTTTATTTCCTTACGCTCTAATGGTATTACCCTGCCTGTACAGTAGCTGGGATTGCCCTGGCAATGCTTTTCTTAAAACACTACCTTAGGCTAAAATCCGATCTAACTTATACCTAATTATAACTAACTTAGCCTAATTAGACCTAAATCTTAATCTAGGACGTTCTGCAAGGAAAAACAACATATGTATAATAAAATAAATTTTTCTTTTTGTTTAGGTGTATGGAAGGTGCGGCTTATGCCAGGCGAAAATTGGGCAAAGAATAGATCTCAGAATGTATGGTGATCTTTGTAAAACACGGTGGAGGCTCAATTATGATCTGTGGCTGTATGGCTGCCGATTATGTGGGCTTAATGGTGTTGTGTGAGGGGCAAGTGAACAGCTCGATATACACTGAAGTTTTTGGAACAGCTCTAGAGCAGTCGATAATGCAAATTATCGGCGATGCAAATACCGACGGCGTAAAATTTCAACAAGACAACGCCACTTGACACAGACCTGCGCAGACCATGACGTCGATGGCTCGAAACGGAATCGATCATTTGGACTGGCCGCCACAGTCCCAAGAACTGATTCAAATTGAGTACATTTGGTCTAGTTTAAAGAAAAGCATCCAAAGACACTCTATAAGTAATAAATAATATCTACTGGTCGCATTAAAACATGAGTAAATACAGTGATCACAAGAAAAATGTTCTAGGCTGGTAGAGTATATGCCAAAAAGAGTGGCTTCGCGTAATAACTATTTTGAGAAGTAATTTACAAAGAAGTGCAGGAAAATTGGATTTTCAAGGCCCATATAAAGTGAAAATTTAATTTAACATGTTCACGCCGGCATTTCAATTGATAGGCGTGCTCTATCGAGAGCTAGTTAGGATAAGTAGCTTTGAAAACAACAACAGTTTCGCCCCAGTTTTTGTAGTTTTCAATGCTGCCCACCCTAATCAGATCTCGATAGAGGCGCTAATAGGCGTGTTTTTTTGCTCCTCTATCCAGTAGAGAATAGTGTATATGCATTGGAAACAACAACACTCCTGTACCAGTGAATTCACAAGTACAGAGATTCTATTCCTCATTTGTAGTTCATGTGCTGAACTATAGAATGTGCTGATAGAAAAAAGAAAAGCTCTTGAGAAGTTGTCTTTTTTGCTGTGAGGTGGCTTTGGTTTTTTCAAGGTTATGTTGAATGTTTTGTTAGTTAGGAAATTAGAAAAAGCCCTCAAAACATGTAGAAAGTTAAAAGAGGTAATTTTCTGTTAGTTTTTTTTATATTTTCGATCGATTGTGGTAGTGTATACTCGTTATTTTCTCCCTTTATTTTCAGCTGTTTTTTGGTACCACTGCGAATATAGCAACCTATGTCAGTCTTAGCGAATGCACTGCTGTTTTGTGCTAGATCGTTGTTTTTGCGGCATAGTTCTATTCTGTCCTGTATCGGAGCAAAAAAACACGCCTAATGTTTCTTCTTTATGCATTGCTACTCACAGAGCGTTTTGCATCATCGGGCAGTACCGAGCTAGAGCGCAAAATTAAATTTTACTGGATAGAAAAAATTGTGAGCATTTTTGTTTTCGCTTTGGTTTTTATTTTGTTTTTTTTTATATGTCCGCCCATATAAATAATATATATCATAGTAGATACGAAGGTGGGTCTGAAGTTCGCGGAATGAGTAGGTAGGTCATTTATGAGTAATGAGTTCAAGAAATCATTACAAGTATAAATAGCAAGGTTTATTTCAATCGGG
Source organism: Nemotelus nigrinus (assembly GCA_947369275.1). NCBI lineage: Eukaryota > Metazoa > Arthropoda > Insecta > Diptera > Stratiomyidae > Nemotelus > Nemotelus nigrinus. The sequence goes on along the minus strand of OX376372.1, from coordinate 27,135,152 downwards.
CCATTAGTTTCTGAGCTATCATCGACCAAGCAACTCAATTTGGAAGAAAGCGTAGCGTTGCTGACAAGTTCCCCACCAAACCAGGAAAGTCAAGAGACGGTATCCGTTTAATGGAAGTCTTGTTCAGGTAAAACCATGATCTACTGGTGACAGTCTTTTCAAACTCATCTGAATATGACCTACAACCAGGACGGCCAACCACTCTAGATCTTGTTTAATAAGTAAAAAAAAAAGTATATTGGAAGATACTGGACTGAAGAGGGAAAAGCTCACACAAATGGTCAGAGGTTTTATATTAGATACAATCATTTTAATTATTGTTCACGATCATCTTACTTTGACTAAGGTCAGTGCAATGTGAGTGCTGAGAGTCGTTTTGCATTGGCTGCGCTGCATAAAGTTGGTTTTGATATTTTAGATCACCTACTTTACAAGCTTGATCTGGGTATCAGCGATTAATACCTTTGAAAAAAGAACTGGAAGTGGGAAGAAATCTTCAAACGATGAAGAAGTGAAGGACGCATTATCAGCTTACTTTTCCGAAAAGGCAACACATTTTATTAAAGGTATACATAAACCCATTGAAAGATTAGATAAACGTATTAAAGCAGCAGGCGAATATATTGAAAAAGAAAAATTAATTTGCATTTTTTAATTAATGCCCCACCCACGCAACATGAATATGAAAATAAACAATTTGTCTAATGAATCTGTTAATGAAAGCAGGAAAACAAATCAAGAAAAATACTTTCATAATTTTTAGACGAAGATTTCGAGAAAGAAAGTGAACCATTAAATGAAGTGGATGAATATGACAGAGGAGATGAATATTCCGAGTTAATGATGGGTATCCCGATCGAAAATTCCAGCGAACGAAACAACGAAGTGTAGTATGAAATGAGTATGTATTCTAGAAAGAGGAATTTGGAATTGGAAATAACGAATTCATTATTTTTTACTGATAATATACTGGAAATTACGGTTGGAGAAAAAAAATAAATATGCGGTACAAAGCATAAGTAATTCTTATTACTAACTTATCTACTACTAATATGTAGTAGGATGCACTTACAGGTCTCACAACCCTCAACGAGTGGCGACTTTTGTTGAAAACAACCGTGAAACGTGATTATTCTTTATTAATACTCAAATTTTTACATTTATGAATTCTCGATCTGGCGAAGTTTATGCCATCTTCTTCCGTTTAGGTTCCTCTGCCAAGAAGGATATAAGATTAGCATTGCTCAATTATTCCTCGTCGATTGAATCTTTTTTGAACTCGAATAACCCTAAAAGTTTCTGGTCTTCTGTCGGCTCATTAAAAGCCCCTCCCTTTCTTCCTGATTCCGTAGTGCTTAATGCCTTTACTGCTTCCAACCCTCTTGATAATTGCAATCTCTTTGCTAAAGTTGTTCATTTTAATTCATATCAGCAAAGGCATATTCCTCAAAACGTACTTTTGATTAAATCTTTGTCAATCGCATACTGCTACCTCAAATACTTGCATGCTCTCGCAGCGATTTTCAAAGAGAGTATTACATAAATTTTCAGAAAAGATATTCTTCTCAAGAACAAACATATTCAACAAATATAAAATTCTTTGTATTGACTTCAACCTTATATTGTACTGTAATTCTATTTTGTTTATTTCAGCTTGGCAGTTCCCACTAAATACAAAATCCTAAGCATAAAGTAATAACTTAGACCTAAAATATTCTTTGGTCAGATAAACAAGTGACAATGCATTCTCCTTGAAAATGTCTTTTTATTATCTTTTCACTCGATTTAATATTATTGTCCTCGTAAAATTTACGACATCATCTTCTGGGAAAAGCCGTTGATTACATGAGGCAACAAAAGTCGATGTCGTGGATCAAATCTACACCAGAAATATTACTAAAAGCCTAGTTACAGTAAAATAACGAGAAAATATCGTCTTTGTTTGACAACAGTTTACTGGAAATCATATTTTCCTCGTTTTATAACTTAAAATCTTATCTTGCTATCATACGAAGACTTTTCGTGCCCAACGGACTTCTCAGAATTAAAGCGAAGTAGCGATAAGCAGCAACAGTCGGGATCATTTGAAAGACATTCCAGTGAAATGAGCGTCTACCGGAAATGTCACTTAAATTTTATAGTTAATAAATCAAGAGGAATCTGCTGGCCTCATTTTGCATAACCTTCCTACTTTGTTTTCATTAGAGAATTATTACAAAGCTCGTCAACATGAGCCCTTAAAGTTTATTTTCGTCTGATTTTTTGTAGACCTAAAGGGTGGACCGCGCCAGATGCGTCGTAAGCGATGGGATGAATGTAGAAATTGACTGCCATCTAACCAAAGAAAAATGGCGAAAGATTTTCTCGCTTCTTTTCCGCAGTGATTAAATACCTCTAGTTTTTTGAGATCTAACACAATTGGCTCTTCTTTGCCGGACGCCAGGGAATTTTCATCTTTCACTATTTAGGTTGAAAGGGTTCTTTTTTTTTTGGAGAGAAAGGAAAAATTTGGCAAAGCTACTTAAGGGCGTGTGAACATTAACAAAGAGCTTTATAACGAGAGTTTAATTAATGATGTTTTGAGGCAATGCCATTAGGGTAATGTTTAATTTAGCTGAAAATAGAATGATTGTTGAAATAATGTCTAATGATGAATGATGCGATATCTACTGTTTCGTCGTTTGCTCGCGTGTAAACAAATTTGCGAGCAAGCTCCTACGTACGTGCTTTGAATGAGTTTTGACTTTAATCGACCAGGACCTGGATACTCGGCTTTTGTTTTATTTTCGAAATTCAAAGTAAGTCATTAATTCATTAGATTGTAATAGAGACATAACATTATTTTAAATTCGAAATCAGCTACATAGCTTAAATGCACAGTTATGCTTTTGTGATGGTTGCTCTTGCTGCTTTTAGTGTTAAGAAGATTCGAGTACAGTGAAAGTATTCGTTTCTAATGTTGATGCTGATATGATTTTAATCACATTAACTGAGAAATAACATCATTAAATGACAACGACGACCTAATTTCTTCGCAATATTAAACTTTTAAGTGCCGAAGGATAATAGATTGGATTTCTAAATTTAGAATAAACTAAAGAAAAATGCTCGTAATTAAGAACAATGAATTGCTGTTACGATAACGTCGACATGAATCACATGAAATGCAAAGACCTTAATTTAACTTTAAATATCTTAAAGATGCAATGTTCAATTCAATATAAACCTCCGTTTTATTTAAATTTAATTTCAACACCCATTGATGGGCAAGATATATATGATTTTTTTTCGTACCTAGGTCGAAGAATATTATTTTTTTATGAATTGATTCAATTCAGTTCAGTGACCATAAGCATAGGTTTAACAACTATATTTTGTTTTTAATTTGAACCAATTTTTTTCCAGCCTGTTAAAAAAAATATTTTAATAAAAAACAGATATTTTCCTTTTGAAGCTAGATATATTCAATTTTTTTTTTTTTGACAAACATCGATATTTCGAGGGTAATATGCCCTCTTCTTCAGTGTCTATCAGTCTTTTGCCTTTTTTAGTCTTTTTTTTTTGTATTTGCGTGGCAGATAAAGTTAGGATGCCTAAGTTTTCATGGCTTAAGAAATCTTGAATTGCTTGAACCCAGTCAAATCGTTACAGCGACAGTGTATTTTGAATTTGTTTTGAATTTTGAAAACATTGAATTTGTTAAGCACGAAAATCTGCTCATACGTTTCATAAACAAAATTCATGTGGGACAGTTCTTCAGCTATGAGTCTGAGAAAACTTCAATGAATATTATATAATCCACAATTGTCCATGCATAGTGATGTAACAGCTCGAAATTTTCTCAGACTCATATTTTAAGAACTATTAGTCTGACGTGACCTTTTTGCATGAAGCCTTTGTGCAGATTTTTACGCTGAACAGATCTAATGTACAAAAATTTATATAAACCCGTTCTCAATTAACCTTCGTCGCGTAAAAGATTTCAATATGAACATTTTAAATTGCACTTCTCATCTTCCATTAAATTCATTTCTGTGGAAAAACCTCATTTGCATTTATTTGGCATAGAAAGTCTAAAATAATTGACCTATGCAGGGTAGGGAATCGGATGTCACATTGACGACAGTAGATCCAATGCATCCTCCACTTTTTAGTTTACCCGATGAATCCAACGGGGATAAATAGAGTTTTAGGGTTTATTTCCGAAATTCGGAAAGCTCACACATTTATTATTTAGTTTCATTGTATATGTTTATCATATGAAACTGTAATAGTTGGACAATAAGTTGAAAATTCTGATGCAAGCTTTTATTTGCAATGCAAATTGTATTGCGATCTGATTACTGCATTGGAATTTATAGGAACAGGTGGAAAGGCTGTAAGAGTTATGTGTCTGAAGGGGTACATCAGAGTCACAAAATATGTACCAGTCGCTAAACATAGTAGAGTAATCGCTAGTGTCATTTTCTATAGAATCGGCTATTCGAAACGAGTGTTTTGGTTAATTATTTTTGGATTTATCATTTCTAACAACTTGTCGTAAATCGCAGTCGAGATCTTTGTAAAATTCTTAAACAGTACGTGTTGGGTTGAGCTCAGATCTTCTAATGTTTCGAATTTTTTTTTCGTTCAAACATATAGATCGCTTAACCACTGCCGTCCTTTCTTAGTTATTTTTAATATAGCAGTGTAAGTTTTAGGTAGGTTAAACTTTAAGAACTAACAACACACAAAAAACTGGTAAAAATTGGCTGTTCAATTTGCGGCTTAAGTGTAGACAGTAAAAGGCATGCATCTAACGCATTCACTTCAAGGCATGCGCAACGTATGCGGTATTGAGAACGAAATTGAAAGTTGAAATGAAAAAGATAAAAGCGCACTAGTGGGGACATAGCTAATGCGCTGCAATGAACTGTATGTTCTGAATTGAATGATACGCAGTGCTTGAGGTTTTGAGTAAAACGCTTGAGTTTTCGTTGCGTTGCTGTAAATTTACCTTTAAAGCTCTGTAGTTAGACTGTTATTAAACCACCTCATACATAGTGGCACTGTAGTTTTATTTTTTTGTAAAAAAAGTTATATTTTTAATTGTTAAATATTGATGATTTTTTGTTTACACCAAGTGCTTTAGCAAGCGAAGCACTGTTTCCTTTGCGTACATTGATGAGCCGCCCCTGTCAAGGAGCCTATTACAAACAACTCTTTCGAATACTTTACCCAAGCAAGGAAGGAAGGGAGGAAGCAGGCCAACAATAGGAAATGCAACATGGGATAGGAGATTCGTCATTTTTAATCATGATCAGGATGAGAGACTGTATGAAGGTAGATTTCAATATTTTCAATATCCCCACTTAACGATGTTTTGGTTAGGCAAATAATTAAGCTTAATCCGTAAACTCCGCACAATCTGAATATACACGTTAGTTTTATTGATATTTTTAGTTTCGAAATCTCTGATATGCGTTTGAGCGAAAGTTGTGTCGGAGAGCATTGTCCAAGCCAAGATAAAGTATGATTCGAAACGAGGCAATGGCTTCCTGATCTAGGTTGTCTTTTGTCAGTTTCTTACACGTAAGAAGTGAAGGGATACAACGCAGCCTTACCAAGACATACAATTGCATGTCCTCCACCGATGAGCCACAGGAAAAGCGCAACACAAATTTTCACAAATTTTATCACATAACTGTTAAAAGCGAAACGGCGAGAGGAGGGTTTAATGTGCGTGAAGCATAGGCTGATGGACCATAATGATTAGTTGCAGTCAGTTGCTGGGTCGCAGAGAGTAGAGCTCCCCACTGAGACAGTAGAAATGGATTGGACATGCCCATTAGATTTACATTGGAAAATGTCGTCTATTCGCTGTCAAACCCAAGCATTTCCTCTACAATTTCATTCGAGTCAACTCATGATTGTCAACCTGACAGGTTTATTTTAACATATTTTCTTGACGAGAGGAGAGGAGCAGGGGGGGGCTATAGGTATTGGTTGAAAATTATACCGTCGATCTCCTCTTCATTTCTACTACAGTGGAGCTACCTGACTATGATGCTCAGCGTGGTAAATATTGGCCTGAGAGCAGAAATCATACTTGCAACCGTTCTTTGAGTTTCTGTATCATGCTTGTATCAAATGCATCTAAAGCACATTTGAAATAAATTACAGAAAGATTAATCAAAATAATTATATGTATGTTCAAGTTGACCTGATTCAGCTAGTTTTTTGTCAGTGAGTTCTAGTTATTTTGTACCAAAAGAAACATAGATGAAAATCAATTTCTGAACAGAACTTCAACTGGTCTACGGTAAAACTTTCCGATCTGATTTAGATGCCCTGAATTTATTAAAGCAATTACAATGTCTAATTTAAAAATCATTGGCAACGTTTACACTAACTAGTTGGCACCACGATGAAATCTCGTAACGGAAATCTTTTAAGGGTGGGTGGAATGAAAATCAATTGAAATGAAGAATCGAAAAGTCATAAATTTTTATCTCGTTCAATGTGCTCCGAAAATTTATAGCTCTTAAAAGTTTTGTTCGATTCGAAGAGATTCGAGAGCAGCTAAACTTTTTTTATGCTATTGCTTTTCTATGTCCTGTCTCTCTGTATAGTTTTGAACTATTTTATCCGTTAGTAGTGCTGTCAGAAAGCAGCAGAAACAGCAAAAGGCAGTCGTGATATTGTTAGTTCTTTTCAACTTTTTCCTCACTACGAATGGGCCTGATGTCATTGAAGTTTAGTGATTTATTGACTATTGACCGAGCAAATCAATTCAATATTTATCCGTTTGCTCTGGCGTGAGTGGTGCAGGAAAAAAGGCACCGACAAAACTTTCGACGATTGGCTGAAATCACCAAATTAAACTTGTAGTTCATGTGCAATTTCCGTTTTAGTGTAAATTTGCATGTAAGAAGGATGGAATCAAGGCTATGACGGTTGGCAGTTGGCTAACGCTGCAAAAAGTGGCGTATAAGGCGTGTTTTGTACGTCTTATAGTTTAATTTTTCGACATATGTAGATATGTAACGATATTTTTTTAAAAATTATTTGAGCTTTCACGTGTTATTGTGATGAAAATATTCTTGCTGCAGGTGTTATATTGCATTATCTGTAAAATATTCAATGTTAATAATTGATTATCCGTTTCGAGAAAGTAATAACGATAATTCATTTTGCATAGCTTCGATGTCAAGTTTTATGTTCTGTCACGGCTTGTAAAAAAATTGAATCGTTCGTCCATTCTTGTGGCTAAAGTTTTGGTTTACATTTAATTTTGTCATTTCACAACCACCCAGGTGATTTTTTCGCAAAAATATACAGACATCATACGTTCATTTTTCGTCGATTTTTTGTGCTTCGAATCGTAAAAAATCATATTCATTCGGTGCTATCAAATTGAGCTAGTGGTTATATACATTATACATATTCATTGAATATTATATACATATACATTGAAAGAAGGAACATACTTAGCTCATAACTGCAGTCAGTTCCAAAAGCAGATACTTTTCTTATACTGCAAACCAGAATAAATACAATTTTATCTGGAATCTTCAGATCGCCATAGTACTGTTCGATTTTTTCATTTCTTTTAAGTCGATAGGTGAGTCTATTACCCAACATTTCTAAGCGAATGCTTCATAAGAATATATTAACATTTCAAGTCTCAGTATTGTCCCATTTCCCCCTACACAATGCGATTATAGGGATTTTTAAAAATATGTAGATCCATTATATCATGGACAGTCCCGTATGGCAAATTCACTATCATAAAATTCCTTGGGTATATCGAATTGACCACATTATCATAAATACGAATTGAGACTATAAAATTGATAAATGGCCAATATCTGCCTTACATGAAGGACTTTGTCATCCTCTACATTTCCATTCAATCTCTTGTGACTGACTGTTGAAGCCGTACCGTAACTTTGTCCAAGGAAACGGACATTATTTCTAGTAGGTACCAGCTTCTCTGTTATCGATTTAAATCTTATCAGGATGTTATTCATATGGCGTAGGAAAGGTCGAAAAGCACTGGTGAAGTTGAATTCAAATTTGATGGCTACAAATATGTATCTTGGTCCGAGAAAGAATCTGTCTTGTTTTACAATCATGAACAACGTGCACAGCATGTACACGATGTAGTAGAGCATGATTACTTGAATGCGATATTTAATTCCTGTCAAGGTAGAAGAATATTCCTGGAAAAATTCAGAGAATATTCAACGAGGATCGTTACATCCGTTCGAAATATTGAATTTCTCATTCAAGCTATTTCCTGAAGACATCTTGAGGATTTCATAATCGAAAAAATGCTTTATTGAAGCTAATATGCGAATGAAACGAACGAGCTTTGCTCATATTAACGGAAATATTTGTAGAACAGTTTCGAACGTAAAGTCGGTGTGCAAGTTTTTTAATTAATTCATGTTTGATGTTTTCGAAATTGTTTCAAAATGTGTATGTACGTGGAATATCTACGACAGTTCTAGTTTTGCGATAACTTTTGCATCTCACTTCGTTCATCGCTCGGATTTTCGAAAAATTTCCAAACAAAGTTTCACAAACAACACATTTAGGTACTTAAGTATCATAGCATTCCTTCGTATCACCAACGTTCCTATCATACAACGAGTACAATGTAACTGGCTCTTGAATCAGTGGAACCCAACTATGAGCAAAACGTATTCATCAAAAGATATTGGAACTCTTTCCGAATATCTTTTTTCAAGCTGCAACTATTCTAGAGTTGATTTTGTTTTAAAATTGACTTGGTTGCGTGAAGAAAACCCAATTTTTCTTTTAAAAATGCTAATTTTGGACTATATAAATGCAGTTATATTCAAAAATTTCAGGTTTAGTCTCACTTTTTGCTACTTTTAGGAAATATGATCTATATCGTTAAGTGAATTAAAGTAGTGTAATAGAAAATTTGTGTGTGATCTGCAGAGGTGGAAGCAATAATAGAAAGATCATGCAAAAAATATGTGAAAGAAAACTGAAATAAAATGATTACAGTCAAATGGTCGCAAAGTGAAACCACTTTGCTTAAGAGTTTTCTGATCAATCCGATTGATAAAACAATACTCTTAATTTGTATATATGAGATAATCAAAATATATCATGTTGAATCATTAAGGCTATAAATCTGAAGTCATAAAACAGTTTTGGTTTTTCCTCTTCGAAAATGTTTTTCCAATATTTTATTTTATTTTTCCGATCAACAGATTTAATTTACCCAATATTTCAATTGATATATTGTATTACTAAAATGTTTAATGAATCACACACTTGCTCGACCCGATTTTTTTCTAAAAATGTTGTTTTAATATGGCCCAATTTTTGTTTTTTTTTTCAAATATGTAACAATTTTGTGAAGAAAAGACGCGCATCTTAATTTAACCTAAGTATAGAACAGAGCCTTCCAGAAGATCGATAGAAAGCCATCTTCGAGGCAAAAATAGAATGATTCGCCCTTGGAGAAAAGTCCCCTGGACATGGTCATAAAGGGCCGTCATTTGCATTAGCGGAGTACTTTTTTATTCCTACCCGACGGATGTTAGTGTGCCGCTTTGCTGGTTCTATGCGGCTGGGCTGAGATTTGGAAGCTGGAGTGGATTTGTTCAAAGAAGAGAGGGCTGCTACCTGTTATACATCCGTCATGAACTGAGCACTCTGTAGTCGCAATGTACCTAAAATAAAATATAAGAGGGAAAAGGCTTTGTCCGTAAAAGAAGAGCTGAATGGCAGACACAATCATGAATACGCAGTGCCTTCTTTCCAGAATGGGTCCTGCTTAGAGGTAGACAGCATTCACATTCAGATGGTACTAGGGCCTACATATATGATCATATATTCACATACATATCTACATATATGTTTCTTTAACTAATTTCGCTCATTTCGAGTTTATTCGTAGTAGGTCCAAATTATTGTGTATTGCAATACGTCTACTTTCTTACAGTTTTATTTCGGTTAACATTTGCTTTGAAATCTACACATGATTTTTGTTTAATTCTATGCTCTCACTTGAATGTAGCGTTGAACCGCATTATCGAGCACTGAAATTTTTCAAAATCACAGTAAATTAAATCACTACAAGCGAAGAATGCCAGCGAAAAAAATGTCAGTGAAGAAAATCACAAAGAACGATACCACAGCAATACCTCAAAGCAAACACAATCACAGAGGCAATGGAATTACAACAAACGAAGCCACAGACTACTAAAACTGTGATTATTACGTTCGCTGTGATATTGATAGCTGCATTTTTTCGTTGTTATTTATTACTTCGACCAGAAATATAGAATCATTGTGAATTTTACAATATGTAGATATTGTTGCTTATAAAGAATAGGTCTGTGAAATTTTCAATGAAAGCCCAGACAAGTAAGGAAAGAATCCTTCAAATCGTCGAGTCGCCTGAAAAAAAAGTAAGTTGTACACTATCAGCCTACAAGTAGATGTCATTACTAAGATAAAGTTTGGTAAACTCCAGTGGGCAGAGCACCTAGCTGGATTGAGTGAATAGCATCCCTGCTAGGAAAAGCCTTTGCGACAGATTTAACGGCAGCCAACACAGTGGGGGTACCTTGCCTGCGCTGGAGGAATGCTCGGAGCTTATTAGATGACATTGGCTCGGAGCCAATTGTATGACATCAACTCGCGATCGGGACGATGGAGGAAACGGTTGACGGAGGCCAGAACCGGACCCTGGTTGTAGCACCGCTGATGATAATGAAATGGTACTAATTAATATCTGGAGAGAAAATAAAAGTGAATAAATTACGTTTTATAAATTACATTTCTTAAAAATACTCTGCTCTCTGACAATGTTGTTTTTGAAAACACAGTACACTCAATCGTGATCGTGTTTTTAGAAAAAACTGAAGAAGTATATAAACTGAGGTCAAAGTCGATATTTTGAACAGTTAGTCTTGCTTCTGTAGTTAAATATTTCAAAAGACTCTAGCGCACTTGAACCGCTAGAAATACTAATGTTCGATGAACAATGGAAGAATCGTGTAGATTTTGAATGCATATTCTACCACTCGCGCTCCAACCTGTTTCGGGTGCAAATACACTTTGATTTTAACAATGCATTTGAGCTGATAGGGTGGAATGAAATTCAGGACCACCACTTGCATAAATTTCAAGATATAGGAAAGCCAGACACAGCAAAACTTTGAAAGCAGCATTACATAGCATAAACAAAGAAAATGCTTAGTGCTTGCAACACTTTACCAGCACAGCAACTAAAAGTCTCCCACATTGCCTCACACCAAAATCAAATAACTATAACGATCTCGATTTTGTCCGATGGTTTCGTTGAAAGTTACAGGGACAGAAAGATGTTTGGGATCAAAAACCGAAAGATGTTTGGGACCGAAAAATTTCTAGAACTCAGAAAATTTAAACATTGTTCACTTATTTTCATTGTAAATATTCGCGATATGAATACTTAATGCAAGCATTTATTGATACAAAAATAGCAAAAAATGCCTCACACTGGCAACCCTTCGCTAGAATTTCGTTTTGATCCGATGACTGCGTTGGAAGTTATAAGGGTACAAAGAAACTTAGGGTTATCAGTCGCAAAAGTTTTCAAATTTTCGAAAACTTAATATTTATTGTGTATTCTCACTACAAGATCATTACCGTTTAACACTTTCAAAACCAATAATAGCTGGCAACCCTATCATAGTTTTTCAACCAGATTCTTTCTGAATAATGCCTTTAATAATTTCCATTTATCATATGAAATTTGTTTTGATTTCATGATTGCACTGGAAGCTATTGGACAAAAAACTTTATTTTCCTGAGTGAATTTTCAAAACCCAAGACACCAAAATTACCATAGCTAGCAGCACCAACCGAGTTTTTCAACCAAATTTCTACCGAACACAACTTAGAGTAAGGTTCAGCTACTGTGTCAATTTCATGAAAATTTGGTAACTGAATCAGAATTCATAGGGGAAAAAGCAGTTTTTTCTTTATAATTTTTCAAGATGGTACCACTGGCACAGAGTTGCTCGCATTCCCAAATCATTTCTATCACATCTGGTCCTACTTAATATCAATACATTCTGGGAATTTCAACTGTAACTGATAATTGGGTCGTGAGTTTATTTATTTATTTATTTATTTATTAATGTCCAAATCAACAGAAAAAATCCAATTATAGATTAGACGTAACAAAAAAAGAAAACAAATATATATATAATATACAAAGAAAAAGAAAAATTAAAATTAAGTTAAATTCAGAAAGGAAAAGTAATCAAAAGCAAAATCGACCAAAAACAAGATACAACAAAAGATTAAATTCTGACATATTTCATGTATCTGATAGAACGTTATTCTTTAAAATATTTTTAAACATTGCTAATGTTCGAGGCAGAGGACCAAGGTTAAGGTTATTATGCTGACGAGGCAAACGCAAAAGGGGAGAAAAGAAATAGGTGTCAGTGTCTCATGAACAGAAGTTTTTTGATTCTTAAAATATAGGTAAATTGGAGGAAGGCTACCGTTCTTGTCCGATGTGAAACAAAGCATAAAATTTATATATAAGTTGGTTTTTACTGTAAAAAACGAGAATTTTTCAGGAGATTCGATGGTTTGAAGGCTTTCTCTTTCAATGCCTGCCGTAGCTGCAGAGTTGCCAGCACGTTCATAAAAAAATAATTATGATCTGATAATCTGGTCAAAAGTTATCGCAATTCAAAAACTTTCAAATTCGCCCAATCTCATTTTAAGCGCCTAACGCCCACATTGGGCTGAAAATTTCAAAAATTTTATCATATTCACATTTAAAACACGTTCGAAATTTATTCCATAAGCATTGTTTTTGCAAAAGCTATTTGTTAACAGAATAATTTTGGTATATTTAAAATACCACTAAAATGACCACCGGCGCCACAGGGTTAAAGATTATTAGCATTTTGTGAAATCTGACACCATTCTGCATATACACCAATGTATCCTGAAAATTTCAGTTCAATCGGATGGCGGGTTCTTAAATATAACTCTAAGTAAAATTTGTATATTGGGTCTTAGATAGTCTAAGGCGCTTACCATCAATATTTTTATCAAGTTTCAATTGTTATGGGGATTGTAATACTGCTGATATAGAACGGAATACAAAGTGGAATTTCAGCAAAAAACTAAAGCATCCATGTAATCAGCATTGATAAAGGCACCGCGAGCGTAGTGTTTCTATTTTATTTGATTCAGCTTCATTAAATTCAAACTACAACTCAAAATAAGTTTGTGACGAAACTGCTGGGAATAAATTATACAAGTGTGCACTATTGTATTGTACTCTATATTGTATGGAGTACAACTGAAATTAATTCTCACAAGCTCAATTACCCTTACTCTAACTGATTATGATCATAGAACACGCCCGTGTGATTGCGCTTCAAGGACACTGCATTTCCTACCCTCATCGCACCCACACATCCACTTGTCATCTAGCAATGGAAAAGTTTTCGCGAGTAACATCAGCATCAAGCGAAAGCCATTCGCTATGAAAAACACGCACAAGCGAATGGCAAAAGTACATGCATCAAAACTTACGTTTGGCGTTCGTTACCAAACATTCCTTGCTGGAAAAGTCCTCGCCACGCCACCAACAGTCGCGAAGAGAAAGTAATTAGCAACCTGCTGCAACATATTATGTATTTGAGAGCGCAACGATGACGACGAGGCGGTGGCGTGGGAAAAGATAATAATGAGTGGCAAAATTTGCATTTTAAGGATGATTAACATTCAAAAATGCAAATATTCTGGGGGGTAATCTTGTGCAAGTTTCGCTTTTTCCTGCCAACATCGAATGTCATTTTGTATACGAAAGACAATGTTCATTATTTTCAGTATGGCAAGTTAAAATGAGAATCAATTTCATGCACAAGCTTGCGAAACTAAAAAAGTTTGAAGGAGAAGGGAAAAAATTTTGTAATGAATGCATGAAATCGTCACGTTTAGCTGTGGAAAGTGCTTTGATTGAATAATCCATTTTAATTGAAAACGAGAGTAAAAGAAAGAAGGAAAATATCATTTTATGTATCAAAGCTCATAAATATTTCATGCACTTGAAATCCTTTAAAAATTGAATTTAAAGGTGTACTCATAGACGTTGTTAGAATACAATGGATTTTGTCTTGTCCTAATAATGTTTCATACTAGATTTATGCATTTGATTACAATACTGCATGTTGTTAAGCATATGTTTGTAGCCAACTCAGACGAAAGTTTATGATCAATTCAAGTCTACTGGATATTTTTATTGACTACTGTGGTACTGACATCTGATTTCATTTTCTCTATTACTGTTTCCATCTCTATATGCAGTTAGTGTTTCAAGCCAACCCATATAAGTATCAAAGAAATTTTTCTCTTTGGTCACGCAAAATTTTACAATCTTTATTATATTTTTTATTATATTTTAAAAATGTCATATGCACATATTATTATATTTTAAAAATATATGCCTACTTGTAGGCACTAAGTTCCCACACAGGGTTTAAAATTTACAAAACTTTGTCACATCTACACGAATTTTTAAAAGTTTCTACGAGCAATGTCTTATTTGATGGGGTATAATATTTTCCTTGCTTTAAATATATAACTACGTTTTTTTGCACTTCAGATTAGATTAGGTTTGACCGGTTCGCAAAAAAAAGACAATTCACACCAGATAGGTTGCTGCATTCAGTTCAGTTGCTGATTTCACAGTAATTTTTTACTAGCCAATGTTAGCATTGTTATTGTTAACACTTGAACGTGTACATGGTCAATCTGTTCTTTAGAAATTACTCTTCTTTAAATTACTCTACTCTAAGGGCGAAAAAACGAGTTTTTCGCCCTTCTACTCGCCTTCCCGCGGTGTTGTGGGTATTAAGCCCTCGATGGAAAAGAAAGAAACTGAATGGTGCGAAATTTAAAACCGTTTTGAATTATGGACTACGCTCTTGAATCCTGGAATGTCAGACCGCACTACAAGCCTACAATAAGCCAATAAATAAGCCTACAATAAACCAGTAGTAAGCCAGTAAATACAAACTCAACAGGCTGGCAATTCAGGGAATAAAACCAACTGGCAGCGAGATACATGACATGCTATTGCACACAATATTCAAAAGAGGGAAGGCTGCAGGAATCCACGAATTCGAGGTGCATTCATCGTGGATAGAGACTTGGAACCGCATGTGATGGACTTCAAAACTGTACGTGAACGATGTTAGCGGCCCGTATTACAGTTTATTTTGAAAAACAAAATGGCTGATAAACGTCCACACCCCGACAAAATATATGGTAGAGGAAATAAAACCTATTGCCCTCAAATTACGTCAGAATAATACTTGATGACTTCAATTCCAAAGTTGATAATAAAGAAATGCATTGGGAACGAAAGGAGAGAGCAGTCTGCAATATAAAACTAGCAACAACGGCCAACGCCTGATAGACTTTACTTTTAGTAGAGATATAGTCAAACGTTCGACAATCTTTCACATCGATGCATACACAAAAGAACATGGGCATCACCAGATGACAATACCTTCAACCGAATTGACTACGTCCTTATTGCGAAGATGGCCCTCTAGCAACTTAACATCCGTACATTCCGAGGAGCGAATTGCGACTCAGACCACTACCAGGTAAAATTCAGAATTAAGAACGAATACGCAGATCCACCATATGCCGTACCCCCAATAAATGAGACAAACTACAGTGCAATAATTACAGATGCATATCACTATTTTGTACGGCCTATAAAAACTTGACTGAAATATTAGGAAATAAAATACATGTTTACGCTGAGGAGTACCAAGAAGGCTTTAAGTCTGGACTATCGACAACCAACCAACTATTTACCGTCAAACAAGTGCGCAAGAAATGCTGGGAAACTAATATCGACGTCTGCCAAATTTTGTTGGGCTCCAAGCAAGTAAACAAAAGTATTAATGGAAATGTACTGTATAAAATAATGCTGCAATTTGGCATACCAGCAAAACTAGTCCAAATGACCGAATGATGATGACATCAACAACATCTCAAGTCAGAAACAGCAACTATCTGACTGAGGCTTGCGGCACAAATACCGTACTGAAGCCAGGTGATGGACTGAAGCCCCTCTCTTGTTCAACATAGCACTTGTGTACTTGATAAGGAAGCTGTCTGTTGACACAAAGGGTAGGCTTCTAGGGTCGAGCCCAGTGAGAAAACCCAGAAAACGGTGGTCCCACTTTGTCTACGAAGACTGTTCACCGCTACTCAGATTTTGAAATTGGAGGGGATTGTCGTTAGACCGAAACAATTTGAGGCGTTTTCAGCAAGAGACCAAAGCCCTTGAGGGACTGTAGTACTACGATGACTGCTATTAAAACCTTATCATGACGTGTAACGCTCTTTGAGGGATTTGTCTAATGTTGTAGTGTAAATTTTTGCTTAAATTTCATCAAGCTGTCAATCTGTGAGTCATCATGGGCTGGTGTAACCCGTACAGGTAGGAGTTTCACCAACCATTTCAAAGTAATTTTTGTCAATTTCCCACTCAATTGTTATCCCACGAGCTTTTACTCAAACGATGTTGCTGCCAACAATATCCTCCTCAGTGAGACCACTGAGGCAGAATTTTATTGTTATTTTCGATGCTACTAACCTAGCCAGAGCTCGATAGAGGTGCGGAAATCAAACCTTTTATTTATTTAAATTCCAAACAAATACTAAATTAATACCTAAATTTGAAATTAATACTATCAAGATGGTGGATTAAATCTAATTTCTCTTGCTTTTGCGTATCATAAGTGTGCCAGTTTGCTCAGATCTATAAGAGCCAGTTCATCATTATTTCTATAAATTTTTGCATCTTCATGTTATTATTAAACTCATTCCACTGTTATATGTATATTAATTTTGTACGCTAGAAATTGAAATTTCTCCTTGGCATTCATTAAAACATCTAAATATTAACAATTTGTGAAGAAATATTTTTTTTTCGAACAGAAAAACAACCTGTAAGCTGTAAGGAAGAACCCCAAAGGCGTTCATCTAGATGTATTCACAGAACATGGCATGATGACATTCTGTGACATTTAGGCTCTTGTTACTCGTTTACTCCCAAATCCCGGCAATCGAGATTTCGTACATCGAATTGTTATGGAATCAGTCGATACAAGGTCGAACACAAATATCTTCGGGATTTTTAGGTATGCCCGGCTGACAATGACGATAAGGATGACGACGTCGACAACACATCAATAGGATGTCAATGGTCCTGCGCACTTTTCCAAGGGACTCATCAGTTGCCATGATAGGACTTTAAATGCAGAGACACTGGAATAACAGTAGAGCGGAGTAACGGTGTCAGATTCGAGTGCAACTTCGAGTTGGTGGGTATTACTGGGCCAGGGCATGGTCATATTGTGGTGATGTGATGATGTAAGGGAGGTCATGGGGTGAATATATGTGTGTACAGATTGTCTTGTAAAACTGGCAGCTGAAATTGTAGCTGACATTTAATATCGTTCGTGACAGAATTATGAAATATGATAGGATTTGAGTTTGAATTTATGCAAAATTTATGATATAATTGGCAAAAATGTTTAGCTAAAAAGTTTAGATTTAAAAAAAATACTCTCTTTCTGAGGACAGCTGTGTACTAGCTGTATACATTGAGTTAAAAGAAATCATCCAAAATTTGATAAGCTATTAACTCAGTTACCAAAAAAGTCTTCTAAGCCGTTGTTATTTTTTTCTATAAAATGTAAGCTTTAGAAGGAATTTTTTCACGTACCTGTTATAGCTACAGAGTTGCTCGATCTAAACGAAGAGGATAAAACCAACTTGATCCAAGTGTGCTTTGATGAAAACTGGCTGTCTTGGGAATCCGCTTCAAATTCAACAATGTGCTGAAAAGTGCGTTTAATCCGGATGCCAGACATTTTGCTAGGACTGGTCTTTAAAATAATACTATTGTGCCAGAATTTGAATCACACTTTTTATTTTCTGATTTAGTTCTTTTTTCTGTGTTTCCGGAGATTACATGTGTGGGTTAAGAAGAATCCTGGGCTGGCTGGGCATATTTTATAAAAAAAAACTTATCCTCATGTCTTGATAGCTGACTACTCAATATAAAAACCAGAAACCAAACAAACGTTTTATCTTGTAAACTTCAAAGATTGTTCACATGTAATAAATTAATTTAGATCGATTTTTTTTTGCAATTCGACAGATTAAACTTTCAAATGTGCAATTTGAGCTGGAGTTGAAAGTTTTAGCACTGGGGAAAAAACGTTACAAATACATAGCTTTAGCTGTGTTTAATGAGCTGCTCTAGGTTGAGCTAGGTTGAGATATCTCAACAAAATGTGTTTAATGAGCAATTCGGCTGCTCTAACTTGCCCGAAGTTGCTCTGATTTGTGTTTCATGAGCCTGTTCTAAGTTGAACTAGAGCAATTTAGAGCACGGTTTTTACTCTACTTTTTTTGATAGAGCAAGTTCGGGCAAGCAGCCAGCTGTTTTCCAACTGTCACGGAACCGACTTTGAACAAAAAATTGTTACTAGCTGTGTTTAATGAGCACGAAAAAAAGCAGAACATCTCAAGGCAAATTATAGTAGCGCGGCTGTCAAAAAAAAGTCGAGCAAACCAGAGCAATTGAGAGGCAGAAAAAAGTCGAGCAAGTGAGAGCAGCTGAGAGGCAATTCGCAAAATTCATTACTCAGAAGGTCAACCTGTCAATTCACTAACAAAAAACTGCACTTACGTAACAATTTTTTGTTGAAAGTCGGTTCCGTGACAGTTGGAAAACAGCTGGTTGCTTGCCCGAACTTGCTCTACCAAAAAAAGTAGAGTAAAAATCGTGCTCTAAAGTGCTCTAGTTCAACTTAGAGCAGACTCATGAAACACAAATCAGAGCAACTTCGGGCAAGTTAGAGCAGCCGAATTGCTCATTAAGCACATTTTGTTGAGATATCTCAACTTAGCTCAATCTAGAGCAGCTCATTCAACACAGCTACTGAAGTGCAGTTTTTTTTAGTGAATTGACAGGTTGATCTTCTGACAAGTATTGAATTTTGAGAATTGCCTCTCAATTGCTCGACTTTTTTCTGCCTTTCAATTGTTTTGGTTTGCTCGACTTTTTTTGACAGCCGCGCTACTGTAGCTTGCTTTGAGATGATCTGCTTTTTCTTCGTGCTCATTAAACACAACTCTGAATATTACATCTTTTTTCATTTACATTCGGCTGTATGCAAGTAAATTTGCAAGTAAAAACACGAGCTATAAGATCATCTTATAATAAACATAAAAGGTCAATAAAATGATATCGTGTGACTAGTTGACAGTTGCAGGTAGTTACAGTTTTACCCCCTGCTCTCCAGGTCAACAGCGAATATACAGCGCATTAGCCAAATGTATTCATTATCTTGTTCTTCTTCAGAGTTATTGAAGCTTTTTAAAGCAGCAATGCATCGTATAATTTCTCTTATTATTATACTGTTCTTTTTCTATTTTTTTTTCTGACGTATCTGTGTGTACAAATAAAGTGGTTAACAGCCAAAATGAAGTGGCCAGATAACTTGCATGTGAAAAATGATCAATATCTGTCAATTTCTGCATGAAATAAAGAAAAACTGATATGATGAGTGGCAGGTATAATGTTTATTTATTATTTAAGTGAAAAAAAATTATGCGTTACTATGAAAAAACCCAGAAAAAAGCTGATTTTGACCTCACAGCCAAAGTGATGTGAAATGGTTTTGAATCAAGTTCTTAACCCTAGAATGGTACAGATGAGTAAATTTTACTCACATAGGGTATATATTTCGTCGCGCACCAGCCATTTGGCCACTCCGACTGCCATGAGGCTAGAAGCTATATAATCTTATTATGTTTAGTGATAAAATAAAAAAGTTACATAATACTATTGTCGCCTTCTTTTTAGTAAAAACATGTGCCTAAAATCACCCAAAAATTCACCGTACCATTCCAGGGTTAAATATTATAAAACTATAAAATAATGTTTCTAGTATTTCATGCGTTAGCCTTTCTGTTTCCGATCTCTGAGCCATCGATGCTATTAAAGACTTCGTGTACTCTGGTTGAATTTGGTTCCTCTTCCTGCAAAGCTCTTTTAACCTGTTAACTGGGGAATAAACTTTTGCTCAACTCGTTTCAGAATGGGGGCTTTTTTATGCAATATGTCGACATAAAGATTCAGTGAATGGTTGCGTTACTTGTTTGAGCTGTAATTTTCAAGACATATGATGTATAAGTACTAGAAGTTGTACAAGATCAAATGAAGATACTATTAACCCTTTGGGGATTTTAGTGAATTATAAGGTACTTATGAGTTTCTACGAAAATAAGAAACTAGGAAAAAAAACAATATGGAAAAAAATTTAGGGAAAAAGCGCGAGTTTTTGCTCCTCTTTGCAGCACAGAACAGAACTGACGCATTGAAAACAACAACACTCTTGTCCCAATGAATTCACTACTACAGAAATTCTGTTCTCTAAAGGTAGTTCACGTGCTGAACTATAGAAGATGCTGATAGAAAAAAGAAAAGCTGAGAATTCACTTAACGAATGCATCAGCTGTTCTGTGATGGATCGGTTTTTTGTGCCATTGTTCTATTCTGTTCTGTACCGGAGCAAAAACATGCACCTAATGTTTTCAATTTGTTTGTGATACCGTTTTGAAAATTGTTAATCCTTTGTGGGTGGTGAGGGCGTTAAAGTTGAAACAGAATATTGTGAAATTTTGGATTGTGATAAGTTCTGATGGAGTTATCAAATCATTACTTTACAAATCGTATCTTTAGAATCGGATCTGTGAGATTTATGGTAAATGGGCAATCAGGCAGCCTTGAAAAATCACGTGAAACATCCTTCAAATCATAGTCTCCTGATTTTCGAAGAAAATTAATATGAGACTCATTATGCCTAAATGCACTGTTTTCAAGATAGTCTTTCTTTCGATAGCAAAAGTGACTCTTCAAGGGAAATTTCCTTATTAAAAAAAGACCTTAAATTTATAAATAAAAGCTTAAATTTATATTTCATATCATTAACTTATAAACATTCATAAACTAAGAAGTACATATCACGAGATACACATGCCAACACCCACCTCTGATCACGCTTACTCGCCATCTCTAAATAACTAGTTTTCTAAGATAATCAAAAGTACATTTTTAATTTGAGTACCCCGGTACTCTTTTTTTAGCAGCATATACAGAACAATATAATTAAATTCTCATTAACTGATTATTTTCCAAACTACTTATATTTCAATAATGTTCATATGCCTATTTATGCGCTGCTTTAAAGAAATATACACTACTTTCCAAGATTCATATTATTGAGTGTTTTGCACTGATTCACCAACATCCTGTACTTGACGGCTTTAGTACATGCACAGATACGAACCAATCCCAAATATGCAACTTCATGATCTTACTTCACGGTTACATACACATAAAGTTAAAAATTCTCCTGAAAAAAAGTTCCATCATGCCCATTTGTGATAAAAAAATATTCCTGACGAAAAATGTCATCATGGCCATTGCCATTGACTTTATGACGAAATATTATGTCATACCCAATTAACAGGTTAAGGTTCTGTTTGTTTATGATTGTGTGTTGCCTGATGCCTTTCTCCATTTCGATCACAAATTCTCTGCAATATTTGAGTCCGGAGACTAAGGCGGCGTTTGAATAAAATGCGGGCAATTCCAAATGAGCTACGTTTGAACAAATTGGGGGAATGCTTCTGATCATTATCCTGATAAAATCGAAAACTGTTCCTTATATTCATTTGTTCTGCGCTTTGCAGTAAGTTTCCTTTCCTCCAGATACTGGTGTTTTTCTATGATACCATTAATAAAAGCCAGATTTCTGACCCTCTGCTCACGACATACATGCCCATACCATAACATGTCTACCTCCGTTTTTCACAGAGAGGGCCTTAAATGTTTAGGATTGAGCTTTGTATTCCAGATGCATTTTTGTCCCTCAAATCCAAATAAATTGAATTTACTTTCTTCAGAGAAAATTACGGTATCCTAAAAAACAGTAACCTTTATCAGATATTCACGAGCGTAATCAATCCTGCGCAATCTGTTTTTACGATACGTGAAGGGTTTCTTCCGGGCAACCTTACCATTTAAATTGGCATTTCTGGGAGAGTTTTTTTTTAGCAATTTGGTAGTTTCAGTGCAATTTGGTAGTTTTAGCAATTTGGTAGTTGACTGTCTCACATTCCAACGGCAGTCCGTTTCAGAAAAAATGTTGTGGCTGTTTCGATTTGCTACACGATTTTCGCGCACAAAACGTTCAATAATATGCTGCATATGCTTTTTTTTTTTAACAATTTCAGGAATTTTTTTTAGATTTCGCGTCCTTGAAATTGTTTATTATTAACTTTTGTTCTTCAAAAGAAGAATTGTGAGGTCAAAATCAGATCCTATCTGGATTTTTATTATTTTTTGGTTATTTTTTTCACTTAAATGATCAATAAACATTATATGTGCAATTCCTCTTAACTTTTTTTCTTTATTTCATTCAGAAACTGACAGATATTAACTATTTTTCATAAGCTACCTGACGACATTATTTATTAAGTCTATAGCTGTGTTTTCAAATGGATATGAGCTACTTTTTTCTAAGGTTTCCTTTATTTCTGGAGAAATAGGCATAAAATATAGTGGTCCTTACATAGGTGCCTCCTAATCTGGCTTACATGTTGGTAATAAATTAAATGAATCACAAGCAGTTTGACTAACAGAATGATTATCAATAGTCTAATTAGCAATAGGATTCACATTTCCCAAGTTTACTTCTATTTCATCACCTTTTAAAGGTCAGGCAGTTCAAAGGAAGAAAAAATCTTATTGTCGATTTTGGTTCGGTGTTACTTTTACTTGGCTTAAAACATAATGTTGTATTTTTCCTGAAACAAGCTTATAAGGTCATGAGTCTTGGCGTTTGTGAAATTAAACAGTGTGTTTTTGAGACAAAACACAATTTTATTTTACAACTCCATGTTCAATATTTGAATAATTTGTTATTCTTCACTATGTACCCTTTGAATCGCTTGTTTAGAGTGACATCTTCAATTCATTGAGGGAGTAGTTATGGGCGCACGTTGAATGACCACAATAATCCAGAAAATAATTGAACATTATCGTTTAGTTTCTCGATCGCTGGAATATTCTGATCGCCTTTTGCATGGTTCATTTAGTCCTAGCAACTACTGCAAATGTGATATCGGTGCGTGTATGCATGCAACAATAAAAACGATTTTATTTTATATCTCTTATTGGAGGTACGTTGGACATGTTACAATTTCGATAAAAAGTTCAAACCTGTTCCAAATGGAATATTGTTTTGTGAGTTGATTAAAAATTGAAAATTGTTTCACTAAGTGGTTTCGAAAGTATGCACTGCTTTCTCATCAGACATCAACTCTAAGCGCATTCCTGACTGATGTGACCACATGCAGTAGGAGACTATTAGATTAGATTAGAAAAGATTTTATTCTTTTTATTTTTACATTATTAATCTAAAATTCTATTTACAACAAAAAAATACTAACTAGCGGTTATATTATTTTGGCCTTTTATTTATGTTTGGCCTTTTATTTATGTTTTCTTCTTTTGAATTTTCTTTTAACCTTACACGCTAATTACTCGTATTATACTCAGCCTTGTGCAGTGGCTGAGATTATCTTACCAATAGCCACTTAAATCGGATGTCTAAATAAACTCTCTTGAAGTCTAGCCCAAACGTGTTCGATTGGGTTCAGGGCAGTAGAGTTTTGAGGCCAATCTTCCCCAACAGTTGAAAACATCGATTTTGCCACTATCAATGTTGCCTTTGCTGTATGCGCTCGTGCCCCATCCTGCATGATAATTACCAAATTTTTATGTGGAAACTGTCTTCTGTCAGCCTGGCATGCTGCGTAAGCTAGTAAAATGCTGTTCCGGTAATAGGATCTATCTACGGTTGTGCTTTGCTCACCAACATGAAGTCTCGATTTTCAACTTGAGCTGATTCCCCTTGCAGCCATTATCTTGAGGTCAAATTTCGGCTCTTGTATGCGCTGAATAGTGCTTGAATCACTTATTCTAACTCTCATATTTTGCCTATTCAGCGTTGGGTGCAAAACAATTAGGGATTCATCCGTAAAAAGTACGTTAGCTCTCTTCTTTCAGTTTGCAGGCTTCTACAGAAGTTAAGTCTATCCAATTTGTCGATTTAATGTACCGCTCATCGAGACGTTGTCTTTCGCCGTTCTTGAAAATTTTATCCTTTTGGTCGCTTTCCTTGTTCCAATGCCTGGCTTGTTTTCCATCATCTTTTTTATTTTTGTTTTAGGTGAAAGAGTTGTCGGTCTACCGGAACGTCGTTTGTCCTGTATATCGCCTTTCCTCCTTTCTAGAAATAATCGTACGGTCTTCCTGTCCACGCCTAGTGTCCTTGATATTTCGGTAACGGATTTTCCTATTTTGCCAAGAGTTTGGATTTGAATCCTTGTTTTTATCCTATTCGAAGCCACAATGAAGAAGCACAAAAGTCCTCTAGGATAGGCTTTAAAAAAATTATGATATTCCAGGTAGCGCTTATAAAATGTTCTAAGAAAAATCACTACTTACGATAAACACGGCAATAAAAAAGGATCCTTGAGATCAGGAGCGATAAAATTTCACAGGTAGGTTCGCAGAAAGACCCTTAATTACTCCAAAAATGCAAATTAGCTTTATAAAGGGTACGTCTCTGTACCTGACTATAGGGAAAAATGCTGTTTAATTTTTTTCCTGGAAATGCATTATATCGCTTTGCACAGCTATTATTGATGATAATGCTGTATTAGCTAAGCACAGTATGATCTTTACGATAGCTGAAGAGTTGATATTTAACCTCCGCTTAGGGTTTTTGATAAACTGAGAGGGGATACATATTGGTAATGAATAATGCGTTTACTTAGATAGGTGGGGAGAAACTTTTGGGCCACCCTGTACATTGTCTATGATATTGACGACAAGAAGGGAAAAAGTGATCGCCAATTAATACGTTCTATACAAACCTGTTGTTTGTAGCAGCTGAATACACTAACTCTTACAGTGATGGCTCAAATTTGACTGGCATGCATTATCATCCGTTCCTTCAGTAAATTTCCATACAACTCAAGCGACAATTTTTTTATCCTACTGTAACTATTTACCCCTTTAGCAACTAGCTCCAGTTTGCTATGAATGAAAACATCAATGAAAAATATGAAATAAGAAGAAATATTTGTGCCCTTATGTGTTGTGAAGTAAAAGCAGTATCCTTGTGTAAAAAGTTAATCCGGAATGTAGACAGCTAAAAGTGAGCTGGAAAATAAAAACCAGAATTATTTTTATAACAACCAGGTATTAGCTTTTATACGTCTGAAACTCTGAGGTTAAAATAACGTCGATTGAATGCAATTCAAATAAAATTTGGAAGCCGGAATTAGAGTTAAAACCTGGATTTTTTTGAAAAAAAACCTGCGGTAGATGTCAAAAAAAATTCAATGCATCATCGCCAACAATTTCTTGGTGGCTAAAAAGCTGAGGAAAATTGTTAAAAACAGTACTAATTTTATTTTTAATTTGCACTTAAATCACCTCTGAAAGAAAGATTAACAATTTTTAATTTATAAATTTTTTGGTCATTTTATTTAAAATTATAAATTTAGAGCTCACATGTTAAATAAATGTATTATTGATTTAATATTTATTCACTTTTATAAAAATATAACTAAATCTGCCGAGAAGATGCTAATGTGCGTAGAAATTGCTAAATAGGTCTTATAGTACGTTTTGCTATCAAATGATCTGGAAAATACACATCCAAAATATGTTCGTCACAAAGTAATTTGATTAAAACATCCAACAGAATACATTTTCAACACAATACGCGTGCAAATAAATTAATTCCATTCAAAATAAATATCACACATTTGAAACAAACCTCTTCATAAATATTTATATTCCAGTTTGCAAATAATTCTTATAAGACATGCTGTGATAGCAGGAATGCCCCCGAATTACAACCCCAAAGTATCCGAATCTGCAGCTACGTTTGCCAGCTTGGTATACGGATGCTTTTGTAACTTGTGTCCTGTTGGTATATGCGGGCTGCCGGAATTGGCTGGTAGTCGGATTTTAACCCAGGAACTGTACAAAGTGCGCGAAGCAAGTAGCAATCTGGGAGTTAGTTTGAATGCTGCCGGTGCAGGAAACGGTTGTAATTTCGATGATTTTCCGTTTCATACGAAACGATTTTCGTGAATAGGACATAGATAGTGAGTGTATTTCGCGTTAAGAAGTTCATCACTAGCAATGATCATGATGATGATGGATGGTTGTTTTCGGCGGAGTAAAAGGGACGTCAAGTGTGCTCGCTAAAGTCCGAGTGTCCAAAGAGTGATAGTGTATTATGATAGTTTACGAACAATCGAAATTAATCGGATTTCAAAATCGTTATGATAAATAAATTAAATCTGTGTGGAATTTGTGCTATGCATAAACGGATTTATTGGAATGCTGTTCAATGGAAATTGTGGCTAATCGGAAAATGTTTGTATTTGCTTAACACCTTGTCGTTAGCCAAGGCTTATTCTGTTTTGTGTGTTGAAATAATACAAATGTTGTTTGGTTTGAAGTGTTTAATAGCTCGTTAAAATATGATGAAATCGGTGTAAGGTTCTAATGAAAATTCATACTCTTATGATGAATGCGAGAAATGTATAAATGAATCATAAATACATAGGTTTCGTAGTCGACTTCTGGAGTACATAATTACATGAGCAAAACTGTTAATTTAACTTTTCACAATCTATGTCATGAATTACATGAGCAAAACTGTTAATTTAACTTTTCACAATCTATGTCATGAGGTTACAGTGTTAAACAGACATCAATAATTATAAGGTTTATAAAACTAAACGAAATCTTAAGTTAATGGGTACAATTCCGTGATTAGTTTAGAGAATAATTTATGAGCGAAATTTAAATTTATGAGCAATTGAGCATTTACATGTTTAGTTATTCATTTTGTATGTTTTTTGCAAATATAATATGAAAGTGATGTCATATGTGTAAAATCTTGGTATCGCATGAAAAAACCAACTCTCTAAATAGTCTTTAAATGAATATATAGTTTTAGAATGCATTAATCTCTAGCTCTAGAGCTGAGCAATATTCTGGTTAGCATTATTAAAATGTTCAAACATTAGTACTACACGTATTTTTACAGTAATTTTAGCTACACAATTATAGTTAACATTGGGATAACTTATTTATGATTATAATACTATGTTTTCAAAATTGATTTAATTTATGTGGGAGATCGGTTCAAAAACACCAAACTTAAATGAGCCGGCAGTTAATTTTTTAATGGGAAATGTCGATATAGCAGCTGTTAATTTGTTGGCTACTGAAATCTGATGAATATTTTAAATAGTTGGCTCTTGATGTCTCATAAAGTGACAGCTGCCAAAAGAGGTCTTTGAAAAATTCAACACTTGCAAGGACTATGATGTGTGGGCTGGGACCATATAGTCAAAATACAAAACAAATTTTTTTCTTACAAGTGCAACCATTTTCTGAAAATATCTATGAATTTTTAAGATCCAAATGCCAATATTTTTTTTTGGAAATAAGTTGAGTTTGAAAAAATCTTATTTATTCGAATGGGTTGAGATTAGTAGCCATGGCGATCAGCCACGATCACATACTGGGCTTGGAGTTAACTTAGCTGCAAATATGCATCTGAGTTAAATCAGAAATAAAATAAGTCTAATTACTTTTCCCTTGTGCGCACTGATAGTGAATGAAGTTTCCATCAGCTGCAACTTGCTGATTCGCAACAGGTTGTAGTGGATTTATTTCACCGTACCTTTACTATATCTGTTTTTTTTTTGTATCCAAAGAAGAGTATGATTGCGCTAATGCACGTGAAGCAACAATAATATCCAGAGTTTGAACTCTTGTAGAATTACTGGATTTCGTATTCGGGTCTTTCTGGAATGTATGGTTTAAGTCTTCGATAAATCATATCAGTTGAAACAATTGGCTGCAGTGACAAAATTCACAAAATTTTTCATTCAATCTGACACCCAGGAAATATAAAATCAGACGGGTAGGGCTAGAAAGTCAATGGTGTCAACACATTTTTCATCCTCTGAGTCGACATAGTCTTCAAACATATTTAAAAATGAAAGTAAACTGAATTTGATTTTCTAGTTTTCATACAAATATTTAATTAAAATGTTGCTAAATTGCTATCAGCTTCTTCCTTTTTTTTCTACTGCATTAAAGACAACGTATTCTAAGCGGAAATTATTTGATACGCGAATGTGGATCATTTTGCCGATTTCCACCTTCAAAAGCATTATTGTTATTTTGATGGCGATTCTTTCAAAAATTGAAATAGTTTTATGTTTAATATTTAAACTTTGAAGTGACAAATGCTTAATGCACGCACTGCTGCCAACTACGTAGGCAAGAAATAAACTTATATGATACGCCGGTTCGTTTCTTTTGCTAGCCGATTAGGTGCCCTACTCTAGATAGAAAAAATTCAGCCTAAGTTGGCGCGTATGCAGAGAATAACCTTTTCCCCCAATCATTGATCTAAAATTTCGTTAAGAAATTTGGGAAACTATGGTAGGCCGGGGTTGTGAAAGCAATGGGTATTTCGGCCTGAATTGTTTGAGGTACCAGACGCCTCTCAATACCCCCACACAACAAACTCTATATTAGGAGTTCTTCTCGTCACTGAAAATAAATTGAATTTCAAAAATGATTTCAACCTACTGGATCATTAGCACAAATTCATTCGTTGCACTTAACATTAACTTTTTCAAGATGATCTCGTGCAAATATCCGCTGTGATACCTCTCAAGAAGGTCCGATTTTCGACCACTTTTCTATGCAACTAGGGCCGTATATCGTCAATGACGAGTTATGTTGGCTTCCAAAGTGTCGATTGTTGCTGGTTTATCATGGTAGACCAAAGATTTGACATATCCTCACAAAAAGTAATTGGCGGGTCCATTTCTTGACATAATGTGATTGCCGAATTTAGTCTTCAACACGTCGATGGTTGCGACCGCTTAGTGGCACGTAGTTCCGTCTTTTTGAAAACAAATCTTTCTCTCACATCCGTATGATGCAAATGCAGGAACAAAGACTGGTTTATCATCGCTTCGTACCGGTCTCCATTC
Source organism: Nemotelus nigrinus (assembly GCA_947369275.1). Lineage (NCBI taxonomy): Eukaryota > Metazoa > Arthropoda > Insecta > Diptera > Stratiomyidae > Nemotelus > Nemotelus nigrinus. The sequence continues at coordinate 27,105,890 of OX376372.1, read as the reverse complement.
ACAGTAATGCTTTTGCCGTGGTCATCTTTGAAGAAGTACGGCCATATGATGCCACCAGCATGCAGTGCACACCATATATGTAACTCATTTTTGTAGATGTAAAGGTGTCTCCATGAATTGATGGGAATTTTTCTTCCTTTGAACATGGCAATTTTGCTTATTAACTTATTATTATTTATAACCAGAAATGAGCCTTGTGACTGAATAAAACTTTTCCATGAAACAGAGGGTCAACTTTCAGCTGATTTTCGGCTCATTCTCAATCCGATCGTCATTTGACTTGAATTCTTTCACCAATGGGATCTCGCAAGCTTTAAGAATGGGATCCTTGCGAAAATTTTCCCACAAAGTGGACGAACAAAATCCAACTTCTTGCGCACGCCTGCGAACCGACATATCTGGAGTGTCAACAACATGAGCTTCCAAGGCTGCGATATTCTCTTCGGACCGCAGTGTTCTCAATCTTGTTGTTGGGCTACGGTCCTGCAACGTGAAGGGACTGCAAAAATTTGTAGCCACAAGTCGAATAGCACCTGATGGACCATTATGATGACCATAAAACTCACGAAGTGATCTTTCAATTTGCATAGCCGAACACGTATTTCTACGATTTGTAGACGCTCCTGTGGTTTAAATCTGTACACAGCAATTTGTCAGATCTTACTGAGTGAAAGTGCGGTGACAGTGACAGCTGTCAGCAGCTCATTTGAGAGTGGTGAGTTTCGAAAAGCAGTGTCTGTCAAAAACATGCTTTATTGTTCTATTTAGTCAGGTGATGGATGATTAAATTCTTTCCAGCAAGAATACACATATTTGGTTCGTATTTTATCACTTGAACACCGATTTGAATATTGAAATATCATGTTCTTTAAATAAAATGTCAACATGTTTTTATTCGCTTTCCACAAGAAAAACAGAAGAAAAAAGCGCAGTCATAATCCAACAGGAAGTCTTGTTAATGTACTATTTTACATAACACATTTATTTTGACGATCTGATTATCCTGATTTCGATACTGGACACAATTGACCTTTGACCGTTGTGGTATTTCCACCTTTAATTTATGCCTTTAAATGAACGATGTCGATTCCACATGCATCTCATTTCACAAATAAATGTAATCATAGATGAAATTCAATCCATTGTCATTCTCATCGTATGTTCCGTATAATATACATTACATTTCAAAGTGAATTAATTGCTATCGATTATTTACTACGCGTGACACAAACTTAACATATGACCATTTACGATTAATTAGAAACTGAAAGTTAATTATCCCATTAACTGCAAAAATAATATTGGACTTAAATTTCAATCGACTTTTTCATTGTCATTTTCGTTCACATTTTCTAATCCCCATTGAATAATTTCGTTGTTTTGAACTCGCAGTGGAAAAGCCGGGCTTGCAACAGCGAAATAGAAGAAATTTCAAATAGAACATTTTTTTAAATTCTTGAATAAAACACAAGTTGCGTCAATGGTAACAAAATTGAAAATGTTTGAAAATTTTCACGAAGGGGTTGAAAAAGATTTTATTTTTGATTGGATCTACAAATTTAAAAAAAAAAGAAAGAGAGAAAGACATGTGAAAGTCCATGAGAGCAAAGAATGCGCAAACTCACTCCCCTTCAAGCCAACATTCAACACGCGGCATCAAACGCGAAAAAATATCTGCCAAATTTTCGACTCTTCATTGTTCATAATTTGCAGGTGTCCACCAGTTCATGAAATTTTTACTTATTTATTTCAACCAAATAAGGCGTGTAAAAAAATAAAAACTCACAATTAATGTTTAACAATCTTAATACATTTAAAATGTACATGAAAGATAACAAGAATTTGAAAAATATAATAGGTGCGTGTTTTTGCTCGGGTGTGCCACAAAACGCACGTAATAATGTTTGGTAGAGAATTAAATACGGGCGTTTAAGACGTAACCAGAGCTGTTTTAAATCAAAGTCTGGAGATGGTTGGGCAGCAGTATTTCGCGAGGCTATTAAATATTTTGCAGCTTCTGCTGTTTGGCTCATTGTTGGCTTAAACTGTGTGGTGACGGTCTTCATTCAGTAAACGTGTCAGATTCGTCTGCCTAATTAATTCGTTGAAGGCTATCTTATTGGACAGGGACACAACATTAATCAAGTTCCTAATAACATAAACAGCAAAGCAGTAGCATATGACTGATTCGAGCCTATGCACATCAACGTTAAGGTGCCAAACAAGACATGCATATTTGAGCAATTGGTGAAATAGAGCTATGTGAAAAGACTTCGAGATCCACAGTTCTTCGCAAGTCTTTTGTTGAATCAGAGCTGCTTATTAGCCTTGCTTAAGACCAACCCCAAGGTCAATGACACAATCAACATTATTTAGTGAAACATTATAAAAGCGGTAATCAAAATTTATATTAGTGGTATAAAAGCTAATGACTCGACATTTAGTGGCATTAATATCAAGTTTATTTCACTTGCATCACCGCTCAAGAGATAGAAGTTTAGATTGAAGAAAAACTGCCTGATTTCGATTTAATTGTGAGATACACTTTCAGATTATCTGCATAGAAAAGGTAAGAAATGTCTGATAACACACCAGAAAGATTCGATATGAAAATATGGAATAAAAGAGGTCCCAAGTGACAACCTCATAGTACACCGGATGCAACTTTAATTTATTTTGATAAAATACCCTGAAACTTAACGTTCAGTTTAGTATTTTGAAGATAAGAGTCTTAACAATTTAATTAAAGATCCAAGATACCAAATTTCTGTAATTAAGTTCAAAAAATATTATGTTCAACGCGATCAAAGGCTTTGCTGAAGTCTTTGTAGATGATATTGATTTGATACCCTCTTCCCATGCTACAGAGAACATTTGAGACGAGAATCACATGGTTGGTAGTAGTTAACCTGCCCTTTCTAAAACCATGGGGCTGTTCATTCAAAAGAGGTTCTTTTAAAGTTGTGAGCCTATCAAATACAATTTATTCAAATAGTTTAGGCAATACTAATAGTATTCAAATATCTCGGTAATTTTCAATGGACAGTCTTTCACCATATTTAAAAATCGGTGTCAGATGGTTTAGTCTGGGTTTTCAGAATGAAGAGAAACCCTGCAAAAAAATAATTTATTGAAAATTAAATGCACAGACAAGATAAGCGACTCCATACATTCGAGTATTCAAACTAGGAAGTAGCAAGTCAGGACCAGGACCCTTGTTAACGATAAGATCTTTGATGGCCTTTGCTATCTTCTTTCTAGTTAAATTCATTTAACAAACGATATTTGGCGAGAATGTTTGAGAGAACGGAGCGCTGGATAAGCTTGTACATGAACAAAATACTTCCTGGAAATGGTTGGCGAACAGGTCACAAATTTCCTGAGGGCTTGACAAACAAGAGTTTTTTGTGCATCGATTTAGGGTAGCCTAAAGTGTTTCATTTGGTGTTTACGGAATCAAAAAGCTTTTTACAATCATGAATTATATTTTTGACAATGATATTAATATAGTGATCATACGCTTAACGGCGTTTTGTTGGGAATTCATTATATTTACTCTCGATATCTAATCTGACATCAATATTGGTTTTGATTACTTTATAAAGTTTATTTCTTTGATTTTGGAAATACCTTATTCTGCGCCCAGCCATGGTTAAGACATTTTATCTTTTTTCTAAACTAAATGTGCTCAAAATGTTATTGTTCAGGGCTGACCACAAAAATTCCTAGATATCGATATCGAGGACCATTCACATTTACACCTTCACCATCATCATTTTCAAAAAAATATAGACCAATGGCACTTTATGACCATAATGTACACCAATCACTGAATCGTTTAGTTGTTTTTAATGATTAAATGGTGAATATATCTTACTCTCAATACGAAAATTGTCTTTCGTTACATGGCGATTAAGTTAAAATGTGCTTAATCCGAAAAGATGACTTCTTGTAGAAAAAAATGTATGTTTTTTGATTGACAAAAGCATTTAGCCAACAAGACATTTCAGCACAGATGCATTTTGTGACTCGGTTATAAAAAAAAAAAAATTGCTTGGTAAATATTTCTACTACAGACTAAACTAGCTAAATCGTACGGTTACATACATATAAACTAAGCTAACTAAATCGTACGGTTGCATCTGTAAATACCTAATTGGGACATAAATACTATCATATCATTGAACGCACGTAATGCGTCGTGATTATTGTTCAAATGGGTTTTGACGGATGGTCTTTGTTTTGTTTACAAAAAAAATCATCACAAAATCAGTCATCGCGTTAGCATAGAATGGACCGACAGAGAAAACTACATCGCTGTAATTGCGCTTCATAAGTGCAACATTGAAAGATGAGAGACTTTGCAGCGGCTGCAGCCACTCGGAATCAGCTGAAGATCTGTGCACCGACGTGTTACATTTTTCGAGTATACTGGCGAAGTGAAAGACCACCAGCGATCTGGCCGCCTGTGCAATATACGCACGCCAGAGACAATCAAAGCCGTGAAGGCTCGGATCATAAGAAATTCACTCCGAAAACAGAAAATTATGGCGCGAAAAATGAATGTAAATGCGAAATCCATGAGCCGCATCATCAAAAAAGACTTGGGTCTAGGAGACTACAAACGCCGCACCGGGCTATTGCTCACCACCGCTCTGAAGGAAAATAGCCTGAAAAATGCAAACGATTGTTGGCGTAGTATGCAGATGGACATGGTCTGCCATATACGATACAACAACATTGAATCCCTCAAGTCTGCCCTGGCTGAAGCTGTGAACATTTTTTTTCTATATGAACTGCATGCTGCGATATATAATTGTCCAAAGAGACTCAAAGCATTTGTGAAAGCGAAGAGTGGCCATTTCTTATTTTATACATGTGCACTAATAATCAACAAAAATTTTGAGAAAAAATCTCAATCCAATAGTTTTTAATATGAAAAAACGTGTGTGACAGTATTTATGTCCCTACTATGCATAAAATACTTGAAGAATAAAAAGCAAAACTTTATATCTGCTGAAAAGCACCTGAAATATGCATGAAGTAATATTACACATTGTTAAATCGTTTAATGACACTTGCACCAGATTTCATCATGTATTAAAGACAGAATCAACTAGTGTAATCCTTGTCTGCAATGCAACTCACATTCAAGGAAGATTTTTATTTGATAAACTCTTTTTAGAACATCGCATCAAATTGACTATACGAGTACGTTCTCATTTTATTTCTTCTCTTCTTTACATTTTCCAGGAACAGGAAGCCGATGCATTAAGTTCTCCAAAAGATATGCTATCCTTTGTATATCTGCCAGTATTTATTATTTTGGTATATGTTTCGGGTAAGTTGCTACAACATACGAAAACAATTTATTGCATTCTTTAACTTCCTTCACTTTCGAGCTTGCCTGCTTCCTTTCCTCTCTAATTTTTTTTTGCGCTGAAGTGGTCGTTGTGTATAAGGCTTTTGGGTACTTTTCGCGTCGTTCGTCTTCTCAAGTCATACTTTTTTTTCCAAAGCGGGGCTACTTTCCTGGAAGCATTTACGAGTTTCCTTGAAAACTACTCTGGTGAATGCCGCCGCCAACGTCATAGCTACAGTTTCAGTTCTTCACTGCCCCGAATAGGAAAGAAAGTGGTACTATGTGCTTATGTCTTTTGTATATTTTTTATCTTTGGGGGATTTATGACTGAAGTATTCGGGACAATGGTTGGCAACATTTTAAGTATCTACAATGGTTTATCCTTTCCATTGGCATCCTTTTTTTCGTCTTCTTTCTTTTTCGTTTTTGTTTCGCTATTAAGTGGGAAACTAAAGTTTGTTGGTAAATTGATTTTAATGAGTTATTGTTGAATGTGTTGTAGTCGATGCTGATGCCACTTGTCTGGCTCGCCCTATAGCATGAAGTGGAAAGTTAAATGGAAATAAAAGGTTTTTTGGCTTCGAAATCTATAGAGTTGTGTGAAGTTTGTGTTCGACTGAAATAGTTTGATTGTATCCTGTTCAGGATTTTCGTTTCGTTTTGAATGAGGTCACTTTTTTTCTAATTTTGTTCAAATGCCTTCAACTTTTATTTTTCCTGACCTAAAAAGATATTAATAGGCTTAGAGGCTGGTTAGCGGATATTATTTTTAGGACTTTGTTTTTTCAATGCAAACATGCACTAGCTTTTAAGGAAATAATACTTTTCTTTAGAAATAAATACATCATTTCCAAAAATTCTTTATCAGAATAAGAAAACTATTTCTTGAAACTCTAAAATAAATACATATTGTCACTTTTATTCGAGCTATTATGAAGAGTAATATAAGTCCAAGCAAAAAATATTTGAAATCCTAAGATCATTGAGCTATTTCATTAACAAAATCAAATAAACGATTAAACGCAACCTGTACTGAATTAATTTCAATATCACAGATGTCTAACGTGCTCTCCATAGTGTAGAAATTAATCAACAAGCAATCCTTATTGCTGTTGTCATAGTCATCATAATTTCCAATCAATCGAAATCTACCTAGCTACATTGCCAGTAATTAAGTGTATGACGCACATTTGACCTCAAGCAATTTAATAAGTGACCACAAACTAATTACTCGTAATGTTCCCTTCTATGACCCCGGAAAGTCACTCATCGACGCCACTCGCATCGTTTCTAGTATCCCTAAACATTTATCTTTGAACAAGCTATCAGCTTTGGTGACATGAACAAACTATTTTATGTGTTTCAGGTTCAGCCATAAACGAAATTGAGACTTCATTGCCGTCAATAATTCAAGGCACTGAGAGGACATATATCAGGAAGCCAGACCAGAGAGGAGCAAAAGCAACATTCCTGTCAACGACAGCAACGCTGTCGCCAGCGCTACCACCACAGTTGTTTCGAAATATAGCGATAGCCGAAAGATCTATGACCACCACGATGCCGACGGAGAGCATATCAACATCATCAGCAACACCAATAACAAGGGTAATCAGTACTTCATCAACGACAACGGTATCAGTTCCAGAACTCACCATCTCTTCAGTAACTCTACCACCGGCATCTCCGTCATCGACAGCTCGGCCAACAATACCGCGCGTAGTGACGTTCAAAGTGTTCCCGACAATGGACACCAGGGAGCACCTGGCATGGACTACGACAGAGTCGATGTTATCAGGTGGTCCTAGAAATGCTTATATGAATGTTACCAGCCAGGCCGGGACACATGCTTACTTGCCCTGTAACGTAAGTTTATATCCATACGTTATCTAAAATTAGTATTTGGCTTTGTTCCGACCTGTAAGGACAAACGCAATTTTCCAGTTGTTTATTGAATTAGTTAGATTTTGCACGTGCGGATGGCTACATTGGAAACCTCTGTTAACTACGTTTACTAAATGACAACATCTTGTAAACATCAACAACATTATTCTTAATAGCAATAAGACTTGAGCCACTGAGTGTTTACCCATAAAATCACTAGTAGTAAGTTAACCCTCGGGTAGCTTATTTGGAGACATAAATAATCAAACGAGATTTTGTTGGTTCTTAAACATTGAATTTCGCTAGGGAATATTCAATACTTTTCCGGTGAAATTTTGGTACAAAATAAGTGTAAATATGCTTTCAATTGTTCAAAACAATCAAATAGTGTAATCATATTAGCTTTAAGGGGGATCTTCAAGAAATAACACATAAACAAGAATTTAAAATTTGTAGAAACTTCTTGAAATTACGATGAAATTAATATACATACTATATCGCAAACTAATACATACATATATCCTGTCATAAAATGTGTATTTGAGCGAATCGAAACAAAGCCACTACCAAAATGGAAAATTGTGGGCTGGCAGATGTCAACTTTGGTTAAAACTATACCCGCGAACAATAAAACAAAACTTATGGTATACATTTTTCGCAGAAACATTTGTACGAAGGAGCTACTGATTTACGTTTTGTTTGTGAAATGTGGTCAAAATACAAGTGAAATCTTATTTAGTGCCACTTTTGAGACGGTATTGCAGCCTGGAAGCTGGCATTTATTCGCAAATTAGCACCGAATAGTACAACAGGATTCAACAGCTCTCCGTAAATTGAAATCCACATAAAAATGGCTAAGAATTTCGAATCTACTGAAGTTCGAATCTAGAGAAATTTTGGTTTCAATTGCTTGGATGTACGAGATGGTTTGAAAAGCATGGAGATGGCAGAACTTGTCAATAAAAACTGAGGGGTTTGGTTGCGGACTTTTTGACACCTAGCCACCTAATTAGCTGTGTTTAATGAGCTGTTCTAGGTTGAGCTAGGTTGAGATATCTCAACAAAATGTGTTTAATGAGCAATTTGGCTGCTCTAACTTGCCCGAAGTTGCTCTGATTTGTGTTTCATGAGTCTGCTCTAAGTTGAACTAGAGCATTTTAGAGCACGATTTTTACTCTACTTTTTTTGGTAGAGCAAGTTCGGGCAAGCAACCAGCTGCTTTCCAACTGTTAGGGAACCGACTTCCAACAAAAAATTGTTACTGAAGTGCAGTTTTTTGTTAGTGAAGTGACAGGTTGACCTTCTGACAAGTAATTAATTTTGAGAATTGCCTCTCAGCTGCTCTCACTTGCTCGACTTTTTTTTGCCTCTCAATTGCTCTAGTTTGCTCTACTTTTTTTTGACAGCCGCGCTACTATAACTTGCCTTGAGATGCTCTGCTTTTTTTTCGTGCTCATTAAACACAGCTATTTTTTCCCATTTTAGGCGCGCAGCTATTGTTTGACAATCGCATAATTGAGTCGATGCGAGTGTTTTTGTGAAAATGGGAAAAAAATAGTATCAAGTTGTTGTTAAATATTTGTTTTTGAAAGGTAATACGCCGACGGGATTCAAACGTGAGTACAGCTACAGTGTACGAGAACTCTGCACAATTATCTACTACGTTGAAATTTCGGGCAGCTGAATTTAAACTTGGCACTGCCAGCTAGGGAGACGACCAGCCTTCGAGATGTCCAAAAACTGCAACCACTGACGATAACATCATTTAAGTTCACCAAATGGTGCGAAACGACCGTCGAAATTTTAATGAGAGAAAGCTGTCAGTTCATTGGATGCCGTGTTTACATTTCCAACGCTCTGTTTGCACAGTTAAGGTGCAATAAATCAGAGTTTTGGTGCCAATTAATTACCACAGATGAATCTTGGGTACACAATTATACGGCCGAAATAAAAATACAGTCAAAACAGTGGCAAAGAACAAGTGTCCCGCTTCAGCCCATTCGAGGTCTTGAAATTTTAAGATGGTAGCTTTTTAAATTTTGCGATAGTACTTTTCCTTTCTTGTTTATAATAGCATAGAGAAATTATTTCGGCTCTAAATGTATTCAAGCAGAGAACATTTGATACGGGAATATGGATCATTTTACGGGTTAAGCCTCCAAGCTCAGTGTCAAAGTCACAATATTTATCATAATCGAATCACGCAAAATAATGGCATCAATAGAAACTGGCATCAATCTATTTCATTCTTTGATTCTGAAGCAGATGCAGAAAAAAAAATTAAATTCAATATCAAAATCAAAATGTTCGGTATTCCGTTGACAAGTATTTACACTATCCAATTCATGTAAATTCAACTGGAAATATAGTGCACATGCATACGAGGCTAATTAAAGTTATAAACGCAGTTGAAATAAAATTGGCTCCAAGAATTGATTTCTGATGAAAATATCTCTGAAAACCACCACAAAGTGAGGTATGTATGTTACAAAAATAATTACTTTATTTTGTCTGAATCAACAGAATAAAGGGGAATGACCACGTAACCGCAGTAAACATGAAAAATAGTGTTGAAATTTCGTTTTGGTATATACTAACTGAATATCCTTAGCATTTCATTCATATATCTTTAATATTTCATGGATTACTTCTTAGCAAAAAATGGTATTTCATAGGCCATTTTTAATTTGCTTTCTTTTAATAGTAACCAACTTGCTAAGAAATTGTTTTTGGATTACAAGAAACTTAAGATTCGAATACATTTTAGTACTTCCTGCCGTAACTCAACAAAATAAGATAACAGTCATGGATTGTTGCAGTGCTGCAGAACAGTTGCAAGCATCTGCAACCACAACAGAAGATTAGCATGACCTGTTACCCTTGTGTGACATTCAGGTGCTAGCTAGTCACCGGGGTCGTGGGTATTTCGAGGGACAGTTCAAGCCCTAGCTGGGTCACGAGTCATGTGAATCATGGAGCAACACACAAGAAGAAAGTACAATCTACAGGGCGGAGGAAGTGGGTGCCCACATCAACGTGGCGCGACTGAACCTGTTTTTTAAGGGCTTTAGAATCTCATCATTATTTCTAAAATTAGAAAAAGCGGCAAAGAACAATTCTGACGAAAAAAAGCAACACTGTATATTGTAATTATCGCCCATATAATTAATGAAAACTTATTTAAAAAAATTACATGTGGTTAAAACACATATAATACAAGTAAATAAAGAAATAAGTTAAAAAAAAATAGACAAACAATTTAAAAATATAAACATATAAATAAGTCTAAAATAAATATATAAATTATCACCGTATAAACTATGATTTTTTGAAATCTTGAATTGAAAAGTCAAGGAGAAGACTTATAAAAAAGCTCACATATTTTTCGCCCACCTAACTCCCTTCTACATCTTCAAATTAAGTGCAGTTTTTATTTTAATTTGGCTTTTTGGCATTTGGCTTTCGCCACACACCCACGTTGGGCGCCATTGTTGCTTAATGCTATATCATAAATTTGGTGAAAGATGTTGAAAAAGATGCAATCAGATTATTAAAAGTAAACGTTAAATGAAATAAGGAGCAAACTTATCTTACTTTATGAGGTTGGTTGATCTATTTAATCGTTTGCTATTTCGTCCATTTATCGAAACTTAAAAAGTTTAATTTCCGTATACAAAAGCAAAAGACAGATCACGAAAACGGGATTTTCGCATTGGGAACAACAACAACTTCCTCTTTCCATAACAGCAGTTGTTGTTGTTTCCAATGCGTCTACATTGTTCTGTTATGGATAAAGGGAGCAAAAAAACGCGCTTATTATATAATGGAATTCGGTTGATGCTGTCGTACGCTTGTTTAAAGTCGACGAATATTTGATGAGCTGCAAAGTTTAATTCTAAGCATTTGTCAAAAATTTGTTTGACCGTAAATGTTTGGTCAGTTGTCGATCTTCGACGTCTGCAATCGCCTTGATATTCACCAAGAATTCTCTCAGCGTGATGGGAAATCCTAAACTCTAAAATCTTTGTCAACAGCTTTTATTACGTGGAAAGGAGTGATATGCCCCTGTACTTTTCGTGCGGTAATTAATCTGTTTTCTTGTGAATATTCATCCGTCATCGTTTTTTATTGCCAGATGCTTGTCAACAATCCATGGATTACCATTAAAACGGAAATCCCCTTTGTCTTTAGAAGCTCCGCGGGGATCCCATCCATGCCAGTGCTGCGTTGGATATGAAGCGGTCCATGGCTCGTCGGACTTCATCTAATGTAGCTATTTATGTAGCTATTTATGTAGCTATGCTGTAGCTATTTAGTACGGTTTGGGAAAGTTGGATTATTTCCTTTGCGATTCAATTTTCATGCTTAATTGCATTCTTGTATAAACAATAATTTCTCAATCGTTTGAACTCATATTTACATACTATACTATTAGCTACCATTACATATTCAAATTTTCATTTCCAAGTCTGATATGCTCATTTATCCTAAAATTGGTTTCATTAACTAAAACGTATTCTAAACAGAGAGTAAACATTTATCTGTACCAAGTGCATTCAATAACATGTCGGCACTTCATATTCAAAACAGAAACAACATCAGCACTAAACTTCAAATATCACAATATTTTCTTATGACACGCATGCAATGAACATAATTGTAATATCTCCCACTTGTTCCCTTCAGTATATTGGAACTCCAAAATAGCTTTTGTGTTGGTAGAGAAAATAATTTGCTCTTATTTAGCATGTATGATAAAATAACATTTTATCCAAAGTGCTACGAGCTCCTCCACTATAGTCTATTCATATTGCGCTCCAAAATTACAATATTATTATCTACTGTTACTTTCCCATGACTACATACATACATCCACGCCATCGCATTAGATAGAGACCATTATGACGTCTCCGACTATTTTCTTCGACGGCAGAATGATACAATTTAATGGCTTTCCATGGCTTTAAGTAGAGAAATACATGAAAAAACACCCGAGGCTCCACTACCGCAACCCAAATTGCGAATTTTTTTTAGCAATTTTCATAATGCGCTCGCCAGCATGCTCTGATGTGTTTTCCGCTTTTTTTCGCCGTTGTATCACGCGTATTGGGCTAATGCTCATTTTGTATCCAATATAATAAAAGATACGTTCGGGACGTAGGAGAATTTTCTCCGAATAATGACTATAGTGCTCCGACTCGAGGTTTCTGTACTCTGGCTTCCAAGCACAATAAATAGTTCCGCCTTAGATATCTAAGTTCATTCTAATTATATTTACTAACTTCACTCAGAATGGTTTGATCTTGGAAAAACGACCAGTTGGTATAGTGTGTTGTGAAATAGACACTATGACCGTCAACGATGACACCGACATGGACATCAAAGAAAATAAATAGCGAAATTCAGACAGCCGTAAAATTAAGACTGTCTCAGAGGGGTGTTCTCTTTGCATTAAGTTTCGTGCTAAAAAAACCAATTTTAAGGTGTCTGAGAAATTTCACGCATGGATTTGGAAGCAGCGTTTAGTGAAACAAAAACGTATAGAACTATAAGATGCTAACGGAAGGTCATTGAATATTCGAAAGGAACTACGTAGTTCGTATTTTGTAGGGTGTTGTATCCTTGTGTACCATTATCGTTGTTCTAGCTGGGGTAATATGGTTTTGTGTGTGTATTCAAATTTTTGTCGAGGTGCTGAAATGGTTCTTCAAAATTTTAACTATACATTTTATACATATGTAGTTCAAGCATAGTTTGTTGGATTCTTATTACAGAGAGTATCTTATTACAGTGAAGTTCGACTTAGTCTGATTGGTCACGGTTAATGCATTCATAGATTAAAACAGTTGTTAAGACTTGTTTTGTAATAAACGCTGGTAGAATTTGCATTAATAGTAGTTAATTTATTTATGATTGACATAAAAGAGATCAAAGGTAGATCAATTGTATAATTCGAGTAGGTAATTAATGCGTTATCGATGAAATATAATTAATTGTAAATACAATCTTACGATAATTCTGTTTTGAATATACTACTCAAGCAATTATTTACCAGGTCAAACAGCTTGTAAAGAAGCCAGTGTCATGGATACGTGTACGAGATGGGCATATATTAACAGTGGACCAGACTACCTTTATAGCTGATCAACGCTTTCAGTCAATTTTCGCCATGAATCCGGAGAAATGGTCCTTACAAATCAAATATGTACAATTACGTGATGCTGGCTGGTACGAATGTCAAGTGTCGACCGAACCGAAAACGAGCGCCAGAGTTCACTTACATATCGTCGGTAAGTACGTTTCCACTCTAATTTAATATGTCCTTAATAGGACGGAACAAACGACAGTCTGATTGCCTGAGTGTATATAATGCAAGTATGTGATTAAGGAGTATCCGGAGTTCTTAGCCGGAAGTATAATTCAATAAACTGACTTTGTAAACCATTCACTGAAATTATTTGAGTAAGGATCTTAAAGCTCTAGAAAAAGTGTGTGGTAAGATGTTTGAAAAGTCGTGTTTTGTATTATGCCAGTTCTCGTCACGTAGGCTTTGAATTTTTGATACTTGAGTGATTCCTTCTTTTCAAAAATTGATACTGAGCACCGATGCTAAAAAACCAGTGTGTACCCTAACAGTGAAACAGACTTTGATTTTTCTTTTGTCCTTATAGTGTGAGTTTCGCTCGACATAATTTGTTTGCTTTTATTTCCAAACGAATATCGTTATAGATATACTTATTTAATCAGATATAAGATACAATATTTGTTTCACAATTTAACTTAATAGTTTAGTGAAACGAGCTACATATAGCTCTTATAGCTGTAGTTTTTAAATTAATTTCAAGGATTTTATTACAAACTAAGTAAAAGTAAGTTTCATTGCTGTCAAGAGGAAAACGGGGAATAATATATTATATAATTGCGGGGAATAACATCTCATACCAAAGCCTACAAGCTACTGAATTCATAGTGATCTGTTGGTTCACTTTGATTTGAACATAAAAATGCGACTCTATCAGAAAATTTCAAATAAACTTACATAAGCATGTTGGATATCTTCAAACTTTACTGTTAATATTTTTTTTTGTTCTTCTTTCTATGTTTTCCTTTCGTTTCTGATGGTTAAAATAAAAAAATCAGATTAATTTTTTATTTTATAATGATTACTACGTGAAATTGTCCCTTTTTATTGTCTCATATTTTGAATTTTGTGTTGTCTGCGCGTCAACTAGCACTTTTGGTGTCGAATATAAGATAATAGTGAACTGCCACCAGATCGCAGTTATCGATACGCTATTTCCACTAATTTTGCCACGACAATGTGAAAATCCACTCAATGCACCCATTCGTAATGTGGTGGCAACGTTCACATCGGAACCAAAAGCATCCGAAATTTCAAACCCAAGTTAAAGTATAAAAATAGTAGCGAAAACATTTTAAAAACTTGAGAAAATTCCTTTCACCTTAAAGTAATTTTATTTATTCGTTTGCTTGGTTTCTGCTACTACACTTGGCCACCATAAAGTGATCAAATTTATGGTTTTCGTTTTGGTGGCAGTAACGTTCCCAATACCGTTTATCAAACACAATAAAGTGTGCTGATTTAATGTTGGGTTTAGCCTAGCGGCAATTACTCCTGAAAGAGCCTATAAAGTTTTCGTTACTACAATAGTGAGTGGCGTTTTCTACTAGAAAGTGTTAGAAACGTTCTTTTCTTAGTGTGGTGTCCTCTTGCCATATCTTTCATTAGATTCCCCTGCACAAGGAATGGTGGTAAAAAAATGTTTCCCAAGCTCCCAAGTGGTTACTACTTTAAATGATAGTAATCGCAATTTTTGTTTAATGTTTACAAAAAGTTTACACGTCGCTAACACTTCGTTCGACAATGGAAGGAAAGCTGTGTAGAAAGTTCAAATTGCCACTTTACAGTAGCAGATGAGTCAATAAAGAGTCAAAGTAGACATCATAGTGGATATTCGGGACTATAAAGTTATGTTTGGTACCATAGAGTGGCATTTTTTCACATGTGTGGTTATAGATACTATATAGTTGCAATTGTTACGTGATTGGAAAACTCGTGCAGGTTATGGGAACTATGAAGTAAAATTATGAAGTAACAATGAGTTTGTAGTGGCAGATCAGCACTCGGCCATTTTTTAATGGCTGAAATATGAAGGTCCAAGGAAAATTTATTTTATGAATAGATGAAGAATGTGCTCTTATGGGAAAATAGCCTAAATTTAGTGCAGGGACGTACAGACGGTATTAATACTAACAAAAAAACTGAAAAACATAAAAATGTTTTTTCATGAAATCTAAGTTTGTTATATTTTCGCCAAAATCCTTTTTTTAATTTTAACACCTTGCTCAGGCGCATTGCAATTTCCGGTCCTATAATGTGAATATCTACGATGAATTTTAGTTTGTAGGTCATTTTGGCTATGAAATTTGGAATATCATCCTCATTATATTCTCTTAAGAATTCAAGTTAAAATTGCAAAATCAAACTTTGACCTTGTTTTAATTTTTCGTCATAGCCACACAAATACATTGAGTAGGTATAATACATATTGAGACACATGAAATGTTGCAATCAATCACTCTTTTATTGTGTTAGTGTAGTATTGGCTAATGAGTATAAATTTGGCATTTGACTCGTGTTCCGCACCATTCTGAAACTGACGCGGTACGTAATAAAATATAGTTCTTGCCACCAAATGCCAACGTGCTTTTTCATTCCCCGTTTGGGTTACATAAATGATTATCGTACGTGGCAAAAACGTATCTTTGGCAGGTTGCTGCCACCATAAAAGCCTCTTTTTAGTGGCAGCAACGTGGCAGCACACCAAAATTGCTAGTTGGGGTAGCACATAGGTAATTCTTCGGTCTTCAAACCAACGCTAAATTGAGCTAGTCGAATGGTAAAAGGCAATTTTCATTCTGCACTGACGACAGCTTAGATGAGCTAAGTCGGATGCAACAATTGTGCCGTTGGTCACCTTTCTTGTCTGAAGCATTGCTAATGATGGCTAATTGCTTTTTGAGTAAATATTTCTTCTTAAGCAGAAGGAAAACTAGGCCATTTGCCACATATAGTTTTACCTGCTTCAATGGAATATAGCTGCTTCCATGTTAGACGAGATCGGTGAGAATTTCATAGATAATTAGCAATCTGTTGTTTTTATGCCTTTGGGTTGCGTAGATATTATTATTGTTCAAAGATACAACAACATCAGCATAATAAAATAATACTTTTCTCAAGTAGGGGGATGACGTTGCCTTCCGAAGGTCAAATATGTCAAATCTTATAAATTAAGCAAGTATTTTTTGATCTTTTTCATAGTCTTTATTTTAGTTTTTCTGTCTGTACCAGCCTAAACAGGTTTTCAGTACAAAGTGCAACTAAACTTAGTCAATTTAGCCCAAAATTTGGCTTCGGTATTAGCTTCTTCAATTTCGTGGTGCTCTTTATGGGCAGAGACTCATATCAGTACTACTTTAGCTTTCCCTTAGAATCTTAGCACTGACTCTTTTAGAGTATGTTTTTTTTTCATTATATATGTGGCTTTACGTATGACAGATAGCTCTGGTTGATAGATAGTAGCCTTTTATGGAGGTGGAAGTGTATTTCGAAATTAGGTCCTATAATCATTTTCAAACCACCTGTATACTACATATGCGCCTTTTTATGCGATTGGGATGATCATTCGGCCATTTGATACTTGATGTCGCCGTGGCTTATCTTTGGTTATCTTCGTTTTCTTTTATGAATGATTGTCCAGGATTCTAAGGTGGTGCATTAGGTCTCTTGATTAATACCTGCAGGCCTAGACAGGCTTATAGTTTATTTTGTCACTTTCTCTTAAACCTTAGTGTGTAGCGGTTGAAGACTGAAAAGTGCTTCTAGTGCTTCAAATCATCTTTTATAGCTTGTGAAGCCTGTTAATAGCTGCTTTTTCGTATGGGGTTCTTTCATCATCCTGTTGCTCTACATAGGATGCTAGTTTTAACCATTTATTGTATGCCAAGAGTGTCTGCTTTGGAAACAGTCCCAAATTGTATCCATGCATTTGTTTTTGTAGCCTACAATTTAAATAACGGTCCCAAATGAGCTTTCTACCCAGGTGGATTTTTAAATATTTTACCTCTTCTTTTAGGCGCATTTCCGTGACCCGATTTCAATATTCCTTTCCCTGGGGAATGGAAAATTAATTTAATTTTTATGGATAGACTATCTTTCTCCCAACATCGTATTGTTTCATTTAAGGCCTATTACATTATCGATATCAGTTTGTCCGATTGAGGGCCACTTAATATTAGCAAGATATATCCGGCGCATATTCCTGAGTGGTTAAGCCTTTCCTGTACAAGAACGTCATTGACAAATAATGACTATAGTAGAATGAATAATAACCCTTCTTGCGGACTTTCCTTCCTAGTCTGCACTTAGATTTGCTTTTTACCGAGCAACATATCAGTACCGTATTAGTTTACTCACCCATTTCGTTACATTTTGAGGGGCTTTTTTCGTCTGAAGTGCATGTTGTAGCCAGTCTTGTATTACCTTCAAACGTAAATCCTTGTTTTAGGTTACGGCTGTTTCAATATGGATATCCTACATATACTCATCTTCATATCATCTGAAATTGGCAAAGAGTAGGAGATTAGAACTTTAATCAATCTGCAAATCTAGTTGGAAATATTTAGGTGAAATTTCACATCCATTGGCCATAAAGATGACGTTGCTTGGAATGAGCTTTGTAAAGAATGGTAATAATGTAATAACACAGGAATTGTTTGGATCTGGATAGCACCCAACTCATAGCCCTATATCAACATTTCAGCATCGGCATTAGTAATGTTTTTTTTATATTTTCAGCCAAATGAAGGATATCAATTCTTTAGCATTTTAATCTTGAATCCGAATAAGAGCCACTCGTTTAGGCCAAATTAAATTGAGTTGACTTCCAAAAAATTTCATTCAAACGAATCCAACATTCATAGAGAAATTTCAATCAACTCGATCCGTAAATATCTCACCATAGTTGATTCGTTGCGTAAAGGTAGTCCGAATACATGTGCGCATACTTGAGTTTAAAATATCTCTTAGTCTGCGTTTCTCTTGGCAGCTGTACTCATGTGAGAATAATTGAATCACCGAAATCATTCTTTTCCGATGCGGAATGTACGCATTTCTATTCTTTCGCTTGACATCGTTCCCATGAGGAAGCTTAGGAATGCGAAAATAATTTTTCCACTTAGCTTATAGAAATCCTCTGGAAGTCATAAATATATCAGGATGACAGGAGCGCTATATGAGAACCAACGAGACTATTCCAATTTACGAATTTCCTATTTTTCGATATATTTTCTTATTCTCTCTTTTCCTCTTCGCTGCTTTTCTTCTTTCTACAGAGCCCAGGACAGTGCCGGTCGGTGAAGTAAATCGACATGTTAAGGCTGGCAGTCAAGTCACATTACGATGTATCGTTAAAGGAGCACTGGAGCCACCGCTCTTCTTCAATTGGTACTTCGATAAAAAGCAAATATTCTTCCATAATCTGAATCCGAACCAGAAGCTGAGTCGAAATAGTTGGCGAACGGAAATCGAAAAACCAACAGCGTTGGAGAGTGACGGCACCGATAACCATAGCACAAATACGATTGCAAACGCAAGCACAGACACGGTAAGGAAATTCTATTTCAAATTTGGGTCAAATCGAATTCATATCGACTCGTGGCAATGCTACAGACTACAGTTGAACATAAAAGTGATTTACAGTGATCTGATATTTATAACTAAATATATTTGTACTGTATTTTTGTTATACTAGATAATTTGCGGTACTAATGATATTGCCAGGGCCAATGGGCCTTTGGGGATCATAAACAATTTGTTGCTATGCTACGCGCGTGGAATAGCATTTATCAGGTGTAATATATTGAAGGAATGGTTATAGAATAATATCCAAACATTTCCGAACGCTATAATTTTGCGCTGTAGTCGGTCCATAAATTACATAAAACATCACGGCGCTAGATGTATAATCTTTAGACATGATTATCAAACAGCCAAAATAGCTTCATTTATATCATTTTTTCGGGCCGTATCTTTCAATCACCTAAGTCTATTCACTGTAACGACGATCCCATTCACTCAGTCTATTTCTTATCAATAGGTCGCCTCATTAATTATACCGTCAGTAACAAAAAAGGACTCCGGCAACTATACATGCAGTCCATCGAACAGCGAGTCAATTACATTCGTCCTTCATGTGCTTAATGGTAAATTGATTTCGACATCGATTTGAAATAGAATATTTAGAAATTAGAGATAAGCCCTGAAATTTGATTCAGCGTCACATCATTCCAGACTAAATTGTATTTGTCGTCTTTTCTTCTATCAATCTGTCTTGCAGGCGAGTATTCAGCATCGGCCATAACGTCTAGCAGTTGTGATGTATTTAAAAGTGATTTGCTTTGGCTTATTCTGATTACGTTTCTGTGTGCAGACTTTATTGTTAACGACAGATTACGATACAGTTTTGAAACGATGATACACTAATTGGAGCTTCAAAGTGTTTTTGGTGTTGGAGGTGACGAGAAGATATTTCCTTTCATTATCCAAAACCAATTGTAAATACATAGTGCTTATTGTGTAAGACTATAAAGATTTTGTGAAACGATGTGATTTTACCATAATGTAAATGCATGATGTTATTCTATTCATCGTTTTCTGTAAATATAACCAAAATAAATCAAGTCAAAATGAGTTTTACATACAATGATTTTGCAGATGGAAGACAATTTTCAGATTGAGAAAGTGAAATCGATTTCATAAATATTGATTTTAATTCTATTCGTTTGTATTTGAGGAGATTGTATTTCAAGTCAAATAATTTCCGTTTACCAGAACAGAGTGAAATTCAATATTGATTTTTAAGCTAGTAGGTCAAATGGTGTGAGCATTATTGATTAATATATCTCCCAGGTTCATTCTGAGATTCGACTATAGTTTTTATTATTCCTCATCGTGCATTACTAATTTTAACCCCTTCCTGGGCTAGGTACTAGGGAAACAGTTTTAAAAACGAAGATAAGAAATTAACGACTTAAGTTCTAGTATTTGGATTAAACAATTGTATACTATTGTAAGAAAAAAAGATAGTTGTAGTACAACCCTTACCGGGTCTTAGAGTTGAATTAAGGACTCAGTTGAGTCCTAATATTTGATTCAGAGTGCATACTTATAGGTATCTTAATCTAGTGATTGATCATGGCTGTATGAGGTAAGCCTTAAGAGGTCTCATTTTAAATCATTTGTTATTTTTACACGAACAGCTCTATCCCGGTCAAAATTCTGTCATTTACATCATTTGTTATTTTACACTAACAGCTCTTTTCCAGTCAAAATTCTGTCATAAGTTATTATTAATATTATAATTAGTAGTAAAATGTTGAAGATTGAGTGCTGTGAAATTTATTTACGCGTTCAGGTGCAGACAAGCTATGGAATGTAAAAGAGTTATTTGAGAGCACTATCTTATTTGATTTTAAATATGTTAACAAAACAAAGCTTCTATGGAGCTCAGGCTGGCACTTGCGAAGCACAACGAGCTAAAGTTTCATTCGTTCTTGGAGAACCTCACTCACACTGAAAATTCCGACTATTCGCTGTGGAAGACAGTCAAGAAAATTAATAGAGCATCAGGGAAGCTCCACCAAGAACTGCCAACGGGCAATGGGCCAGAAATGACGCAGAGAAAGCCACCGCCATCGCAGTTCACCTAGATTTTTCACATCTTTCACCACGACAACAAGTGACTTGCCAGCCAATCAGAAATTCGGCTAAGAAAGTGAAAATAATTATTATCGATGAAATCTCCTCAAAAAAATCTCCGGGTATTCATCTTATCACTAATGCTATGCTCAACCAGTTGCCAGCGATCGTATTCTCTTGGCTATTTAGTCTCTTCAACGCTGTTTTTCGAATCGGATATTTCCATGAATCTTGGAAAACAGGCGAGGTAATAATGATTCCCAAGTCTGGTAAAGACTCTTTCCAAGTGAAATCATACAGACCTATTAGTGTTTCATCCTGCGCTTCCAAAGTTTTTGAGAAAGTTCTGTTGAGAAATCTACTTCCAATACTTGAAGATGCTGGGAAAACTCCAGAACAACAATTCGTATTCAGAAGAAATCACAGTACCATCCAACATCCAATCGAATCGCGTCAGACATCAAAATTGCATTCGAAGATAAGAAGTAGTGGGCAGCAGGCTTTCGACAAAGTCTGGCATGAAGGTTTGATCTTCAAAATTAAATCAATGCTTCCAAAAAGCTTTCATAAAATACTCTCCTCGTACTTAACTAATTCCATATTCCAGGTTAGATACAAACGCTATACTACCACAAAATATCGAGACCCTCAAGGAAGTATCTTGGAACCTGTACTCTACACAATCTTTAGTTGTTTTGTCGCTTATTGGGAGATCAGATCCCAATAAGCGACAAAACAACTAAAGCTACCTTTGTGGATGACGTCGCCATTCTATGCACTGGTTTGAATCCAGTTATGGCATACCGAGCTAGCGAAATGGATAATCAAAATGAACGAAATCAAATACGTCCACGTTACGTTCACATTGCTTAAACTAACCTGTCCTCAAGTATATCTAAACAATGTACCAATACCTCAAAGCAACAAAGCTAAGTATCACGGAATGTACCTTGACAGGAGGCTCACTTGGAAACAGTATATTGAAGCGAAAAATCAGTAATTGAAGCTCAGATTCAACAATCACAAATGGATGCTCAATAATACGTCAAAACTTTTTCTCGATTCTAAAGTGATCGTCTACAAGTCTGTTTTGAAGCCAACCTGGACCTTTTGCTTACAGCTTTGGGGAGCAGCATTCAGAGGACCCAATAAAAAATACTTGGATCTATCACCGGAGCTCCGTAGCACTTCCGTAAATCTAATCTCCATAAGGACCTGCGTACCGAGACGGTGGCAGAGGAAATTAAAAACCGCAGTGGAAAATACGAGTATATTGCAGCTCTCGCTCATTATCCCAACAAGTTAGTCAAAAAATAGTAGCTTATCGTAAATTCCAGCTTTTGAAAAAAATCGACCCATTACATCTTCTATCTCCAACGTAGAACAAACTTTGTTTAGTCACTTCCTTTGGTTAAAAACCTCTTGTAACTCTGAAAACTAATGTATATTGTAACTCTAGAAAATTAGTCTTGACTCTGCTCTCTGCTTTAACGTAGCTTGGGTTCAACATGTACATGTCCCCAACTGTGAGGTGTGCACATCATTTGTTCTAGTATGTGAGATTTTAAAACTAACTGAAGCTTCTTGTAGGAAGGAAACAGTTAATAAAGTGATTATTAAAAAAAAATTGATCGAGTTTATTGTGGTTCAAAGAAGTCTGCTCCTTAGTTCACATACACTGTTTAGAAGAAATGGGCGTTGACGGGTTTCAGATTTCTTTATTTACTAATGCTCGAAGAACTTGCTAGTATATATATATATATATATAGATATAAATATATATATATATATATATATATATATATATATATATATATATATATATATATATATATATATATATATATATATATATATATATATATATATATATATGTATATATATCAACACGATTTTCTGTGGGGATTTCTCCAGATAGCGTAATCTGATCAAGCTCAAATTTGCGGCATACTGGTGTGTATGACTCGTAAGATTTTACGTGAAAATATCATTAACTCTTTGGCGACAGAGGGCGTTTTAGTGAATATATATGAACGTCTATATTTCTGTAGAATATAACATATATAATGTTTTTTTTGCAATATTGATCGAGTCACTCGTGAGGTACGGGGAATTTTCGTTTGCAAGATGGGTTAATCTGGTGAGTGGAGGGCCATACCATTAAGTCAACATTTTGGCCCCTAATTCTAGTTTCAATGATTTGTGCTGTGTGTGTGGAAATGTTGTCTTGCTAGTACGTTCAAATAACGGGACCAACAATTATTTTGTATTGCGGAAAAGCTGTCTCTAACCTGGTGTTCTGGTGTTTTAGTGTTTTTGAAATTTATAAATAGCTCCCCAAACCAGGACGCTATCTTTCTTGCAGTGATGTTGTGTTAAGAATCGTTCTTCTAAGCTTCCATGGCCAACCACATTAAATTTTGTTTCGTCTGGGACAATGACGTGATGCCACTTTTTTTCAATGTCATGTGCTCACGTGTAAATTGCAGGGGTTTAATTTGTGCACTGCATTTTACGATTGTTTTTCTTTATCTTTCGTAATGTAAGATGTGTGGTACTTTCAATAACACGTTTCACTGTCGATAAATTAGCATTAACTCCATCCTTGCCCTTGATTTTCGTCAACTACTGTTTAGAATTAGAAGCGGCTTGAGGTATTGGTCACTTATCCTCTAGTGACAGTACTCTTGCAATTTATCTTCTCATATTTTTTTTCTATCTATACATATCAAGCAAAGTTTGAATAATAATAAGCAACTAACATACTTCTGTGAATTTATTAGTATTTTTTTGGAACATTGTTCCCATCTTCGTAAAAAGCATAGATTTTCGTTTTTCATCAAGGATTAAAAAATTTTGATTGACAACATTTTTGGATATTCGATATTGTGTTCATTACACAGATTAATCGAGGAAAAAGAATAAATTACTTTCGGGTAGACTTTAGTCTATCGCCATGAATATCAAAAGTAGAATGCTAGATGGACGCAAGCGTATTCGAGTAATGGCCGAACTAAATATATGTAGAGCGATTTTGGAAGTCATAGATGGTTGAACTATTATGTAAGGCTTTTAATGAAAATTTTAGCTGGAAGAAATTCGAATCAGAATCCGATTGATTTGTGTAAAAAAAATAAGTGCATATTTGGATAATACCTCAGAGATATCCGAAATGAAAATATTGAAGAGGAGCTGCACTAGCTGGCTGCTTTGCGGTACCCAGAAAAAACGGTTCTTTTGAGAAAAAGCCCTGGAACGGCTTTTTGCAAGCATGAGAACAAGAGAAACTTAATAGCTTAAAAACCTATGCCTGATGCAATAATTACAAATTGAATTTCATTGGAACGAGCTATGCTTTCTTAGTTTCAGTTACATAATAGTCAGTCAGTAAAAAGTCATGTTGAATAGACAAGCTATTGGGGCCAATCGATCAAAAGCTTATGAAATATCCGAGCTGTAAATTATAAAAATCAAACAATTTCGACTAATTTGTTATTGACAACAAACTAACATTTTGAATTTACAATCATCATCAATGGCAAAAAAATGAAAATTTGGTTTAGACCTGCCATTTTTGAATGCTTTGCATCTTGCACCTCTTGCTTTGCACCAACAATGACTATACTGAAGGCAGTGCACCTCTATCCAACAATACTGCTGACTTTGACTTTATTAGCTGGATCTGCCTTACATTACTTCATTAGGGACTTCAGTAAAACATCACTTATAGATATCGATATTATGTACATGGTGGAATTATCCATCCCCACGTTGGGCGCCAAATATTTATCGGACGATTCCTCGCCCCACCATTATAAAAATTTATTTTGACAACTGTCCAAACTTTAAACGATTGTATCAAAACTGGCAAGGTGATTTTTGTAAAAGCAGAGTATGATCTTGAGCTTCTATGTGAAACTACAGAGGAAAAGCTTTGATCGACTTAAAAAGATATAATTGGTGGAAAATAGATATGAGCGGATTTCTTCAGCGTTTTTGATTTTTTTTTTGATTTTAAACATTTGTGTTTTAAGTTTTCTAAGATATCATTAGTTTATGTTGACGTACAATATTACTTGATTCAAAAAGATGAACTGTGAAACATGCACATTTTTTTGTGTCATTGTGTTTTTACATTTTTTTTCTCAACATTTTTACAGTTTTTTCAAATATTTTACAGAAGTAAATGAATTTTTTAGGTTAATTTTTTGTACTTGCTGTTTTTACAAAATAATAATGTCGTGAATAGCTCAATTTTTTCTGCAAGGAACAATACATTGAATAGAGTGGCCAAATCAATAGAAGCTGGTGAAATATTCATAACTTATTTTTCATCTTTATAATTGTAGGTGTTTATCACCCCCAACAGCACCACCACAATCTTATTCTTTGTATATGGCTGCATTTTCAAGATCAATATCAATTTCAGTCAACAATGCTACCTTAAATAAACTAAAAATCTGTAACGTCAAACAGAATAAGCAAATAGGAACATCTTCCATAAGCTAAATAAAAGATCACTTTCTTACAATTTAATCGTTATATATATAAGCAGCCAAAGTACTTTTAAATCAAAGTTCGTACAAATTTTCACTTCTTTTCTATAAATCTCATCGTATTCAATGCTATTCGTTCACTCAACTTCAAAATGATTAGAAACTACATTATCACTTCTCGCCTATGATTTTCTTTCACATCTCCCGACAAGAGAACTTTCCAAAAACTATCGACAGAAAAAAACTAGCTCTTTGAACAACTACACTTTTCGCACCGTCCGATTGCATGAATCTGGGTGCGAAATTTCGAGAAAAAGCAAAATGTAATTGTAATAGACACAGTCGAAACTCAATTCGACCTGGTTCAACTCTTCTGCTGTCTTTCGTTCATCTCTTGTTCGGAAAAGAAGTTCAACTTGAAAGAACTTTTGACGCTACAATCACGAGTTTGAAAATTGAGCAAGTACCGACTACAAAATAACTGCAAGTAATCAAATGTGTATACAGGTGGATAAGGCAGAGAGTAGTAGAATGGCGTACTTAAGGACCAATAGATTGAACTATTGGTCGATTGGCAGAGAAAAGTTTGTGAAGGCAATCTATGTCGAAAGTTGAATACGGAAAAGTTTTGTAAGTTCAACTCAATTTAATGGATGTTAATTTTATGAAGTTTTCTGTAGTTTTGTCGGAAGTACTATGTGCACGAGTGATTGCATTGAAAACATGATGAAGTGTTATGAAAGGTGATTCAATAGTAGGTAAAGGCTTTGGTCAATATTGTTTTTCATTCCTGTAGTTGCGGTAAAATCCACAAAATTATTAACATGTGGAAATTTGAGATGTGTTTTTGTATACCAACAAAGCATATACTTGAAGTCATGGTGAAATTTCGAATAAACCTTGGATACATTTACTGAGTTAAGCATTTTACTCGTTTGAGTAGTGCACTAATGTAAAATATTTAAACGTCATGAAAAATACTGAAATCGAAGATGGACCGGTTTGAAGATATTTATCCATCAGGCCATAATGAAACACAAATATCAATTAAGTTTATACCCTGATTTTCACCAAAATAGCTGATGGATTACTAATGTGCGAACGCTAAATTCAGAAAAAGATGAAATATCAAATTTAGGCTAAGAATTTCAGCCATAATGTTTTAATTTAAGTTCAAACAGTTTCCTATAAAAGGAAGAAGTTTTAAATCAAGGTAGATATATAATTTCATTTATATAATTTCAAATTTGACGTCATTGATTCCCGGAATTTTTAGGTTAAATTCTGTATGCCTCAATTTAAGCGAACAATTAAATTTTATGGGACTCAGAGCAAAGTTGCCTCTTCAAGCTGTGTTATTGCGATGATGAATAAGAATATAGCTTGGGGAATAATACACTTGAAAAACGTTTTCTTAAGTTTCTCAAGAAAGATTTACAATTTATGTAATTTTGGCATGCGAGTTTTTTCCTAAGACAAATCTTTTATGTTACTCATGTAAATTGGATGTAGCTGTTTAAAAGTTAATATATCAGAGAAAATAAACATTTTAGTGTTAACTATTATCGAATAATTGTAATTTTCTCAAGCAATAAAAAAACGATCGCGTAGGCTCTGGGTTAGGATTCGTGGCTGTCTCCTTCAGACAGACTCCGCAGAGAGCACACTTATGCACATAAAGGCCCTGAGTCTTTGATGAACAGGAAATTCACCAAAGCCAATTGAGTTAGGCAAGTAAAAAAGTATCAATCAACGGACTTCATTTTACTTCAATCGAAGACCTGGCATTCACACAGGAAGTCTAGAACTTCCTCCTCA
Organism: Nemotelus nigrinus; assembly: GCA_947369275.1. Classification (NCBI taxonomy): domain Eukaryota; kingdom Metazoa; phylum Arthropoda; class Insecta; order Diptera; family Stratiomyidae; genus Nemotelus; species Nemotelus nigrinus. Next base: position 27,078,552 of record OX376372.1, on the reverse strand, counting down.
CAACAACAACTCCAGCAAAAGCCGTCGAAAGAAGCACTCAGCCATGTTGCTTGCCTTTAAACCAGACAGGGTCTATGCTGTTCTTCTATCAAAGCTAGCTGGGTTTGGTATCTCTGGTGCCCTTTTTTGTTGGTTCTCTTCCTACGTTTGTGATCGTTCTTGTGTCGTTACTGTTAACTCTTGTTCTTCTACACCTTTTTTTCCTACCTCAGGAGTTCCGCAAGGATCCATTCTTGGCCCTTTATTGTTCCTTTTGTTTATTAATGACCTTCCTTCCCTCTTTAATTCTCCCTGCCTTTTGTACGCTGATGATCTTAACATTTTCAGAGTGATAGAATCCGCTAGTGACTGTACCATATTGCAGTGCGATTTGGATACTTTGGCTAACTGGTGCACTGCTAATTCCCTCACTTTGAATGTTGCGAAGTGTCATCAAATGTTTTTCACCCACAAAATATCTCCTTTGCTCTTCTCCTATTGTGTCCTTGGCTCTCCTCTCAATGCTGTTTCTAATATCAAAGACCTTGGCGTGATTTTTGACTCCAAATTAAAGTTCGACTTGCATATTCTTCACGTCACTGCCAAGGCTTCTCGTTTTTCCGGCTTCATCATCAGATCCTCTAAACGTTTTGTTAATCTTTCCACTTCTCTTTATCTGTTTTTTTCCTTTGTTCGTAGTGTTCTTGAATACTGTTGCCTAATTTGGTGTCCACATTATAGATACTTGATCGATGCGGTTGAATCCGTGCAACGCCGATTCACCCGCTCGTTGTTCTATAAGTACAGTATTCCGTATTGTGATTACAGTATGCGCCTCTACATCCTTCAAATTCCTTCCCTTGAGTCACGCAGAGTGTTCCTCGACGAGTGCCTCCTTTTTAAACTTTTTAAAGGCAGTATATTGGTTGACCCCAGCATTCAACTTTCAGTTAGGGAACCGGGCCGTCTTAATAGAACATTATTTGCCTTTAATGTTGCATTTGCCCGTACCGACACCTATTTCTTTTCCCCCCTCTTGCGTTTGCCTCGTCAACACAATAGCCTTAACCTTGGTCCTCTGCCTCAAACGTTATCTGTGTTTAAAAATAATTTAAAAAATAACGTTATCTCTTATAATCGTAATATGTCCTAATTTTACTCATTTTGTTTGGTTCTTTTCCGATCGATTTGCTTTTTGTTCTTTTTTGTATTATTACTTCATTCTGAATTTATTAATTTTCTTGGTTTCATGATATTTTCTTATTAATTTTCTTGGTTTTCATATTATTTTCTTTTTCTTACATATTTTATATACTTGTATTTATTACTAATGTTCGAAGAAGAACATGAGTATTAAAATCACTTTGGCCAAAAATTCATATTTATATATATATATATATATATATATATATATATATATATATATATATATATATATATATATATATATTTATATATATCATCAAAAAATTTCAGTGAAAAAATCTCAGGAACGCGCCATCCGATTGAACTGAAATTTTTAGGACACATTGGTGTATATGCAGAATAGTGCCAGGTCTCAGAAAAAGCTAAAAATCTTTAACCCTTTGGCGCCGGCGGCCATTTTAGTGATATTTTTAATATACCTATTATTCCGTACACAATTAAGTTTTGCAAAAATAAAGCTAACAAAATAAATTTCGAACGTGTTTTACATGTGAATCAGATAATGTTTTGGAATTTTTTAACCCCATGTGTGCGCTGGGTGCCTAAAAAGAGAACGGGAAAAATTGAAAATTTTTAAATTGCGATAACTTTTGACAGAGCTATTCAATCACTACCAAATTTTCAGGACATATTGGTATTATTTAGTTGTAAATTCGTGTAGCTTTTGATGAGCGTGCTGGCAACTCTGAAGCTAGGGCAAGCACTGAAAGTGAAAACCTCCAAATTATCGTCTTTCTTGAAAAAATGCCGTTTCTTCAAAAAAAAGCCACTCATATGTAAATTTCGTGCTTTTTTTACATAAACCAGAAAAAAAATTTGATTTGGTATAACGGGCACGCCTGGTAACCCTTGCCCAATTTACCTATATTTTTAGCATCAAAAACTTCTGTTCACGGAAACTCACGATCCGATGAGCAGAAAAAACTGAAATTTGCAGACTGTATTGGTCTTAAATAGGACCAGGTCTGATAGAAGTGATTTTGAAATGCGGGCGATTCTGTGCCAGTGGTGCCATCTTGAAAAATCACTAAAAAAGATAACTGCTTTTAGCCCTATAAATTCTGATTGAATCGTTCGATTTTAACGAAATTCACACAGTAGCTGGACTTTACTCCAAACCACGTTTGGTAGAAATTTGGTTGAAAAATTTGGTTGGAGCTGCCAGCTATGATAATTTTGGTGTCTTAAATTTGAAAAAATAAAAATTTGGAAGTGAAAACATTCAAATCATCGAATATCCTAAAAATGTCCGTTTCTTACAATAAAACCAATCTGTATACAAATCTTATGCTTTATCTACACGTTCAAAGTAAAACTTTGGAAATTTCATGTCGGACAAGAACGTTAACCCTTTCCGAGTTAACCTATATTATTAGCATCAAAAACTTCTGTTCACGGGAATTCACGAACCAATAATCAGATACCATTGAAATTTACAGAATGCATTGGACTTAAGTAGAACCAGGTCTGATAGAAGCGATTTTGAATTGTGGGCAACTCTGTGCCAGTGGTGCCATCTTGAAAAATTACAAAGAAAAAAAAACTGCTTTTTGCCCTATGAAATGTGAATTAGTAACCAGATTTTCATGAAATTGACACAGTAGCTGCACCTTCCTTTAAACTCTGTTTGATAGAAATTTGGTTGAAAAATTCGATTGGTGCTGCCAGCTATGGTAATTTTTGTGTCTTTGGTTTTGAAAATTCGCTCAGGAAAATAAAACTTTTTGCCCTATAACTTCCAGTGCAGTCATGGAATCAATACGAATTTCATACAACTAATGGAACCTATTATAAACATTATTCAAGCCAAATTTGGTTGAAAAGCCTCGATAGGGTTGCCAGCTATTGTTGGTTTTGTGTTTGTTTGCAATATCTTTATTAAGCGGTTTTATCGTAGAATTTTCAATTGGTAATGATATTGTAGTGACAATAAACAGCAAATATTAAGCTTTCGATTATTTGAAAAAACTCGCTGCAGGTAACCCTAAATTTCTTTATACTCCTATAACTTCGAATGTAATATAACAACGTGAAGCAGATGTGATATATTCTTGGCTTTGATACTGGCGAAAGGTTGCCAGCACGAGTCGGTTGTGCTACTTTTGTATCAATAAATGCTTACAGTTAGTATTCATACCGAAAACATTTACAATGAAAATAAATAACCGATGTTTCAATTCCCTAAGTTCTGCAAATTTTTCGGATCGCAGCCCCAAGCACCAACTTCAGTTACAGTGCTGCAGGCACTGAGCATTTTCTTCATTGATGTTATATGAGATGCTGCTTTCAAAGTTTGGTGAAATAAGCAACTGATAACGAATATAATTAACAAGTGTTTTTCTTTCATAAACTTTGAAACCCATGCCAGTGGTAATATCTGAAACCTTCTACCATATGAGTTATAATGCATTCTTGAGACCAAAGTAAAACGTGGCATTTGAAACAGTTTGGCCGTAATAAGCAGCTCATGTGGTGGAATATGCACTCAAAACCTGCACGATTCTTCTACTGTTCTTCGAACATTTGTGTTTCTAGCGGTTCAGGTGCGCTAGAGTTTTTTTATTTTTTCTTCTAGTCTAATCAATAATTGGATTTTTTCTGTGGATTTAGACAACAAATAAATAAATAAATAAATAAATAAGTGTCATTAGAATGTCAATCACGAGATTTCAGATCAAAAAAGTGTACCTGCTTTTGCAAGTTGGTTCGGTTCACTGCTCTCCTTAATGTTCCTATGTCTTGGCATCCAAAACAGCTACATCATCGAATGTCTAAATATTTCATTAAGAGCATTAAGAGACATACAGCATTCAAAGAATGGCTTTGAATAGGTGCGAACTCCAGCAAGGCTGTCAGAGAAAATCTCCGAATATTTGATTACATAAGAGCCAATTGGCCGTGTGAAGTCCTACCGGCGGGAAGAAGATTCAAGTTGAGGTCATTGGAAAATATACCACACCTCAGTCTGTCGAAGAATTTGAAGCCATCTTTATATATTTCTACTGCATCTGTTTCCAACGATAAGCCCTTCAGCTACATCTCTTTGCCTGCGATTTGGGTTTCAAACTCTGAGACGGAGATAATTAGGCAACAGTATAATCGATATTTGCTGAAACAGGGTACCCTGCACCAAAATTTTGTCCGATGATCACCAAAATTTAATCTTACCGCTGCACATTTTTCATGTTACATAACAAGCATATCGGTAGGTAGCCAATGTACCAATACTAAGTGTGCTTTTATTTAGGTAATACGGAGAGTATCCGTTATAAATAAGGCTGCTATCCAGCGAACTTCCTCTCTTATTTTCTGAATCACAGCCACTAAACTGCTGCTCCATTTAGCAGCATTGGTTCTACTTTACTAATGTTAATCCAGAAGACGATACTGGCTAGTGGTCTCCAAGCTGCGCTTAAACCCGTCTTTTACCTGTATAATACCTTGCGCGCTCTCTCAAATGCACTTTTCTTCGATAAAAGCTTAGGATTTCGGATAAGTCTCAGAATTTTTAGAATCTTATACTTGTTTGAGAAGAGCAATACTTCCATTTTATTAGAGTTAGCGCTAAGGTTACACTCCTGGTACCATTGAAAATTTTTAAGGCATGATTTAATGTTGAAGGTAAATCCGAAGAATCTTCACCTTTAATTTAAAGAATATTCGCCTGGATACTCATAAGATCTGATGGTCATCTTCTTCTCCTCACTCGATTGAAGGTGCAGGACAAAATGGTAGTAATCACTTTTCGTGAACTCAGAGGTTTAGCCAGCACTTGCTTCATTCTCCTTTGCAGATGTTCCTGAGAATGTCTTGGGTGCATCATACGGATGTTTTTCACAGCTTTTTCCACCGATGCGATACTCTTATCACCTCTTTTTGGTTACAAAGTTACCTCTGTGTACATTCAAATATATAAAGTCAAACCCGTAGCCAATTTTTTTGCCACGGGCCTTTAACTTTGGAAGGGATTCCTTGTTGATGACAAGGGGATGAGAACTATCTATACCTTCAATCTCGGTTTGCTTGGAATCTAGTGTTTTAGCGTCACTTGCAATTTCCTGTCTACTTTTATTTCACCCAGCTTGTTGGCCACTAGATAAAACAAATCGACCGAATGGTGATCCTGAGAGGCCATCAGTTTTACTCGGCCTTTATACCACCCGGCAACGAAGTATCGCGGTGATAGCCCAGGATATATTTTCAAACAAATTTTGAAAGCACTTTATGCACCAACTTCCTGTTCTAACCGAATGCCACCGCTTTTACTACTATGGATGACTGCCCGTACCAGACACTTTTTTAGGTCATTTTATTAAACGGCCGAGTTTTCCCACTCAGGACAGTCTTACTTCTCTTCAGATTCCAATGATTCAGCTGTTCAGTTGTCTTTTGCTATCCCTAAGCAGTTAATATTGCAGGAGTTGGAGTTGCAGGGCGAATCACTTTGGTAAGTTCTAATCACTTAAGAGCTTCCTTGTCCAAGTCGGGTAGTGCGTCAGGCGGGACATTTTTAAGTCTCCGTATTCTATATACGCTTGCAGTAGGCATTTGAAGTTGTGGTTACCCCTAAAATACCTGCAGTGGCAACCCGAGTTCCCTTAGTTGCTGTTACACAAGAAACCCACTCGGTGTTATCATAAGTTTTTGCCTTAGCATTGTGAGGAACCGAACCAAAGAGAGAAATGTGGTTGCCGAATTTCCATGAAGCAGGTTCAAAAGCAACTTCTTCAAACTTTTTGAACAGAGTTACGTGCGCATTATCCGTGGACGATGGAGTAGGCTTGGTGGCTACTTCTCCACCGGATAGCAATGGAACAAAACTTTACGCCACATCTCTCCCTCATTAGAGTACTTTGCCGCAGAAGCAGACCTCTCCTTGACTGTAGAAACTGGGGTTGTATTGGGGGAGTCAGACTTGTGTCCGACACGTTTTGATTTTTAGTGTTTGGGAAACATAATGCTGTTGAGTCCAAATACAGATCCGTTAACTCTCGAATATGTAGTCAGCAAAGTGATCTCAGGTTTATCTATGCAAAACAGGAAGGCCATGCGTAGGTTGGCACAACCCTTTATGGGGACATGTGCTCAGAGAAAAGTGGTGCTAATCAAGAGCATGCCTTAACTGAGGCTGCACAGTAAACTTAATACCAAGGAAACTATAAGGGTTTCTGAGACCTGCCACGGTATGATAACGTTAGTCCGGAGCCGGTCGTATTCTGGGCAGGTAATTTTATAAACTCCACATTTTTCCTTTTTATCCTTCTTGTCTTTCACGTGACATAGTATAGTACCTAATTTGTTAGTTTTACTAATTGGAACTGCTTTAATATCAAAGCGTTCAAGAAGTTCCCGAACTTTTTTGAACATTGACGAAAAAATAATTGGAACTCTAATGGCTGTTTTTTGTTTTTGATTATTTTTGATTATTTATATAATTTTTGTCTGTCATTTCCCACAATACATTGAAACTTTTATAGTATTCAATGAAATTTAAAGTTTCTTCACCAGATTGTGAGCACATGATTTTAACACTATAAAATTAAAACACTATTAAATTATCAACGATGATTCTAACACAACAAAGAAGTTGAAAACAAAATAGATATGCATTTCATTTTCGCTATATCCAAAAGTCATATAATCATAAGGATTTTATGATACTCTTTATTAGTCAAAACTCTACTTAAATGCAAGCCGTAACCGAAAAATTACACCAACCTTACCTAAAAACCAGCTGGACTTTGTTCGATATGTTTTGCAACTGGTGAGTTTAATACAGGTGTACATTAATCTAAGATAAAATAAAACCATGCATTCAAATCCACAAAAAAAAAACACCACTTGAAGTCTTCTTAACGAAGCTGGAGCTTGATATTTTTTTCAGAAACCAAACGCGAAATAAAAATGCTTACAGTGGGTGGGGTGACATGTATGTAACATTATAAATATCAGCGAAAGACAACTGTTACCATTATATTCACAACGGTACTGACTCTTTACAAATGCTGTCGGGCTTGAAAAATATTGTACAATAATAACAGTAATAGCGGTTTATATTATCTGGCCAGCTATCAGAATGCTTTTCGCTCAAGAACTGCCAGAAACACATTGAGTGGTGGAAGTGCAGAATAGTTACATTTTGTGTAGTAGGAAAGGAATTCATGTACTGTCGCGGATGTCCAGGCCAATTATTCGCTCAACGAGTTGGTGAAGAAGCAATTCTGGAAATGTACGAATAGGAATGTTGTGTTTTTATGAATGGAATATGCTTGCATGTGATTTCGCTTTGAAGTAATATGAATTTTTCTGAGTTTTTGAGGAAATCTAAGTTTGAAGTAATAAAAATAAATAATAAAAATAAAATTAAAAAATAAATAAATTTATTTAAAAGCGGATATCCATAACACCTTAAATCATTGGCATTATGATCAGAAATTACCTCACAATAAAATTGGTTTTCATTTTTTCCGTTGATCTTCTTACCTCCAAAATTTAACACTGACGATTGCGATACTTCCCCCTTATGCATCATTATGAAGTTACCGAAAATCTAAATTAATCTTCAAGCTCTGATAAATTCTGTTTGTCATGGAATGCCAGTATTTGACTCGTGAATTTGAAAGGAGTCGGCTAAAATCCAATCTCAGTTACTGATTGATATACCCTCTTCGTCTATCAGTATGACATGTATGTAGTTTGCTGGCATGGGAACGAGACGAACATTTGAAAGTTACCGAAGCATGTCATCTATTGTTTCAGATCTCTTTAACATAGGATTCATCTCGTTTTCAGAAGCCATACGAAACTTTGCAACTCAAACATATGCTAATTGGACGGAGTGTTCTATTCAAACACAAAAACATTGAATGCTTTCAGTCCCGAACAGCAGTCAACATGCCCTTGCAGTCTCGACACCATCGTCGGTCCTGGTCTCGTTTCAAATGATTTCGTAAATTCATTTCTTATTTGCAGCAGCCTGTTCTATTCGATTCTATGGGACCGAACTATCCTCAGAGTAAGAGTGCCAAAATGCTTTTTTTTTGGAAATTGGAGTGTCTCTCACAACCTTCATGGAAAATTTCTTGGCTTGCGAATGCACTGAAGCCTTTAATTAAATTTCTCGTCGACTGACACTTTCTTGACTTTTAGCGCATCGCTGAATAAGTTTCCCATGTGGCATGGTGGGTGTATAGATTGAAGTGAAAACATGGGACAGACTACTTTTTTCATATGCGCGTTTAATACTGTCTTCATCAGTTTCTTTAACAACGTTAGGTGCTAATTTCTTGCTGCCTTTTTTTTGTTTCCTTTGATGGAAAAGTGGTTCCCAGAATCAGCTTGACAATACTTTGGTAGACATAGAGAAAATTGAATGACGAGCTAAAGAAAACTAATAATACGCAGTTGGTTGAAAGCATAAGGCACATGAAGAGGAGCATCAAAGTATAAGTAGCTTGTTCAGACAGTTAATGCTTAGCTGATTTTTTTTCATCATCTGGATAGTCTTATTTGGGGTAGATGATTTGTTTTGAGCTTGATTTTTACGGATTTTCGAAGAAAATTATAAAGTTCAGAAAAACAAAGATGCAAGAAGAGAAGCAAAAGACGGTCTTTGAAAACCAAAATCATTTAACCGTATTGGCGTTGGATCTTGGAAAAAACGAGGCCATAGTTCTGGGCTTAAAACGGTTGCGTTGGTTGCGAATCTTTCTAGAAAAATTATCGATGCAGATGTGAAATCTAGCTTTTGTCAGGCATGCAATTTATTGAAACATTAGTTAAGTGACAAATAAATCAATCCATGATTTGAAGAGCATCAGGATAAATCCACGAAAAACCACGATAGGTGTATGAAAAAGATGGATACAAACATTCAATCTTCATGGGCGATTGTGACTGCACAACTTCCAACCCTACAATATATATAAAAAAAAGCGTGTGTTGACCATGCTCAGAAACGGATGGGCACCAAACTACGCAACGTGAAGAACAAAAATGTTTGGGGTTAAAATCAAGAAAAGCTCACTAGGAAAGTTATATCTGACTAAACAGTGCATAGTGGCTATACTGCCGTACTAAGCGCAAAAGCGGTATCTCAATGAAAGCGAGTTTCGAGATAATTGAAGTTTTGTAGAGGTAGTAATATTGATATACCTCTAATTCCTTTAGTGATTTAAGGTAAAATTGAGATAGGCGATGAGGAACTGGATTCGTTTGGAGCTGGTGGAGGATTCTCTTTACTCCACTTTTCACGGTGAGCGGTCTTCCGCTCTTGGATACATCGGGTACTTAAATTTAAAAAACTTTCTTAAGGTGATTTCCATATGTTTTAAATAAGATACCATTAAAAGGATTAGTTCATTAGATGCGTATTGTTTTAAGCTTTCTAATGTTATGAAAATCACAGTTTCGATTTTTTTTGAGATACCGCTTTTGCGCTTAGTAGGGCAGTATAGTAAGGTGAAATTCATCTTCTATTAGGCAGTATTTTAAAACAATTTGGGCAGTGTTTTACTTTAATGTTTCATCAGATGATGCGAACAGTTGATACCATACAAGTGATGAAAAGTAAAACCAGCTGTAAATTTTAACAAAAGGAACCTCAAAACAAAGAAATCCACACGACGTTATTAAACCAATCTTCAAAGCCTTGTCGAAGAATGGAGTATGAACACACACAGAACAGTAACGAAAGCCTCAATTCGCGTCTTTGGCCATTTGTTCCAAAACACCTACTTGTAAATTCATTCTCGCATATTGCAGTTTGCATATTCGACAATAGCTTTTGTTAAATGTGAAAGATTTAATTGTCGCTGGGTGTTAGAAAGCTCAAAAAATTGTCGAAAAGTGATTTTTTTAAATACGAATAATAATTTACCATTTGCTTATTACGCACCAAAATCATGTCGCTCAAATTCTTCTCAAACAAGTTATTATGCCAATTATAAAGACTCAATTGCTTGTTTAGGCCGTAAAATAATGCAATCTTTCCCAAGAATTGAGTATCATCATTTGTGTAATGTCCATTTCGGACCCCAGCTCTGTCAACAAATTTCAATATTTTCCAACAAATCTATGGTTTTTTTTTGTTGAAAATATTAATATTGTTTTCAAATCCGAAAATTCATACGAGTGCAATTGTTCTATTACTATTCAAAAAAATCTTTAAAAGCGTACGAGTTCGGCCTCAAAAATTGGAATATCCCCTTCAATTGACAGTATTTCAGGTTTGCGCTAATGAAATAAAGCCTACATTTTCTTCCATCGAGAAAACAAATAATTATTTTTATTTTAACCAAGTCACAAAAACTACTTTTCTAGCTTATTTGTCTAATGTAGAATTATTTTATTCATGATTTGATTTAAGTTACATATATTGGATATGCGATCGGACACTTTTTTCAGGCTTATATCTCAAGAGCTATACTGCCCTACTAAGCATAAAGGTTATATCTGCATTTTTCTTATTTTTGAGTTAGCGCTGGATTTTAAAACTACATACTCTATAACATCATTCTACAGAATTTGAAAAATATATCTTTTGTGAAACCTCCAGTACCAATCAACCTTTTCGTTTTCCGACAAAACAAAGAGTGTCAAGAAAAAACCAATGACAAGTTAAACGAAATCGTTAAACAACTAAAGGACACTCAAAATGGCATAGCTGAACAAAGACGTTACAGCCGCGGACTACTAGAACGAAATAACGAGCTGCTTGGAAAACTGGCGGAAAAAGAGAACAGGACAAGGAAAACAACAATACCCAATAAAAGAAAGAGAGTAAAATCTCCGCTCTTCATCCAGCGACACAAACAAGGCAGTAGCAAACAGTGGCAGCAGTGCTGAGGACGTAGACATGACGACAGATAATGAATCCATTCACGAACCAAATACACACCAAACAGAACAGGCAGATGCTGAGACAGAAACCGACAAACCTGAAGACAAAGACTATCCTTCCCTCCCTCCTCCCTCTTGTTACAGAGAGAAATCACAAAACAACAACAAAAAAGATACCCTTACGTCAAAACCCACAAAGCCAAAAATCCCACACAGAAACTTACATCCCCAAGTACAACACTAAACCTAAAAACAGCTACTAAACAAACCATTAACGAAAAAACAGATCCGCGTGAAAAAAATCCCAATCCGGTTCCAATTACACTCCGCCAGTTTGAGCAGTAAGATGATAAGGACTCTTACCTTCTACCCGTAAACCTTTTAGACACCAACGATTTCAATCTTGCGAGTGCCTTTTATGGTAATGATTTGCAGCAGGTTTCCCAAACTTCTGACCAAAATGTTGGTTAGATTTTGTTTTCACAAATGCTTATGACGAAGTAGTGGTTAGTCCAACTAGTGACGCAGAGCATCTTTTCTGCAACAATTTACACCATACAGCACTGTCAGTCGAACTTTCCACTCCAGATTCCACCTGCTTAAAAACTTACAATAACTCAATTGTATTTGACCTCCGTAATGCTGATTATGAAAGCATTAAACATGTTCTTGATATTACAGATTGGTCGACTACTCTTTCAACACAAGATCTCGAAACAGCCATTTCTTCTCTTTACAATAAAATATTTGACGCCGTTGAAAGATTTGTTCCAAAGATAAAAAAAAAAGAATAAATTGTCTGAGACATGGCTTAGGCATATGCGAAATCGTAGGAACAAACTTTATAAGCTTATTAAAGGAAATACCGATGTTAGTCCTGCTATTCAAGAAGAATATAATGAAGTTGCTAAGCAATTTTTAGCAAAGTCTCATGAGGCTTATGACGCTAACATTAGAACAACCGGCGAAAATATAGTCCGCGACCCGAAAAAATTCTTCGATTTTGTTAATGTGAAGTAAAAAACCACTGGCTATCCATCGTCCATGTTTCTTAATAATATAACGTCTTCCTCTCCTAAAGAGATATGTGACCTATTCGCTGATAGTTTCCAAGAAATTTTTAATGCACCAGACCTATCTAACTCACACCTTTCTTCCTCTGATTCAGCTTCAACAGCTTTTGTGAACCATTTAGAAATTTCCCGTGATGAAATACGTAAAGCTATTTTGGATCTCGACTGCAACAAAAGTCCTGGGCCTGATCTTCTTCCTCCGACCTTCTTGCGCAAGAGTGTAGAGTAGCTTATAGCTCCCTTGCATATTTTCTTTACTAGATCACTTTCGTCGGGAATTTTCACATTCTGTTGGAAGCTTTTGTAGGTCACACCCATATTCAAATATGGTGATCGAGGCTGTATCCGAAATTACAGGGGCATTGCCATTTTGTCTTCGATTTCGAAATTTTTCGAAAAGGTTATATGATAAACTTTCTCGGCTTGTTGATAACCGTTTGAACGAGCAACAACATGGCTTTAGAAAAGGTCGCTCAACTACCACGAATTTGACAATCCTAATCTCTGACGTTCTATGCAAAATGGAAGAAGGATACCAAATTGACGCAGTCTACACTGACTTCAGTAAGGCGTTTGACAGAGTTGACCATTCTACCTTAATTCTAAAGCTTCAGAAATTCGGTATTGCTGGGTCTTTACTCAGCTGGCTGACCTCTTACCTTCGCGATTGAATACAATGTGTAAAATTTCAAGGATTTTTATTGAAAAACGTTAGTGCTACCTCTGGTGTACCTCAAGGTAGCCATCTTGGCCCACTTCTTTTTAATATATTTATTTCCGACTTATCTGACGTCCTAGCAGGAATACCTCATTTACTCTATGCAGACGATCTCAAACTCCATCAGACTATTGCATCGAAATCGGATGCCTCCTTTCTCCAATCCAAGCTTGACTCACTTGATCAGTGGTGCAATATAAACAAGCTCTCTCTCAATATCAACAAATGCCAAGTTATTAGTTTTTCCAGGAAATGCACGGTCACACACAATACGTACTTCCTCGGCAATAATATGCTAACCCGTGTTGATAACATCGCTGACCTCGGTGTTATCTTAGATGAAAAACTCCGCTTCACATACACTTTGATAAAATAATTTCTCGTGCGAACAAACAGCTGGGTTTCATCACAAGACGTGCCAAAGAATTTCGTAGTATGTGGGTCACAAGATCCTTATACACTTCACTTGTACGTCCTATTCTCGAATACGCTTGCATTGGCTGGAATCCCGCTTTTGAAACCCACAGTGACAGACTCGAGTCAATACAAAAACAATTTCTACTTTTCGCCTTGAGAGAACTGTACAACCCTTATGATTTTAATAGCTTACCCCCTTATGAGTTTCGACTGGGTCATTTAAACCTATCGACACTAGCCTCCAGAAGAATAATGATATCGGCCTGCTTCACATTCGACGTCATTAGAGGCGCTATTAATGTGAAATTCCTGAATAGTAAAATTTTGGTAAATATCCCTGAGAGGAACACCAGGTCCAATCGTTTCCTAAAAGAATATTTACATTCGACGACATATGCAGCTAATGAGCCAATAAATAGATGCTGCAGAGTATTCAACAGCATAAGTTATTTATATTCCCCTACAATTTCCAAATAATCTTTCAAATCCTCTCTTTTGCATGCCATCCATACCCCTAGACCTTAAGCTATAGCTTATATGTCAATGTTTTTATTTATTTATTGTTATTTGTTACTTTACTATTTGTTACTTTTTACTAATGTTCGAATGGTTAAGAGAGATAATCTCTAGAGTGGCCGATCCGATTGAGCTGAAATTTTCGGAGAACATAGATGTATATAACAGGTAGGTCTATGACTTGCTAGAATTCAGATATCTTAAACCTTTTGGCGGCGGCGGGCATTTAAGTGAATTTTCAGGTGCTCCTATATTTCCAAGCAGTGTACATTTTTGTTAAAAACAAGTACTAGGAATGAAAACTTATTATGTTTTAAGTTTGTTTATGATAAAGAACTTGAAATTTTGAGCCTTGTGTAGGCGCTGAGTGCCTAAAAGTAGGCAAGGATTTTTTTTCAAAATTCGATTTGTCATAACTTCTAAGAAAAACAATGGATCATCGTGAAATTTTCAGAGCGTATTGATGTAAACTAAAATTTAACACACATGGACTTTCAAGACTGTGCGGGCAACTCTGTAGCTACAGCAGGCTCCTGAACAAAAATCCTTCAAATCAACTACCTTCCTGAAAAATTTTTGATTTTTGAAAATAAATTCAAATTATTAATTAATTTTGACTTTTGTCCACCAAGTCAAATAAAATATTTCAAAATTCCGTGGTAAACAAGAACGGCAACCCGTGATGAAATTACCTCTATTTTCAGCTCTCAAAACTTCTGTTCACGAGAACTGACGATCGGATAATGCGATCAATATGAAATTTACAGGACATGTTGGAATTTGCTAGGACCAGGTCTGATAGAAGTGATTTTGAAAAACAAGCAACGCTGTGGCAGTGGTGCCATTTGGAAAAATCGCTGAGAAAAAAAACTGGTTTTCGGCCTATAGCTTCCGATTTAGCCACCAGATTTTAACGAAATTCACGCAGTAGGTGAACCTTACTCTAAGATAGATTTCATAGATATTTGGTTGAAAAATTAGTATAGGAACACTAGCTACGGCAATTTTTGTCTCCTAAATATTGTAAATTTGCTCAGGAAAATAAAGATTTTTTCCCTATAACTTCCGATGCAGTGACGAAATCAAAACGAAATTCATGTGAAAAGCATATCTTGTTGCGATTGTAATTCTGTAGGAATTTTTTTGAAAAACCGTGAAAGGGTTACCAGCTATGATGAATTTCGTAATTTATTTACATTGCTTTATCGAGCGATGTTGTCATAAAATTTCCAAATGGGAATGATCCTGCAATAAAAATTAACAACAAATATTTACGTTTCAAAAATTTAAAAAGTTTGGACGATGGTAACCCTAAAATTTAATTCACTCCTATAACTTACAGCGCAGCCATTCAATCGGAACGAAATTCATAGGCTGGGTTTAATACAACGTGAAGCAGCTATGTTGCTAGCACATGATTGCCAGCACCGGACAATTTCGTAAATATCGCACCAACAGATGCTTCCATTTTCTATTCATAAGCAAACCATTTACAATAAAATAAGCAACCGATATTTAAATGTTCCGAGTTTTGGAAATTTTATTGTTTGTTACTTGAATCTATAACCAAGTTTATTAGCTTATTCATCTGCATCATCCCCCTTCTATAATAAGCATAATTTATGACAAACGACTTCGATTATATAAAAGCACTAGAAGATTATATAAAAGCAAAGCATCTAAGTTATATATCTATATGCTTTTAGAATCGTCAAAAATTGGTGCAACTGCACCAAATTGTTTATATAATGTTATTTTATTTGAATAAAGCTCTTTGCCCTATAGCCTCCACTACAGTCATGGTATCATAACGAAATTCATATGGCAAATTTAAATTATTGTAGACAACATTCAGTAGAAATCTAGTTTGAAAAACAATGATAGGATTGCCAGCTATGATTGTTTTCGTATTTTTTGACATAGCTTTAGTAAGCGATTTTATCATAAAGTTTTCAAATCGTAGTGGTCTTGTAGTGAAAATACACACCAAATACTAAAATCTAGAAAGTTTAAAAGCTCTTGCGAATGGTAACCCTAAATTTCTTTTTATCCCTATAACTTCCAATGCAGTAATCGGATCAATACGAAATTCGCAGAGCAGGTTGACTTCAACGTGAGGCAGATATGACTTATTTTTGGCTTCAGTGCTAGCAAAGGACTGCTAGCACGAGGTGTTTTTGTTAATAAATGCTTGCATTAAGTATTCACATCGCGAATATACAATATATAACAATATATATGACAATACATACAATATATAATATATAAGACAATAACAACAATATAACAACAATATATAACAATACACTCAAAATCTGCACAAATCCTCTACTGTTCTTCGAACATTAGTATTTCTAGCGGTTCTGATGCGCTAGGGTTTTTTTCATTTGTTGTTACTTATTTAACTTATTTGTTTTTACTTTTTACTTTACTTTTCCATTTTATTTTTAATTTGTTATTTTGTATGTGATTTTGTACCTTGTTTTGGTGAAGAAATAAAATAAAAAAAGCGAGCTGATGCAATTTTTATTTGATTGATGAATGAAAGTTTAAAATGATGAAAGCTGATGAATGAGCATGAATTCAAGAAACGTTCCTCAAACCCGGTGTGAGGAACGTTCCTCACACCCGGTTAACTACATACTATACAGGGACGATTGGATGACTGGTAAGGGAGGAGGCACCACAATTCTCGTAAGAAGAAACATTACCCATCATTCTGTTCCAATCTAGACACACAAACAGTACCATGAATATCCTTAAACTTTCGAGCTGAAGACACGAGAAATATCCTCAATTGAGGGATTTCGTAAATCTCTAAATACCAGAAGCACCTAAGTGCACCTATTGAAGCTATGCACCAAAGCTGAGCGCAAGAGCTATCACTGATAGGAATGGCGAGTGCTTATTCACTAGCTCCAAAACAGCCCAGTTCATCGGATTTCCTGAAAGAGGGACAAGGGTGTCTATGTTCATAAATAGGAAAGAAAATAGTTTTAAATATAATTCTGATAAAAATATATAAAGTATAAAACAACAGAAATACGTACACTTAACGAGGAGATGAGCAAACAATTTCATTAAGCGCTAGTCCGAATGATGAGCGACTTATTTCAGAAACATTACTTCTATGTAGACCCAATCGATAGTGTTCTTAATCTTTTATCGGCTCTGCATTTTGTAATTTTAGATTAAAGTCATATTGAATCTATGAAAACTGGCTGTGAGCGTACACAAAACTTAATACAAAGAGCCTGCTAGCTATGAAACATTATGAATTGGTCTCTGTTCAGCCGATGCAAGTAAAATTATTCAAACAAGTTTAAACTGTCATTGTTTGATTTTAAAGTTTATTTATTCGTTCATTCCTCTTCCTTCGTGAGAGTCAGAGTTGAAAGCCGAGAAGTACTTTATGCGACCTATGCTCAATTGTTTTATTCAAAGCCGCCTCTTCTCGTCTGTTCGTCATTCACCTGCTGCCCCTTTGACATTAAAGATTATAGAGCTCGTGCAAGTCAGAGATATTATTTTGTATGCGAAGTGAACAAAGTACCATGGGATCAATTATCATGACGTTTTAGGATGTTCTTCTATCAAATTATATAATGGCTTTGGGGAAAATCGAGATTCAAATACACCCTTTGTAAAGCTATTTACAATAACTGCCCCACCGAGAATATAGTTTCTTCAACATATTGATTTTCATCGAATCTCATTTTATCACACCTAATCAAATGTCTCAGAGCATGAAAATTACTTAGAGTATTGTTATTTTTGTTGTGATTGTGTTTTGTGGGGGAGGAGTTGACTTGTATAGTTACATGTTCTGTTTAATTAGAGTAGTATGTCTTATGGAGCTGAGGTTAAAATGACGACTGAAAATCATATTGTAGCTAAAATATAATCTTCGGGGCTTATACTTACTTTTTTATCAATTCCAGATAGATCCATCTTTTTGCTTCCTCTTAATGAAAAGTAAGTGTGAAATTCTTGTAAACCTTCAACTTTACTGGCAAATTGATTGATATATCACTCACAATTTGTAATGCAGGTACATACCTTGCACTTCTCCTTTCGACCCAAGAGAATTCTGCTCGTTCATCACATGAACATTTCAGTCGAGCGATTTCGCTTCCTGCTTGGATCGCATCTAGGAAAAATCACCGTAATGACTGCCGTTGTGCCTATTCCATACCACATATTGCAATCGTTTTTCCTTTCGGAAAGCCATTAATGCTAAAAGTCATTTGCAGCGGGTGCAAAGTATAACGGTAGTCAGCTTTCATGTCTGTGACACGTTTCGAAACCAGACAACGCCTTGTTCAGCATCTATCAATTTCTGAGCCTCGAATCTGGCTCTGTGAATTTCTGATTGTTCGGTCGAGTAAGCCCGAATGTATCTTCCTTTCAGATTTTGTGCAGACAAACTGAGCCGAGACGAAGAAATAAAGAGTATGTATGCAGGTATAAAGACGTAAGAGCATTCGAAGAAGTAAGAGTATTTATAAATATGTATCTACAATCAAGGTTTCAGATCGTTTGCTACAGAAATTTTTCTGAAAATCAATCATTGTAAGAGCTACTCTAGTTTTACGGAAACTAATGCCCGATATAAAAATACTGGGTGAAAAGTTGCTTTTTCCTATGCGTTTCAAAACTTAAAAAAACTTGGAAACAAATATAATGCACAATATGTCCAAAAATGGCCTGCAATAAATTTTTGCAAAATTGACTTGAAAATGGAGACATAAAACTCCACCAGCTAATATTGAAAACTTAATGTTTATCAAAATTATCATCGAATGAAGAGCCACAATTTGTTGTAGCCGCATATGGTGATGTTTCCCTCTTCAGCATATGTCACTGTCCTACGAGGGTTGGTCAATAAGTTTGAATTCATTACATTTCAATAATGAAATGTAATGAATCCAAAGACTCATTATAAGTATAAACAGCAAGTTTTATTTCAATCAAGCCGTTAGTTTTTGAGCTATCGTCGAGCAAACAACCCAATCTGTAAAATATGGAGAAAATCGAATACCGCGCTGTTATAAAGTTCCTCACGAACTAAGGTAACCGGCTCAAACCATAATGGAAGAAAAGTTCTTGATCAGGTAAAACTTTGATTTGCAAGGGGCACAGTTTTTTTTAAACGAGGAAGGGACTCACTTGACGATGTCCCGCGACTAGGACAGCAAGCAAGTTGAAGGAAGTGATGTAGGAAGATGCTAGACTAAAAAAAGAAAAGCTCACAGAAATTATTGTAGTACCACTTTTAAGGAAAAAGAAAAGAGGAAAATTAACTAAAAGAAAGCGCCTACTCACGAGAGTCGTTTTGCGTTGGCTGCCATGCATAAGATGGGCTTCGTTATTTTAGATCACCGACCCTACAGCCTTGATCTGGGTCCCAGCGATTAGCATCTTTTCTCAAAATTCAAAAAAAGAGCTTCATGGGAAGAAGTTTTCAAACGATGAAGAAGTAAAAGTCGCAGTTTCGGCTTACTTTCCCGACGAAGACAACACAGTTTTTCAGAAGGTATACAAATACTAATTGAAAGATCCAAAAAATTTGTCAGCTATGTAAAGAGAAAAATATATATACATTTATATTTGCACTTCTAATATCCCCCATTCAGATAACTTATTGAAACTCCCTCGTATCAATTGTAAGCTTGCTCTTGTAGCGTCCCGTAAAATAATTATTATTGGTTCTAATGTTCATTTACATTGATTTGCCTTCACAAAATCTCAATGGACATTCCATTGTCGACAGTATTTTCATTCTTCCTAGATTTTTGTTTTCAAGGCCATGCATGCTTTAGAGTTAATAATTGACTCATTGCCATATATATCAACGTCAGATCGAATAGTTTCTGTTCCTAAGTTGAAATTTTGGTAATGAATCTTGTTTTCACATTAGCACACTATTTACTAAAATTTGCTCACTCCTTCATCAACTCTACGTTTTTAACATGACCATATTAAGCATGTTTTACGCCTGATCTACATTACATACATTGCTCCAATACTCTTCAACCAACTTCCTAACTACATAAAATTTCATTTACTTTTATCTCAGACTAGTAACCAATCTCTTTATTTTCAATAGCTACTTACTCTTCAACTTCAAATTTTAAGCAATCATATTAAACATTGAATTTTGTCAATGTACAACATAAAAGCAAATTTTTATTTAAACTTCATCAAATATTATAAAATTGATTAAACTAATTTTCTAAAGCTATTAGCTAAATTAAATATTATATCATTAACGTAAGTCCACGATATTAGATTCTTAAATTATTATTTTATATGTAATGAGCTCCTCCTTCTATATCACAAGCTCTGTTTATTTGGAAGGAGTAAAACAAGTAAATAAATGAAATGAATGAAATCGAAAGCGTCCCCGATTTGGCTGAAAGCAATCGATGTGATGTCATAACCGGTATGTATTGAAATACTACAGTCTATGGAGAACTATAACAAAAAAAAACTGTCTGCAAAAAGAGTGCGTGATGAGAAGTGGTACAGCGATTAAAGCCTTACCTATAATGGAATTAAGTGAGCTTAAATTGACTTAAGTAAATGTTCAAATACAAATTAAACCAATTGGCTTAACCATAATGTACTTCTCGGTCGGTTTCGTCAAGCTTTGTCCAAATCAGGCTACTTAAGTGAACTACGAATGGGATTGTACACCACTTAAGTCAAATTTGACATCGTCTGTAAATATCATTTGCAGTTTGAACTGCCAAAAAACTCAAAGGTATAGATCGCTATTGGCGTTATGTAACGAAATATTTATTTATAGTTCCGCTATTGAAATAAGTGACGCCCCAACTTCTTTTCATCTCCGCAAAAGGAAACCGCTTTAGAGTATTCGGTGCAAAGGGGTTTGACGGCACGTTATTACACTATTGTGCGTTATTATATATCAAATTGACGCCCAATGTGGGCGTCCAAAATCTAAAATTGTTTGCCACCCTCATACTCGTATTGAGTTGTTATACTGGAAAAAGACTACAATCGGATCTCGTTGAGTTCTCGTCATCTATTTTACTTTAGTTTGTCAAGCAATGGACATTTTAAAGCTCAAAGTTCATTGATGGTGCCAGATTCAATTGTAGTCTGTACCTAGTCAATATTACGATGCCTCGGTGGTGAGCCTCCAGCACAATTTGCCCATTCGCACTCAATAGTTACACAATTTTAACAAAACTGAAATTTCGATAAGAACGATTTAGGTTTGAGCCTCTGAAAAACATTTCCCTCAATTTTTACTTTATAAAGCTAGGTAGGAGAACATCATTCTAAGATAATGCTTAACACAAAATGCAATTAGCATATTTTTTGTATTTTTTTATACAAGTGCGTAATGAATGCAAGTTGTTCAAATATACAAAAGTAAGACCAAATCATTTGGGGAATTTTGGGACGGGGGAGCTTATTTCGTTTAGAAATCAAAATTAGGTTAAATATATTTGAGTATTTTTTTACTTCTACTTTAAAAACTATCTATATTGATATGAAATAATGTCGAACAATGCTATAGTGAAACTTCGGTAAAACTCGACTTAATGCACCACAATTCTCCCATCAAAGGGCAAATAGGTGTTAGCAGGGGTAAAAAATTGAAGAAAAACACACTAAATTATACAAAAAAAAAATACTCAAGAAGGCAACACAATCAACAAAAACAAACAAACAAAAACACCCCCAAAAGCAAACACACTACCACAAAAACACAAACATACTAACCAGACATCTATCAGCAAAATGAATGTAAGGGCTGTGTGGTGCATCAAGTCCAGTTTAGCCGAAATTTCTTATTTCTCCAAATGAGCTCATCCATATTAGTCGAAATGCACAAATTATAAACAATTTTTCCGGCTGTGGACCATTTGTACATGTTAAATCGATGTGAGCATTTATTCTTATAAGTGCGTTTGCCAAAATTTTAAATGAGGCGTTATCGAATCTTTTTTGCTCAAAACAAAGAAACCTTCATTCCCAACTGGAACGTAAGGGCGGCGGTTTTCGGGCTGACTATGCTCACGCGAAGAAAAAGGGTGGGTGGGCGCCACTCGCTTCTGATCCGAAAACTCGCCGTCTGCCCGCCACTCAGAAGCGAGAAGAGGGTGACGGGTTCCACCAAATAGCACCGCGTAACGTATCGCAAAGGAAAACTGTACTCTGCCAACAATATCGCGGAAACACAAACACCAGTTTCACAATCTACAATCAATGCTCTATTCGTTCGTTTTTGGCTTGACTTATAATTAACACGACTTATAATTAAAACTACTGGCGCCTAATCTGATTCGAAAACGACTTATAGACTATTTGTTTAGCTAGTTTAGTTCAAAACGTAAAAATATAGAAAATATAGTAATAACTAAAGATAAGAACCTGGTAGATTCCTCGTTAGGGCCCTGGTATATTTGACGCTCGCTGTGTTTTTTTTTTCGCAACGTTCGCAACTCCTTTTCACTCGATTTATTCCGCTTCGTCGTGTACCTTCCGCTCCAACTTTCCTGGCAATCCACGCAATTTTTTCGCTTACGTCGTGGCTACACTGGCTCTGATCAAAGATTTATCTTCCTCCTGCAGCAGACACTTGGAAGAATATCTTATAAGACGATTCTCCAACGACGACTCAAATCGACAATTCAAATCCAAAAAGAAAAAAAAAGATTAAATCCTGACGATCCTCGATCCGACGCACCTCCGAACGCTTACCAATTCAAATTCAAAAAGAAAGTTCCACCATTACTTTCACCGCTCGTGCCCCAAAGTTTTCAAACTTATCGGGACTTCACTGACCCGTTGGGTGCACTTACCTGCGTTTCGTTTCGGTCAAGCGAAACATCGCATCCACTTGCCGTCCATATGTCCTAACCTGGGACAACAAATTCCCCGATCTTACGTCAGATGACTGGTTGTGACAATTCGAAATGTCAAGCATTAGAAGTACAATTGTGTTGTGCCGCCGGTTCGCAAATTTGTTTATGATTTGCTCCTGGCTTCGATTTGGTGTAGCCGTCGACTGAACTGCAGGTATGTACTACGTTTTTGGTTTTATACATCAGTTATTTCGCGAATTCATTCGCTCGTTTGCCCTCGGCAGTATCTGGGTGTGCATTTTGCAGCAATGCACCCAACCAGATTTGCCCTATCACGAAAGTCTACGCGTATTTAACGTTCGGGTTTGACTTCCGAGCTGCGTCGGTGTTTCTGGCCCATTCCATAATTTAGTTAATTCCTCGTCTGTCGGTATTGTTTGCTCGTCGCCAGCTAAATTTAGGTCAAGTATTGACCCAGGTCGGGAGTCGTCAGTACAAGTAATAAGAAACGCGCGCTGCTCCGCTGTACGTGTCTGTCCGTCAGCAACTCATATAATGGGATGCCGCAGTCGTTCAGATCGTATCTTTGATGCGAATATTTTGAACTTCTTTTCCTTGTGTTGTCGCCTTCTGTCTAATGGTTCGTTGTCTAGATTACTAGATATTTCCGTGTTGTAACGTTTGGGAGCGTTCCGTAATCATTCAGTGTTGTAACTTTGCATTGTGTTGTCAGATTCGATAGTCAGATATTCAGTAGGTTCGATATTCAGTATTCGTCATCCCGTATGGTCGATGTTTCGTGTCGTAGAAATTCGCAACTTAGTAACGAATTGCCTACCTATGGCTACACGAAACTCAATTTAATTATGAAATCTTAGCTAATGATTAGTGTTTGAGCTTCATATCCATCAACTTCACTTCCGGAGGGCGGTGGAGGTTTTTTTTCTCCTCTCTCTATGGTCTTAAACTTGAAATTCGCGTGTACTACAGTCAACCGTGACAAAATTTAAGCAGCCTGCCAAAAATAAACCTTTTCTGAGATAGATCAACGATTTACTTTGAAATGTAACGCAATGAATGAAATCTGACAGTTAAAAAAAGCTAAGATGAGCTCCAAAAATTCAATCAAAGTAGATTTGTAATTATGCATTTACACATTTATAAAATGAAAACGAAACATCTTGGAAAATTGACTCAATATCATGACAGGAAATGAACATTTGTTCGGATGAAAAACCTTAATTCGAGAATGAATTAACCACTACAGAAAGTTTGTACATCACAACTGCGTTATTATTCTCTCGGTGGCATTTTGCTAGTACATAAAATAGGTAATTTAGAAGTATTAACTGAAGTCTAGTAGGTAGTGCCCGAAGGCAGCCAACCCAATGGTTTTTAAAATTTTTGTTGTCTTCGGTATTTTTTTACGCTAAAATGAGTTATTGTTTGATAATTTTCCGATACATACGATAAAGGTGTATAAATGTGAACTATTTGTCCGAGAACATAATTAAATGTTTCCGGCCTGAAGGCTACAGTATCAATATTACCCGGCAAATAGTGCAAATATTAGATCAACTGGAATTTTCATATGAAAATTGCTACCTCATATCTATTTACATTTGAATCTGATGGCACTTCTGAATTCTCATTAAAAAGAAAAATTTAAAAAAAATAAAACATTATCAAAAACTTTCAGAGAAAGCAAAAAACATAAGATATTTCGAATATGAAACCACTTTCGAAACTACTTTGTCAAAATAGAATTTTCAATGTAGATTAAAATGTTTAATGTTAATAAATAGTTGTTCAATTTTAATCATCCCGCAAAAACAATTCCAATTTGATTCTGCTTTCGGAGGCTGATTCCGCAAAACGATCGAGTTTCCCGTTTCAATATGCTCGGCTTCGATAAGCTGTAGAAATGATATACGTTGTCTATGCTGATTTATAGACAAGAAGGGAACCGTGATCAAATTCAATTACCTTTACTAAGTAAAATTATATCCATGGATATAAGTCGGAGATGTTAAAATTTGTCACAACTAGCATAAATAAAAAATGTAATGGTTTCCACCTGCAAGTGGTCACGCCAGTCAAGTATGCACTGTGTGCTGGTGTCTGATGAGAAGCAGTGCATACTTTCGAAACCACTTTGTCAAAATAGAATTTTCAATGTAGATTAAAATTTTTAATGTTAACAAAAAGTTGTTCAATTTTAATCATCCCGCAAAAACAATTCCAATTTAAGATATTTAGTTTAAGAAATATGAACATAAGATTGAAAAAACATATGTCTTGATAACAATTTTCATAAAGAAATCTATTCTTGAATGCATTCGAACTATTATTAAAAATTATATTAAATTACTTGTTTATAATTACTTACCAATCTGGAAACCATATTCAGTATCAGTCAAGTATTACATAGCCATTGCTATATTCTCAAGATACTGCATTGAATAAAATAGCATCTGGCAATGCTAGCTTGAAATTGCACCACTGAATGTCGTTTACATTCATCAATGCCAGAAGCAATAGTTTCCATAGCATTACAACTCTTTGACAAAAATGAAATAAAAACCAAAGCAACTTCAGTTTGACGAGCTGTATGAAACGGTCGAATGATTCGTTGTCGTTGTTTTGAGTAGACAAGCAAGCCAAAGGGAAATAATTTTCGTTCCATCTCGTTACCCACAAATAGAAGTTACACAGCAGGAAACAGTTCTTCCACTTCCGTCCTATTAATTTTCATTTTCTTCCTTCTAATAACATTAACGATGTCGACGAAGACGACCGACCGAGCACTCCTTCTCTATAGCATGGAACCTGAGAGTTTTCCTCACTTGGCCAATATTTTCTTGATGAGCTGCCAGCTTGTGCTAGGAATCGAAAATATTACTTTCATTCAGACTATGCTGCAAAAGATAGAATGCGTTTGTGATTCAATAGAAACTAGGTTTGTGTGGCTGGACCTGAATGGTAAAGAATGTGTTTCCATTTGCATGAATGCCAAGAGATATGTATTTTGAACAAAGCTTCATGAGTGGGAAAGATTTTAATGTTGTTAAATGAGTAGTGTCATAATATACTAGTGATAGTACAGTTATATCATAGTATATTATATCAAGCATGCACAACATGCACAGGACCCATGTTTCTCTATTTGCTACGATAATGATAATTATCTATAACTTTCTTAAATAAACATCTATAATGTCAACTGATTCAAACGTCCGCAACATACTCAAAATCACTTTGCTAAGAATTTTTCCTAAAACAAGACAGCAGAAAAGAAATATCTAAGCAAATCGAATTGAAAGCAAAGTGCGTTAAAGCGGGACAAAATAGTAAAAACTGAATACTTAAGTGAAGGAAGCGGATAGTATCCAATAAATTATAAATAAACTTATGAAAAGGATGCTGCACGTCAACATTAAATAACTAGAGTATTTACATGCTTCACCAAATATTAAGAGAAAAAGTTATTACAAACTGTTAGAGGAAATTAATAAAACAGAAATTTTCAAAAGTTATTTTGAGCTCTACAAAAACTACTTTCAGAAAAATGCTTGACAAACTTTGTAAGACTTTGTTTTCGGTAGCAGAAAAGTTTAGTGATTGTATGAAATACAGAATTGTCTACGTTTCGTTTCGTCAAGTATATCAGAGGACTTAATTTTGGAGATAAAATGCAAACAAATACTCTATTGTTGAGAGCTTTCGTTCGATATTGAAAGGTATTAATTTTTTAAGTTGTTTGCTCACTTCAGTGTATCTAAAGCATTGTCTGTCAAATGCGCATTTAAAAAAAGGTCACAACTTATATAATAACGAAATGTTACGCTGAATATAGTGGTAAATTAAGTTTTGCGCAAAAAAAATGATACAAAAAAAAATTGGAAAATTGGGTTTCTTGTTTCTATTCACCTATCAGTAAATTTATAAAAGAGTAAATTAATACATATCAGAATGCAAGAAAATTTTAATTTAATACACTCTGAAATCGTAAGTCCCAAATGTTGGTTCAAAAAAATCAACGATTAATGGCTAGAACTGGAATTGCGATGAAAAAGTACCATTTCCTGCACTTTATGGATGTTTTCGTTGACTGAAGAGGTCGATGATCTTCTTGAACGCTTCGTACCACTCGTAGATCCGTGTTTGATAAAACTGATTCACATTAGTCTTTTGTAACAATGTTAGTGATTCGTGATTCGGCTCATGCCATTCCATTTGCGTTATAAAATTTTTCGTTTGTTAAGCACGTTAATTGTAAAAATTGTAACGCATAACTAAGGTGTACTGATTGAATCAGCTAATGTTGTATTCAATAAGAAAAGGGCAGATTACCTTCGAAATATCAATATCTGTCAAGAAAATAAAATATATGTAGATTCTAAAGGAAAAATTGATCTTTAAATTAATAATCAACTCAATCACCTGAGGTGATTTTTTATTTTATTTATTTTATTTATTTTATTAAATTCGTCTAATGCAGACTATACACATACAATAAAAATTAATTATTCTTGTACAGAATTCGTTTAAGTGATGCTGTAGATAAATGAAAATCAAACTTATAATAAGCTTCGTTAAAGCATCTACTTATTGCAGTGACTGGTTAATTGCAACCATAATTGGTCCGATGTTGAGGGATCGACAAAAAGTTAACACGCCTGACGCGTTTGTTATTAGTGTTAAAATTAAGTTGGCTTACTAAGTAGTTTGAGTCAACGGTGCCATCCAAAATTTTCGCGGCAAATAAGATTTTGGAATTTTGACGTCGAGAGTCCAAGGTATCCATTCGTAAAAGATTTAAGCGGTCTTGATAAGGAGGTAGATGTAAAGGGTCGTACCACGGAAGATCGCGGAGGCAGAAACGTAAGAACCTCTTTTGAATTGACTCAATTTGGTCTATGTAGACTTTTTGATATGGTGCCCATACAATACTTGCATATTCGACAATAGGTCTTACTAAGCTGCAAAAGAGGGTCTTAGTTAGAAAAATGTCGTTGAATTCCTTCGAACGTCTTCTGACAAAACCTAAGGCATTGCTAGCTTTCACAACGATTGAATCGATGTGATCGTCAAATGTGAAGGATTGATTCAGCAATACTCCTAAATCGAGTACTTTCGCTGATCTATTTAAAGATGTACTCAAAAGTGAGTATTCATAGATTACAGGATTATTTTCGCGTGCGTAAGATATAATCGTACACTTGTCAGGATTAATTAGGAGATTGTTATCGGAACACCAGTTGGCAAATCTGTTTAGATCCTGCTGCAAATCATTGCAATCGTTAAGGTTTCTCACAACTTTGAAAATTTTAGCGTCATTGGCATAAAGAAGAACAGAAGATGACTGTAGAATGGAACCTACGTCATTAATAAATAAGGCGAACAGTAAAGGGCCTAGATGACTATCTTGTGGAACACCAGACGTGGTTCTAATTTCAGATGACAAGGCACCGCGAAAGGATACACGTTGGGTTCGATTCGTCAAGTAAGAGTCAACCCAATTTAAAAACAAGTAAGGGAATTGAAAGGAATGAAGCTTAGCTAAAAGTATAGAGTGATCAAGCTTATCAAAGGCTTTCGTCAAGTCTGTGTAGGCGCAGTCAGTTTGGAGCCCAGCTTCAATTGAGTTGGTTATTTGGTGAGAAAATTCAAGCAGGTTGGTTGTGGTTGAACGACCTTTCATGAAACCATGCTGATACGGAGCAATAATTGATTTGCAATGAAAGGCTACAACATTCGTGACTATGGCTTCAAAAAGTTCTGCGACACAGGGAAGTTTTGCAATAGGTCTATAGTTGCAAGCGTCATTACGACTCCCTTTCTTGAATATAGGAGTGACGGTGGAGTATTTCCACAAATAAGGAAAGATGCCTGTTTTTAAGGATGTATTGAAAATATAAGACAGCACAGGTAGTAGTGACGATACACAATATTTCAAGACCAAATTAGGTATGCCATCTGAGCTAGGTGTTATATTATTGTCAAGTTTATTAACAAATGTGATAATAGTGTCCTCGTCAATTTTAAAATCCTTCATCCCTAAAGAAGAAACTGTTGAGTTCGTCAAGTAGGGTGAAAAGTGCCTGGAGTTTGGAAAGTCCGTACGATAAGCTTTACGGAAAACGGAAGCAAATAAATTACTAATATCAAAGGGATCATCAAAATAAGAGTCGTCAGATTTAAATGTGAGTGGATACCCATCGTTATAAGTCTTAGAATTAACAAAATTCCAAAATCTCTTAGGTTGAGCTTGAAAATTAAATCTTAGCTGTTGCGTATGTCTATGATATGCAAATGCAACTTCTTTATGATGCAGATCTCGTAATGTGGAAAAACGTTGATAGTCAGGTTCTGAGCGAGTCAGGCGAAACTTTTTCCAGGCTTTGTTTTTTGAATTTTTCAAATAGCAAAGCTGTGGAGACATCCAAGGAAAACGAACCTTGCTTTTAGTGAAGGTAGTTAGCACGCACCGTAAAAAACAGCTAAACAACCGAATGTGGAAATAGAACATAGCTTTATCAGGATTAGGTTCCTGCAACACGGAGGACCAATCATAGTTAGCAAGCAAGTCACGTATTTGATCGACATTAGCTCGTCTAAAATTAAATTTAAGTTCAGATGTGCTCGATGATAAGTAATTGCTAGACTTTGGCTCGAAAATAATGTTGAGTGCACAATGATGCGCGGTTTCGTCGATGAGAGATGATGTGAGGGGTCTCACCACAGTAGAAGAGGCATCAGTCTAAAAAATCAGGTCCAGCATTTTTCCATTTGCGTTCCGGATGCAATTGGCTTGAAACAAACCAAGTGATATAAATTCGTTTGCAATGTTGATGTCGTGTTGTCCGCCAATAGAAGTAGAGCTCGGAACTTCGAAAGTGCCGTCCGCTGAAGGGCACCAGTTTATTCTAGGTAGGTTGAAATCGCCCATTAAGACGACGTCGTCGTTATTGTCCGCAAGATCGCATATAAGCTGCATAATATGTATAAGCGAAGCATAAACATCATACGAAGAATTTAGTGGCGTGTAGTTGACACCAAAAAATATTTTCTTTGACGTCAGTTCGACTTGGGCACAAATAAATTCATTATTTGTATGCGGTATTTCGATTAGAGATACTTCGAATTTTTTGTGAAACGCCAGAAGAACACCACCTCCGACAGGAGCGTCAGTAAGATTTCCATGTCTATCCCGGCGGAAAATAGTATACTCCGAATTAAAAATTTCAGCATTGTGAATATTTGCACAAAGCCACGTTTCGGTGATCGCAATGACATCAAAAGCTTCAGAGTTCGACAGCTCATAGAACTTATTAAGTTTAGATCGCATTCCACTTACGTTGGTGTAAAGTGCTGAGATGAGTTCGTCCCGTTTTTTGTTGCAGCACTTGATTTACTTATTCGCTTGTTGACGAATTCATGCACAACAGAGTTCGGCGGCCAGAAATTGCTATTTGCAATGGAATCAAAGCAACAATCTGGTGCTATAATTTTAAATGATGATACACAATGCCGATTCCCTATCTTAATAACTGATACGATTGAGATTTAGTATGATATGATTGAGTATTCATTATAGTTAGTTAAGTAGTTATGACGGGAAACACTATCGAATTATAGCTCACATCTATGATTTGGATTGACTTCTTCTTAACTCTGATCCTTTTGTATCTAGCTTAAGAAAATTAACCTGCGAGAAAAAATCTGTGTTATCATAAAAGGTATTGGATTTATAGTATATTTAACAATATGTAAGTGGTAATATGCAGCTAGAAGTAGTTATCATATAGCGTACGACTATTAATATATTTATAAGCATTGGAAAATATAGTAAATGAATTTATTTTATGATTTTATTTTGCTTCTTTATCGTCTAGTTTTAGCAAAAAAACTATACAAGTAATCTGTTCATTGCCATAAGATATTATTGTGGTAAATATATATTTTTGGAATATTATAAAACTTATAAATTGCAGCTCACGTATATTCAGGACATTTTTTTGCATCTTTGCTTTCCTATACTGGAAGTGAAAAATTATTTTGAAACAATCATTATTTTTTAAGTTGAACCATAACATAATGATAAACTTGCCAATCCCAAGCAGATATTTGAAAACTTCATAGGCTCCAAGTAAAAATAACTTTTAAAATTAATTATATAATAATAGTCTTATCTTTATTTGTGAAATAAATTCGCACATTTGGTAGATTTAAATTGGATTGCCCACGTTGGGCGCAAAAAATATATTACTATATTTCATGCCTGGATTTTCGTTACTTTAGAACACACTCAGAAAAAGTGCTTTTAAATCAAAACTACAGGGACAATAAATGCACACGTCAACGTTTTCATTTTCAGGACTGGATATAGGATGAATATATGAAAGTAGTAAAAGTATTATGATTATTAGATAATAACAGTCAAATTTCATAGCGGCCGTATCAATGTTTCCTAAAATTTGATACCTGGCAAGTAAGTAGGATATGTTAAAAGAGCAAATTATGCAATTGATCATCACGGGTATAATTATTTAATGGAAACTTTTTCAAATTTTCAAAGTAAAACCATTGAGAAAAGCTTGTAACTCATAAAAACGGGTGAAAAACTGATGCCATTATACAAAATGAAATGAGAATATATAATCTGCGTATAAGAGTTTTTTGTATGGACTAGTTCTGGAGACAATATTTTACGTCTGAAAGCTGGCTTATTCATTTCGATTAAATATCTTCATTTCTTCGCTCGACAACTTTCGAATATTTTAATGGCTATTTGCGCCATCATTAAATACTTAACAGTACGAAATCTGATGATGAGAACATTACACTTTTTTAAGGGATTGAATTATTTATCTGAAGAAACTGGTATCCGGCTGATTTTTTGATGTTGTAAAAAGCTTCATTAAAAAATGTCTTTGATAGTGATTTTCGAGTAGTAGAAGCCTTATTTAAAATAAGTGTTTTCAATCAACGGACATCTAGCTATTCTTATTCGATTCATCACAATCGAAGTGATTAAAATAAACCAGAGATATCTAGTTTGCGGCATTGCTAAAAAAGGTGTTGTGCATTATCTAAAAAAAACCCACTGAAAACATTTACTCGAGAGCTATATATTTTTAAGGAAAAAACTAAGCAGCACAAATTGATGCTTAGTCAAACGGACCAATTGTGTTTCTCTGAATGTGGATATCACACATTCAAAATATTTGCGTAAATGTGTCAAAGTATCAGTATCAGAAAAGTATGAACACCCAAAATGATTTGTAAAGTGCAATCGAACTGGTGATAAAAGAAATGATTTTCAAGACAGGAATATCTAGACAGCAAACTAAGTGAAGGAAGGATGATTAAAGCGAAATGAAAGCTCTTGCCGGTAAATGTGTGTTAACCTTTCATTAGAATATTGTTTGTTGTATGCAAATACCACTCCATGGAACTAGCACTATATATCTTTCAAATCTTTAGAAAAAATTAGCTTCAGGTGAAAAAAATAGCATTAATCAAACAATGTCGAATTCTGTTGGGCGCAATGAAATTCTAATTCATTACGTTGTAACTCACCCTGAAGCGCAAGGCAATGACAGGTTTTATATACTTCTTTGGATATTTCTCTCACTCTCATAAAGTAAGCACTGGCAGAGGAATGTAATTATATTTTACTTTTCCACAGCCAACTTTCAATATGATTAAATTAAAAGCACAAGAAAATCCATTTCACAAATGCAGTAAGTCTACATGTTATAAGTCTAGATTTCATTGAGATAAAACTATTGACTTTGTTCATTTGCTATTAGGGATGAAAAGACTACATCGTGAAGCCTGCGAAAGTTTGAGAAACTTTACATGCAAATTTCATTTATATTATATTATGTGATTATGACAACAGGAATGATATAATTATTGATCAATCTCCTTTTAATACTTATTTAATATGCTTTACTAATTTTGTGGAGTATGTACGTAGATTTAAGATCACAAGCACCTTCATTAAAGATGCTTACGTAATTTTTCTTCAAATAAATGCTTTTCTACCATACAAACTTTTTTCCTTATTATATATGCATATAAATCGTAAATTGCATAACGTGTGTATACAAGTACAACACTGAAGATGATGCAATGGATCAAGAACGATGACACTATTGAATACTTTTTGAGTCCATGAAAAAGTACTTCACTAGAATTTAGCGTCATTGCTAAAAACCCAATTAAATTATCCCGTTGCAATGATTCTTTTAAATCCAATCCCTATCCATCCAAATAAATGAAATTCTCGAAGCTACGAAATACTCTTTTACTTACAGTTCGCTTCCTGCGCTGACATTTTTGCTGCTTTTCGATACACTTTTGCACCGTTGCGAACACTCTGGATATACATATATCCTTTCTGTACTTTTCAAAAGGAAAGTTAATATGCTATCCACGACACGTGATGTATTTAAAGTTAGATGCATGTAAATAGCGTCACATGCTCAATTTTGACTCCTGCATTTTCTTGTAAATTTCACGTACCTACAGTAGAATCAAAATACACAACGCGACAGAGTTCCCATCAGATCGAGAGGGCCATGGGACCACTTGAAATTTTCTCTTGGGATTTGCATTTACTTTATCGGTAGACTCGCCTTAGCTTGTAAAACTGACGATGAACAGTAGTTTAATATACATACAATAATTTTCTTCGTAAACATATGTTGTTGTTGCACTGTATGTCCCAATGTCGGCCAAATGCGACTGTTGTCTTAAAACTATGTGTTGTTTTCATCATTCGAAATTGTTTTTAACGGAATAAGCCATTTATTTAGTATAGGGCTGAAAGTGGGATGGACGCCATATGACGTAATTCGCGAATTCATAGACGCTATATGAACGCAATTCGCGAATTCACTGTTTGGGAAACAGATGTATTTAGTTTTCATTGGGCTTAGCTTCTAATAGACGCTATTAGTTAAACTTGTCAGTGCATGTTCGTCTATATGAACAAAAAGTCATCCTACATAAATTTTGAATTATTTTTGCCCAAAAAACCAAAGGCAGGTAATATTATTTTGATTTTGGATGGGCACACTTTCCATTCCAATTCTATAGACCTGTTGGACATAGCAAATGAAAATGACGTCATAATCATATGTGTACCAAGTCATACAACACAAGCTCTTAAGCCTATAGATCCTAGTTTTTTCAAACTTCTGAAGGCTTATTATAATCAAGTCCAAAGGAGGACAATCACAAGACTACAGGTTGGATCTTTAATAGGTCAAGCTTGAGGAAAAGCCGGAACTGTAGGGAACGCCACATCAGAGTTCAAGGCTTGTGGAATATATACACTTAATCCAAATTCCATACCAGACCATTTTTTCGCTATATATGATTTAAGGGAGGGATAAGGGTTTCAGCATGGGAAAAACACTTTTGATTACGAATTTGTTTTAAAAATATGGATAAAGCAAATTTATTTAAAACTTTTGTACATTATTCAGTATCATTTCAATAACAATCTGTAATTTTTTAAGCAAAAATATTGACAAACAAACCTGGACTGAACCCAAATCAAGAATGTCTTTGGAAAAAGACGATTGGCGGTATTCATAGTATCTCATCTTAAAATTATCTGAGATCAAAGAGCTTTAAAATTTAGTCAAATTATCATCAAATCCTCTCCCAACGTTCTCTGATTATTATTTTTTTAAATTTTAAATTTTTGGTGGCCATTTGAAGAGAAAATTGCTATTTTTCACGAGCTTATTGTTGGGGGGTAGTATTTTACATGTAGAAAGTGGGTGTCAAATTTGAAATGAATCGGTAA
Organism: Nemotelus nigrinus; assembly: GCA_947369275.1. Taxonomy (NCBI): domain Eukaryota; kingdom Metazoa; phylum Arthropoda; class Insecta; order Diptera; family Stratiomyidae; genus Nemotelus; species Nemotelus nigrinus. Next base: position 27,044,130 of record OX376372.1, on the reverse strand, counting down.
TGTGTAGTGAGCACAGACTTTTAAAAATTATTTTCAGAAATGATCTACTATACTCCAAAGCTGTCGGAGCTACAATGATAGAGGAGATGGGATCAACTTCTAAACAAATAGCTACAACAACAAATAAAAAAAACTTATACAAAGTTTCTCGAGGAGCCAAATCCAATTCCAAAAGTGCCCAGCTCGACTGTCAAACGACTGTAAGACATTAAACAAAAAGTGACTATAAAACGTAGACAAGCTGGTGCAACATCAGCATCTTTATCTTCCAGCCCGATCGAAGATGATAAAAGGCGCGTTTTTTAGCTCTTCTATCTAGCATAGAACAGCATTGGAAACAACAAAGAAGAACGCATTGGAAACAACAAAACTCCTGTACCAGTGAATTCAACAGTACAGAAATTCTATTCCTCAAAGGTAGTTCACGTGCTGAACTATAGAATGTGTTAATTGAAAGAAGAAAAGCTCATGAGAAGTTGACTTTTTTACCATGAGGTGGCTTTCGTTTTTCAAGGTTACGTTGAATATTTTGGTAGTTAGGAAATTAGAAAAAGCCTTCATAATGTGTAGAAAGTTAAAATAGGTAGTTTTCTGTTAGTTCTTTTTCTCTTTTCTATCGATTGTGGTAGTTTATACTCGTTGTTGTCTCCCTTTATTTTCAGCTGTTTTGTGCTACCACAGCAAATACAGAAACTTACGTCAATCTTAGCGAATGCACTGCTGTTATGTACTAGATCGTTGTTTTTGCGGCATAGCTCTATTCTGTTCTATACCGGAGCAAAAAAGCGAACCTAATATTAGGTACAGAACCGGTTGAATCTATCTGGGCCTGAAATGTTATCTTGGAATCTAAATGCATGCCTAAATATTTTAGATCCTTGGTCCAGGGTACGTTAGACCCATGTATGTTTATTTGCGCGGTAGGATGATTCCGCGAAGTACGCTTCTCCGTCAAGAACAGAGTTTGCGATTTCTCTGTATTTACTTTTACTTTCCATTTGGTGCAAAATGATTGAAGTGATTCAAGTTCTCCTTGGAGGCTATTAAACATCCGCAAACGTTCCGATATTACAATTAAAGGTCTGCTTCATATCTGAAGTGCAAATATTATACAAAGTACGGCTAGAACTGAAACATCTACTTTGAAGCTTTACTATGACCCAACGGGAAAAGTAATGCGTCGGCATATATTCGGTAAGTTTTTCGCGTAATGCATGGAACCATTACCGATTCATAGCTTGTTTATTTATTTTTAACATTGCATGTCTTAGGCTGGCAAGGCATAGACAAGGGGAAATTTGATCTTCCAGTTTTAAAGCTTTATAAAAAGAACTTTTTGGAAAGCCCGACATCGTATTCTCGCATTCACATCATCTAGGATAAATAAAAATTGAAGATTTGGCCGGCAACTGATCGTACCACTGCATGACCCAAAATGTGTGGTTATTGCATGCTGACTGATTGTGACGTTCATTGGAAATTCCAATAACGTATCCTCGCAGCTACTACCCAACGGAAATCGCGGTAATGTATTCTTGGGGAATGTATGAATCAAACAATGCTGGTAATGCAAATGTAATGTGCTAGAAAGCTATTTTCCAGCAATTATACGATATACTCGTATACAAGACTTGGAGCATGGGGAATGCTGCAAAGGAGAAAGCTCATATGTTATAAGTCCATGACTGGCCAATGAACATCACTCGCAGAAATAAGGCGAAAAAAACTTGCGAGCATACATCGGCTATGGGTAGTCTGCTATATAAAGCGGAAAGATGGAAATTTTGGAGCATTTCAAATCATCACAGGTATGTAAAATGTATGAAAAACAACAGTAGGGGAGACCGAGGAAGGTTGTGACAATTTTTACGTTAACTAACATAAGTCATCTAATATTACTGGTACGTCTATGAGCTCTTTTATGGAAGAAAGCTAATTTAATACACTATTTAAATTAAATATAAAAAGAAACAAAAAAAGTAAGATCCATGAGAAAATTGACATTAAATGAAGTAGTCCTCAATGTCACAACTCTCCTAGTACCAAGGTAAGTTGTGACAGGGTTCGAGGTAAGTTGTGACAGGGCTCGAGCTAACTTATTTTGGATGGGCGAGTCAGTAAGAACAGCGGATTTGATCTTACTTCTATTTGGTTGGTTGCCTTTTCTTGGAGGTACTTTTGGCAGTGGCCTGAGCACTTCCGGTGAAAATAAATTAGATTTAATGTGGCTTAGATTAAGAGATTTAGTTGTGGACGCAATTGGTTCCAAGTTTGTTGATGGTGGATTATAAGCTTGGGATGTGGGGCAACAGGTTATATTTCTGGAGGCTGCGCATTACAGATTAGAGATCTGGAGACAACGGAGTCAGCGTTTACGTGCTATGGATGCTAAGATGTGGAAGCAACTGGTGCAAAGCTATCGTATAGAGAGCTGCGGTTCCTGAATGCAGAGGCAACAGGATCTATGTTTTCGGATCTGATAACATCATTCAACAGTATGTATAGACTGGAAGAACTGTTCTTTTGCATCAACAATTATGTTTGGAGTAACTGTTCTTCCTTGTTGATCTGCAGTCAATTCTCGGTCTGACATTGGATCGGTCCAAACTCGATCAGTAAATTGTTCAGGCCAAGTTCCTGTAGCTGCAAAACCAACGCTGATGTTCCTTGCCGTGATCGTTACGTCAAATGCAGTTTTTTTGCATTACTAATAGCCTTTTTCAGAGGACCTTAAATAGCACGATCCATTGGTTGTAGTTTGTTACTACAGCAAGGAGGAAACGTGAGTAATATTGTGCCATTTTCTCTGAAAAACTCGATATTTTTTAAAGCCACGTGTGACGAATGGTTTTCTAGTAATAACAAAGCTTTTTGTTCTTTTGACGGTCTGACATGGTTTTTGAAGTGTTCCAGAAACGTATCAAAATCATTCTCTTGCATCCACTCTGAGCCGATAGCTGTTAAGTTAGCTAAAGTTAGCTAAATATCTTTTTCCGGAAACTTTATGTATGTTAAAGACACATGTATAACTGGAGAAAAATATCGCCCCATTTGTTTGATTGAAGCTCGTTGCCCAAGCCATACTTGTTGCTTGAGCCAATCTTAGTTATAAATTTGGATCTCACTCCATAAATAACTTAAGCCATACCTCTCTAGCCATTTTTTTCTCTTCCCAAGACGCCGGAAAGTTCTTATTATGCTTATGTGCTAATCTGTACGCCAAGCTTTTCGTTTCTTTAGTAGTAAAGCCATAATCTGAAGACACACAAGTCAACAAATACTCGCATAGCATATTTTCTTCATCTTTGGTGAAGATTGTTGGAAAAGCATACCCAATAGATGGTGGTTTTTTCGTTTCATTGGCCCCTTAGCTTTTTTCTTCTTAATATATCTTTGGCATTATTTTTAAGATTGTTTCCACCTAATGTAACCTCCTCACAAACTAATTCATATATTTCGATACTAGACATAGGTCTATTATTTTCTCTTGTATATTTATTTGGCATTCTCAAACAATATATAAAAATTCAAGTAGGTGGGTAAAGCATGCAGACCCCCACCACAAAGCATGTTGCCGAAAATAGATTTACTTCAAATTAGGAGAGTTGTGACAAGCTGTCACAACTGTCCTAGGAGCAAAAAAACATGCGTCGATCAGAATAATGGCTCATAACCTAACAAATATGAAGCAAACCAGAAAAGCTATATCAAGGTATGAAACTAGAATAGACACTGCATATCAATAAAAATATCACAACAGCACTAGCAATACGTATATAAAATAATAGAACACTGAATTATTGACCAAAAACTTACTTTTGGCATTTTTTTTTTCCACGATGTCGTATTGACACTACCACTTGCAGTGCCGGCCTGCGCGAAATAACATGTAATAACTAGTCAAAAAAGCAATAAATGCGCAGTGTTGCTAGCTCTCTAGCTGTCGTAGGCAACGAGAAATCGAGTATGTCACAACTCTCCTCTGTCACAACCCACCTCGGTCTCCCCTACCAATTCCCCCTAGTAGCAAAGAGCAAGCGCTGTTGGAATTTCCAATGAGCGTCACAATCACTCAGCATGCAAAAACTACACATGCAGAGATACGATCGGCCACCGGCCAAAGCTTTAATTCGTATTTACATTAGATGACGGAAATGCGAGAATACGATGTCGTATTTTCCAAAAAGCTCTTATACATAAAGCTGTAGAGCTAAAAGCATAAGTTTCCTCTTGTATAAATCTAGCTTAGGACATGCAATGTTAAAAAGAAAACAACATGCAATGGTCCGGTAATGCTTCCACGCATTACGCGAAATGCTTACCGAATATATCCGTAAGCATTATTTTTCCCGTTGGGTAGGGGGAATTGGTGCTGTTATATTAAACATTTTACTTACCTGTGGTGATTTGAAATGCTCCGAGATTTTCATCTTTCCGTTTTATATAACACACTACCCATAGCCGATGTATAGTCGCAAATTCTTTTCCCCTTATTTCTGCAAATTATGTTCATTGGCCAGTTATGGACTTTTGGAAAACCCCTTGCAAGCAGATTACATTTTCATTGCTAAGAATGTTTGCTTCACAAATTCTGTCCGGAATGCATTACAGCGATTCCCGTTGGGGAACGACGTGGATGATAGGTAGGTTTGAATTATTTTTGATATATAAGTAGGAAAGGACGTACAAATACGCTTGTAAACGGGACCATCGTGCTAGGAAGTTTGGAAAGCCTTTTGAATATCAAGAGCAATGAATCCCGTGGATTGTGTTTGGTAGAAGCTTTTATTCATGTGATTGGAATTTATAAATAATTGATGGTTGGTAGGGAATCCAGATTTAAAACCGATTTGCCAATTTGACAAAAGTAGCTATCTGCTCACCAACTTAGTTCACACAGTGATAATGAAATTATTTTTAAATTATAATTTATTACCAGCACATTAAAAAGATACGTTTTCAGAGAGAAATAATTTTTTTATAGAGTTGTGATTACTTCCTTCAATTGTTGTTAATATTAATCCCAATCATTCATTATTTTCTTCAAATCAAGACCTCAAATGTAATCTTGTTTCATACCTGCATAATGCCTCAATCAAACACTGATTGACACAATTAATTGATTCACATATATTGAATCATCCAAATGAGTCTGTCGAATTGTGTCCACATGCCAAATTGAGACACTTTTCCCATCAGTAAATTGAGTCGTTTTTCGACTTCGGAAGCTTCCTTTGAAAGTTTTAGTGCATTCACATTATAGCCCCGACCTGCCATCTTTAATTGTCATTGCAAAATTTTTTGATTGATAAGAAATTGTCTTTTTTTTCGATCAGAACCAGGACTTTCGTAAATGGTGGCAAAACAGTGAATATTTAACCCAATACGAAACTTTCTAGCTACATATGTTAAATAAAGTATTGAAATAAATGAAAAAATAAAAGATTCTGTCGTCCCAACTATAAATTGGGCCGAATTTCACGGCTGCAAAACATACAGTACGAACACTGTGTCATCAAGGGCGAAGATTATTGATAACACGCAAATGTACCATACATAAAATATTAATTTTGCGTACTTTTTGTATTAGACATTATGCAAAATGATTTTTTAAGGAATTTTTGTGGTGTTATTTCGAATGCAATCGCTTGTTCGAAGCGCTCACTCTGAATTAAATCTAAACAAAAAACCATTTTATTGCTTTCAAGTCATCGCATTACTTTACAAATATATTCAGAAACTGCCTTCTGGAGTGCTTGCAGATTTTTTTTTTTTGAGAGTACTTTGACGACTGAAATCTTGCTATGATGTGGTAATGACAAGAAATTAAGATTTAAAAAATTGTCAATTGAAAGCTTTCCAGATTATGACTGATGAAATCGAAAGAGTCCCTTCTACTACTCGATTTCAAAGTACCTACAATACTCAAACACATTCTAAATTTGGCTAATGCAAGTAGATAAGATGGTGTTCTTACTATTGAGCGACAATCTACAGACTATAATTAGAAAATATTTTCTTTTGTTTAGAAATTCCCAAACATAGTTTTTTCACACAAGAAAAATACACATCATAAATTTTCTCATCAATTCATTATTGGCAAATGTGTTGAAGAGAATAGCAAAAATCAAATAAGAAAAATGGGCGAATAAAGATAATTCATTTTTCAGCTTGGCTGATTCTTTTTGTACTAAAAGCTATGAAATTGAGTTTTGGCGAACTTGATGCCTTATAGTAGTCCATAAGATGAGTACCTTTGTTTGTAAGTCGTTCTAGTGATATGTGTTTCGTAAATTTTGCTGAAAGTTTGTTTTGAAGCACGTGTTCTAGTTAACATGTAACATGTCAGTGCACGTATATCGATAATAAAACGATGAGAGGTTAATTTTCAGCTGCATTTAATCAATTACCTTCTGATGAATTTTAGAATAACCGATAATCATCTGATTACAACAGAGAGCAATAACGCATCACCAAACACACTTGCCAAGATACCACAAATATCAATTACTTATCGCCCTCCAGTCAAATTATTTCACATGTCTGTAGTGTGAAATTATCGCATTCAAATCAATCTTGAATCGCATTTCGGATTCTAGACGGCCTATTTAGCATTCATGTATGGGAATTACGAGACGATTACAATAGAAATTTGAAATTTGCATTGAAATCAATATAGGGACCTTGTTGATCCACACAACGGATATGAATTCAAATATCCTGTTTATCTATGAGAACTGCTTGCAGTCTAGTTCTAATATGCCAGGTCCTACCGCGAAATAGACTGCTCATTATTGTGAAACTACACCTCGTACCACTGGAAGTTGCGAAGCTCTCACAAGGCAATGTAATAAACTTGCATGCTCGTTCGCCTGTACAATGGCGTAGCCTTGAACGTCCGAATTGCAGTTGCATTTATTCGCGGCCATGTTGTACACTCGCTCTCTATTTGAGGGGTTGTATGCGAACAAAATAAATTAATTCACCATGAAGCATTCGGTAATGTACATGTGCATTTAGAGATATCTCGGGCCCAACTACCACAAGTTGTGTTCACTGAGCTCAGGCCAGTGTTGAGGCCCATATTATGGAGTGGCCGGATATTTTGAATAGACTTGAACTTACCTAGTTCAAATTGCGGTCAAAAATGCAGTTCATTTTGAATGAATTCAAAAGACTTTGATCTAATTAGCTGGATTTATATTCAAAGTTTTTATATCCTTAACATATCGCTTGAATAAGCTCGACATACAAAAAGTACTGCAAATTAAGCCAAATTTTCATTTATATAAGTTGTCTGTAGGGTAGGATAGTTGAGTCGTGGTTTATTGCAATTAAAGTCAGGAGCGATTTTACAGTGTTTTCGTCTGTCGCAATGGCAACACTCGCCTTCAATCACTCTAGGATCTCTATCAGGATCAGGACCCGATAGAGTCGAGCTCGTTCTCCACATTCGTAGCTGTTATGGAATCTGTTGTCTACGTGACTATTTGACTTTTCCTCTGGGCAACTGGGAGATTCAACGGACGGAACTCGCTGTGCACGGAGTGTACATGACTGTAACGTCCTCAACCACACAGTACACTAACGGACTGTCTGATTCGTTCTTATTCCCCGAATACTCTTTATCTATGTATCTGTCGTGGAATATAGTGAAATTGCTCGAGATGGAACAGAATGAAAATTTTCAATAATTGCAATACCGTTTTTATATTAGAGTGCAGTACGTGCCTGAATCTTCTACTAACTTCACACTAATATTCCTTATGGATCTGTGAAACTAGGCTATGGCTGAAAATGTATGCTCTTCTATACGTGTATGTATGTATGTATGTATATTTTCATGTTTCAGAGGAAACGTGCATTTGACGGAAAAATCCAAGTCAGAGAAAGTATTGAAAATGTGCAGCCAAAGTGTGACAAAATTTCGGAATATTGAAATGCAACATGATATGCAGTTTAAGCATGGTTTCAGTGGTGAGAAAGATTTAAGGTAATCATTATAAGAGTCCCGTACATTATGTTACTACTCTCATTCGATTTATGTGTTTTGTTTTTGTAACTTAACGATAACTTTAATGAAGAAATGGTGTATTTTTTCATATACTTTAAGTACCAATATCTTCCGGGAGATCCCCAAAATTAGCTTCATCTAAGAATAACTGATCTTTGGGATATCTCACATTGAATTTCATTTCTAATTTTTCGTAATGTACTTTATTCATTGTTTTTCTCATCAAGCAATAAAACAATTCGGTTGAAAAAGTTTCACTTAGATATGTGACAAACTGGCTTTTTGGTTTAAAATGACTTAGCTCAGTGAAATTCGACATAAAAAAGGCGAAACTTCGGAAAAATTGTGGGAAAACTGAATTTTGGTTTGAACCTTGATACTGGCGTGTTGAAGAAAATTTCAAAAGTTCCCATCGATCTGAGTGCTGCGTTACTTTTTATACGGGGTCAAAGGTCACCAAAAGTGACCTTTCCTAAATATCTCACTAACGGTTACGTCTACGGAAAAACAAGGTATAACAAATTCGTAGCTATAATTTTTTCTTATGACCATAACCGTTTTTGAGATATATTGATCTAAACATTTGTAAATCACAGTATCCACTTTCTCAACGGCATGTTGATATTATCCGATTTTGATTACGACTTGGAATGTTTGTGAGTTTGTTTTTCTATGTTTAAGAGGCCCATAAAAAAACATGTATGCAAACTTATCAACCACATTTCAGGGTAGATGGAAAAGTGTGCTCCAAAACGTTACCCCCTCCCCTTTGCCATAAAATGATATCCCTGAACTTCCATCCCCAATCTTCAGCGATGAGTTCGTTGCGTACTCGTCGCCCACTATCAAACAAGATAACATCACTAGATTATCCTATCAATATCCTATTCTTGACATCGCAGAACCACCCCCACACCCACACCCTACCCACCCCCGCAACCGAACCACCCCGAAATAACCGGTTCTGTAGTTTTTTTTTCATATCGTCTTATCCCATGAACACAGAAAAACAAACTCACAAAGACTCCAAGTCGTAATCAAAATCAGATAATATCAACATGCCGTTAAGAAAGAGGATACTGTTAGCTACAAATGTTAAGATCAATATGTCTCAAAAACGGTTATGATTACAAAAAAAAGCTATATAATTTTTTTTGTTGAAAATTTTTTAGGCTAAAAATTCGTTACACATTGTTTTTCCGTAGACCGTTATTTAGATATTTAGGAAAGGTAATTCAACACGCCAAGTTTCACACCAAAATTCAGCTTCCCCTTAATTTTTCCGAAGCACCATGTACAATTTTCCCGGACTACTAGGCTATAACGCATTCGCGACAAAATGTATCAAGTGCAGCGCCAAATTTCTAAATTTGACGGGCATTTCGTTTTTCGTCATATGGTCAACAATTATTGTATTTGAACCTTTACTAAAGACCACTTCAACAAACATTTTTGTTTTCCTATAAATTTTCCTGACAGATTCTTTCTCGTGCAATGTAGCTATTATTTGCCAGCAACAATAAAATATTTCTTATATAGCCTTATGCTCTTTTTCATCGTTTGAAACTCTTATTTCGCCTATATATAGGTTCGAATTTCCAGAAGAGGTAGTAAAACTTGCAGCAAGCTTTTTTACTATCAGACAATAATATATCAGCGTTAAAGGAGCAGATTTTTCCAAAAGAACTTATAAGATCAAGAGTTTTACAAAGTTATATAACTAGGCCCATTCTATACACAATATTTACCGCTGACTTCCAAGTTCCAGTGGACCAACCTCAAATCCAACTTTTCCAATATGTCAATGACACGTTCTTATTCGCAGTGAGCCAAGATTTTCTCAAAAAACCGAAATTCATCGATTATCGCTGCTACTAGGAACTGATGCTGGAATACCTTATCTCTAAATTGCATCTGCCAAACGATCTCACCAAAAACTGGTACAGATTCACCAGTAGTTTTTTGAAGTATGATATTGATACTTACTGAGTTTCCTTGACTTTGCCATATCCGCTCTCAGGGTCGACTTAGCAGCTCTAGTTTCGATAATGATATTAGAAACTTCGTTGCTGTCTCTTCCTTGCAGACTTAAATTATTCTCCCTAACGTAAAACCTGGCAAAGGTGATCAGTTCAGGGTTAACAGTGTTGTGGGCCAACAGCTGATTTTCAAATTTATTTAATACTGGTTTCCCTGCTGTTCTCAAAGAACAAGTTGCTATGTTTGACTGTCTCGACTCATCGCTTTGCATGCGTCATACTAAGCACGTTTGGCAGTACCTGCTTTCATCTTTCTCGCAGTTGCCACGACGCAGATGTCCTTTTTTCAGCAGTTCCAGAATCGGGGAGTTCCACGAGTTGGTGAAGTTCCGATAGTAATTGTTCTTCGTACATTCGTGACAATACGTCGACTTTCATTTCTTGTGACAATCGAGCCTCAAGTGACCTTTTTCTCCGCGATTCCTACATTTAGGGGTTCCTGCCACTTCTCGTTGATTCCTTGGAGATATTGCCTCTTCTGCACAAGGAGTCTTCGTGCACTCTAACTTTGCTCCGTGACGCTTGCTTTGCCGGTTCGTTGACCAAAGTTTCTTTCAGTGTACGTTTGTCAGCCAAACAAAGTACTAATTGAAGCTCTTTTCACGTACTCCCTGGATGAAAGCATCCTTCGCCGTTTCACCCCAATGTTCTGGATCCGACCTAGGATACGACAGAAATATTAACCACTCAATGTCCTGAGTAAGCTGCTTCAACTTCTCCCCTGCCTTCTGTGCACGTGTTCTGAGCTGTGAACGATGAACTTCCTTCAGGTAGTTTTCGACGTACCTCATATTGAAAGTATTCGTCAGGTTTGAATAGTTGAGGTTATTGTCTACTGGAATTGTTTGAAGTATATCCGATGCAGCACTTCTAAGTGACACCGTTTGTGTGGTCACCTATTCTTGGTCGCTCCTTATCAAACTGCTGCTTCATTTCAACAGCTTGAGTATCTACCTGCTGCCTTACATCTTCAGCTTGAGATTTCAATTGCAGCTGGTACTGTTGCTTGATTTATACCAGAAACTGCTCACATTTTCCAGCATGCTGTTTTAGCTTGTCTTTAATGGCAAGGACTTGTTGTTCAAATTTCTGGGCTTGCTGGTCAAATTTCTGATCCAGTTTCGTGGCTTGCTGTTTACAGCCTGCTATTTGAATTTCTGACCGATGTCCAGAGATTATTACTTTATATCGGAAGTAGTTTTCAGCAGTAAAACCATCCACACATTTCTGGCCAAGTTCTTGATTGGTTTCCTCGTTCGAGTTTACTCAAACAAGTATTCCAGATCTTTGCCTGCCGTATCCAAAGCCTACCTTCCCAGTTGTCAAAAGACTTATTCTCGGCACTCTACTTTCAACTATGTCAATGTTAATTCATTCATTAGTTTCAGCATTATTCTTCAATTTAGTCTTCATAGCTTCTTACAATTTCACTTAATTCAGACAACTTCTTACATAACTCACTGCCTCAAACTTTTCTTTTTATTCAGCCCAATCACAATGAATTTTCAGGTGGCATTGAAATTAACTATCCGTTACTTCACTGAAAGTAATTAAATAAATTGCTAGCGCAAAAGAATCCCACTTCTGACACCAATTGTTGTACTTTTCATTCAAATACGCTTCGTGGACTCGATACTCTCAGCGTTTACGAAATAAAACAGCTCGTTTTCTACAAATATCCATACTTTTATTCAATCAAGTATTTTGTTTAAACAATTTTTACATCTAAATCCCCCTCCCCCACACACACACACTTTATTTATCGTACTGCTAACAACATATAACTCACGTTACAGCTTTCGAACTAATACTTTATTTCTAACTTTTAAGCTCACGAGTCAGGAAATACTTAAACGCTTTTGTGTTTTAGCATCTAGAAAATTAGTATCAGCATTTACTTAGGATCTCTAGAATATGTTCACCGAAGCTTTGAGCAAATTTGATCTAAATTTGAGTATGCATACATGTGTACATATATGAATTTCAACATTTTTGTTTAAGTGATGGCTTAAAATATTCCAATATTTCTATCACCAATATATAGCCAACATAAACGAAAATAAAACCTCTATCGTACCTACCTTATTCGGCTAATAATATCAATTCACAAAAATTTCCTCCCGTATATTATTACTGTAGATTTAAAATACGATTTTAATCATGATTAACGCTTCGGAGATTTTTACCAAATATTTTTTTTCCCTCTATAGGAATATATTTTCAATCCTATAGGGTATATTTTTTTTAGCAATTTTAAGCCAAGGCATTGTTTATTTAAAATAATATATTGTTTTCGTCGCGTTAGTTTTATGTTCCATGACAAAATATATGATTCATTTAAAAAGGAATAATAGTAATAGTGAGCAGACAATGCAATTTGATCAACGTGGTAGCCAAGCCATACCAATTCAACTGCATCAATTCAAAATTCTGCTCCATTTCAAAAATTAAATTAAAACAATCAACATGGAAAATCAAATCAAATATTGGATTTCCCTATTGCATCAGTCTTTGTACATAAGCGTTGTACGTCTACTCTCATTTGTTTTGCTTACATTCACGAAATGCAGAACAAAACAGTTTACATACTAAAATTAATCTATTTTGTAAACCGTTCTGAATTTTCCGAGTTGTTACCTTTTATGGAGAACGAGTCGGATCGGATGTTCCGTATATGAATGAATCAGAACGCTCACGTGTATAAATTAATGTTCTCGAATAGAAGGCTCTACGTATTACATTGTGGTAGTCCTGACAGTGTGATTACGTTGAAAATCCTTATACGTTCGTATTCTGTGCTGAATATTTTGTGTGTAGGCAGATGAATTGAATCACGGAATGCAAAAATACAGTACATACATATGTTATATGGATATATAGATTTGTGTGGGCTGAGTAAAGTGCGTATGTAGACCTGATGTGATTACACATCGATCCAATCAAATTTCTTATCAGATGCTATTAAACTGAGCCTATACTGACAACAGAAAGTATTTGAATTCAATTTAAATGAAATACATGGAATTCACTTTGTTCGACTAAACAATGTATGTATGTCTGTATAGAGGAAAATTTAAAAAAAATCAAGATGAAAATTCATAAAATGTACGTTTCTGTATCAACTACGAATCGTTTTTCACAATTCGTACAAAAGTCATACGCAGCGCCAAAAATTCGTAAAATGTTTCTCAAGAGGGCTACATAATCTTTTGTGTATAAAGGCTGGTACTGAGTTAATCGTGATGCTAAATTGTGACATGTCTCCATTATCTGGCCATTCTTTCGAACGAAAATTTTGGCAGTGGAGAAGAGCAGAGACATTGCTCATTCCATTTTCCAAGACATTTACACTATTCAATTTTCAAATACAAACACCAAATGTCACTTTTTAGCTCGAAAGAATGAACTGCACAAACTAAATTGGCGTGATATGATTGGAGACATGTACATATATTTTCAAAGCAACTTTTAATGCTAAAAACTGAGTACAACTCCTGCATATTTTCGAGTTAAATTTTCGCCGAAACAGATTTCACGTGCAATTTTGTATGTGAAATTGAACACAATACTAAGCTTAATGCTTAAAGAAGGAAAAAAGAAAAATAAAATTAACAGGAAAGCAATTCGTTGACTTTATATGTGATAGGTATAATATTGTTTCATCTTTTGAAATTTGAGTTTGAATGGATCTTTTCTTTGTTCGTATCCAATGAGAACGATTTTTTTGTCGATCCATCATCTCAGTGTACATCAGCAGGGTAGTTTTAAGCACACATTTTTTTTTTACATAATAGAAGAAAATGTCTTGAATATCGATATCATGTGGAAGCGCGTGTGGAATATTTCCATATATAGTAGGTATGGTGTATGCCAGCTAATCGACCAGTATTTTGCAAGAATGTTGAATTGTAGTAGGAATACTTTCTTCTTAAAGGTGACAATCATTAAAGATTACTCCGAGGGGTGGTCAAATGTTAATTTTATTTCCACTTGATGACGCCAATGAAGAATTTAGTTCAGGCTTGCGCTGGTGACACATACATACATAGCAATCATTACATTGCATTTCAATGTAAGTAATGTTTTTAACTATTTATTTATAGTCCTCAGACAAGATTTATAACACAATACAAATAATACAATAATCAAATATTGATCAAATTAAATTAAATGAATCAAATCAAAAATTTAATAAAAAATCGATAAAAATACAAACGAACAAAAACACTTTTTGTAATAAAAATATAAACATTAAAAACAAAATCAATGTTAATGCAAATTTAAGTTATGTTATAGATATTATAAACATACAGTGTAACTATACAGGTATATTAGTTTGATGGGGGATGTCTATGATGCGAGAGGCTTGATAATGTTATTTTTGAAGGTTGTTTTAGACACCGTCTGGGAAAAATTCTGACTCATGCTATTGAATAACTTCCACCACCAATTTATTGGTTCGTTTGCTGCACATCGTGTAGTGTGTTGGTATTCAATAAGCAACTGTCAGGATCTTACGACTCTCAAGAGCTAATTGAGGGCAAATTTGTCCCTTAAGTAGGTGACATTAGCCACGACTCTGATGATATCAAAGCAGAAGCAGGCAGATAAAATTAATCTTCGTGACGTAAGCGGCACTACGTTAAGTTGCTCAAAGCGATATTCGTATGGAGGAAGATTGCTGAAATCATAAGTTGAAAAGATCTCTCAGAGGAAAAAGTAAGAAGCCGAGTTCTTTACAAACGCAATTTGGCGACCTTTATCGCGTTGACAGAACTATGCAAACCTTACCACCTCAGTAACCTGCCACCCTATGAGTTTCGACAGAGGTATTTAAACTTTATTCCACATGCAACCAGAAGAATGGTGACACTTGCATTTTTGGAGGTGAATTCTTGAAGAGTAAAATGGTGATAAAATCTCCTGCAAGGACCACCAGATCCAATCTTTTGCTAAAGGAATATCCACTTCTCATCACATATAAAGCTAATAGGCCGGTATATCCTCTAAATGCTTATTTATTTGCATTTTATACTATTATTTCCTATTTTCTTAGATATATTTGCATACTACCCCTAATGAAAAAACTATTTTTTATTCAATAATTTCTGCTATTATTAAAAAATATTATATTGTTCTTAAAAAATACTCAATATACATGTAAAGTCTTAAAGCTCCACCTTATAATTGCTTCGCCACTCTGTACAGATTCTATAGTAAACCTTTTGAATTCAATCCAACGATGTGACACTTATTCAAAATCGAACTGTAATTAATCAAAATATTGAAGCACGCTATTAAGGAAGACCGATCACGATTTCTTTTCGCACGTCATCCGAATTCCAACCAACATTTTCAGCATTTTGCTGTGAATGTTAGCGCCCGATGAGTTCAACTCACGAAAGACGAACTTATTCACGCAACTCGAAATTTCCATACGGTTGTCGTGTTTGGTTCTTTTCACACCGCATAATACCTGTCGTGGCGTTGGTATGAGTTTTACTGTACGTGACATAGGTGAAATGAAGCGAATACTAAAAGGCGTTTAAGTAGCGAACTATTGAAATCATTTCTATCGATTTCAAGAGGCTTTTCATGCGATGCTTAATACTTCGAGAGAGAAATCTTTGAAGCGTTGGTAACTATTAAATATTCCGATATATGAAAGGATTTGATTTGTCAATGTTGAAAATGTTGTGAAATCCAACAAAATGTTTTGAAAAGAAGGGGCCACGCATCATCGCCTATTTGGGTTACATTCAATACGAGCATAGATGCGTTTTTGGGGTAAATGTCTAGATGATGTGACCATCGGTCGGAGGAGAATGAAAGAGGGAGTTGTGATGACCTTGCGTAACATTTTAAATCTTTGGTGATGTAGGCGGAGAGGGGGAGGTGCAACTTCTTAAATAAAGGTTTCTAATTTTAAAATAAAATAAGGGTGTTTAAATTTGTTTTAAATGTATTTGAATATTTAAAACAATTTAAAAAAAAATCTTATAAATCAAAAATACTTAAAAAATAAATTAATATATTGAAAAATATTTGCACCTTTACCCCTCGCTTCCATTCCGCTCCCACATTATAGCCAACACAATAGAGTCAATGGAGCCCCAAAATTCGTAACACTTACATTTATCGTTTTTATTTGGTTGTGAAGATATGACCCGCTGAATTATACATATTTGGATTAAGCTACGATGCTCTCGACGAGAAGTAGTTTATTTTATTAACATATACATATTATCTTGCCAACGAAAATTCAACATCAAAGTATTTCTTTCTTTGCTAGTATAATTTAGCCTCCTGCTTCACCTATGTAGACAGCACCATTTTCAAACCAATAGTATAAGAAAAGGAATAACAAGTATCATCAATATAATTTTCAAATTGTCTACTACACTCTTCTTAGCACAACAGAAACACACTGCTATTTACATGCAAATGTACACATTCTCTTGTACGGGACCACAAGCATACCCAAAAACCGATTCGAAACGAGAAATTAGTGGTCTTTCGTGTATCGCAAATTTTGTGCGCCGATAATGTCGTTGCCATGTTTAACGCTAATTACGAGATAACCTTCTGTCGCAAAGTTTCTGGGTGGTTTATCGAGTAAATTACGTTTTCGGAACGATTAATACACAAAATACGTCGATTACATTCGATTCGATTTGATGCTGGATTGTATGGCTACTACTTCTACCATGCAGGCTCTGGAGACCACTACGACCGTCAATTCGTCCTTTCCTTTGTGAATTCGTACTGTTCGCCTCGGTGCTTCGCTAGAGTTTTCCGTATCCGTTTGCAACTAAAATTAATCGAAGATATTTATGTGAATATACGAATGAGGCTCACCGTAAACTATTTTCGTATTTCGGTACTGCAATCAAGTGACTAGTACCTAATTTCGGTGAATTGAATGTTTAATATGTGGCTCGCTCGAGGCTGTTCCTAATGAATGTGTGTAAATTGGGCATAAATTTCGATTTTGAATCCGGAACTATTGGGAATTGATTAGAGACGAGGGAGCATTATAAACAACATAATAAACAGGAAACTATATCTGTCAGTAGAGTGAATAAAATTATGCTAATCGGATCCTCTGAGAGATCACCTTTCCAGGGAATAGAAACATTAAAGCTTTCTTGGACGATCCGATTGCACAATATTCCAATTTAGCATAGGAGTATTCAGAATTTAAATTTAAGTACATTTTACGCAGAGTTTTAATAATGGAAAATAAAGATTTTATGTCTTATCGCAGAGACTTAAGGACTTAGTTGTAACACACGTAAAAATTTACAATAGCAGCGTTTTAAATATGGAAATTTATGAGGAAGCCAATATCTGTGGAATCACTTTTCCGTCGGTGGGGAGTTTCTTCCTCGAATTTCTACCATCAAACTACTGAAGAACTACACACTGGTAAACATAAACAAAGAGAAGCTGAAAGAAAGTTATCTCCGGAACACAAACCTCGAAACACTTATTACTTACTTTCAGACATGGATAACGCGGTTACTGATGACTTTAGTAGTCTTAGAGTTAATACATCAAATATGCTATCATTGCTATGGCCACAAACATTTCGGTCGCACTCGCAAAAACGATCAAGACAACTTTTTTGACGATGTCTTGCTAGTTTACCGTCAAAATGCTGCACTAGATTTCACATAGAGGCATACAGCGACCTCCGGAGTGATAGGCTCAACAATTTTCTAAGCAATGAAGAAATAAATCAGTTGAAAGCTGGTTTTGAACGTTAGTTGATACATCGAAGAAATAGTCCGTACAATTCAACAGCTCGAAAACAACGAGTTTCTAGGAGCCGATGAAATACAGGCATTTGCTATTAGAGGGATGGTACGTTTTTTAGTAATGTATATAAGGTATTCTTTGCAGTTCTGCTACCCTGAATATTCCTATTTGCTCAAAAAATAATTGTTCTACATCAACGAGGCTTCAGTTAAGCCAAATCAGCAGTAAATCAGATTTTCTTTCTGTGGAAATCAATGAAAATACGACGCTGAGGCTATTCTATCTTTACGTCGACTTTCAAGTTGCATAAGATAGCCTTAAATGGCCATGAAAGAGTTCGACTTCGTTACTAAATTAATGAAGCCATCAAGACTGACCAAAAAGAATGCGCAAAGTGAGATTAAGCTAACTAGATCCTTTCTGGACCATTCAGCATCAGTAGTAGCTAATAACAATACGACGCCGATTTCTGAGTTCTCTTCAATCTGAAAAAGCGATCTGGGATGCGGAAATGAGCATGCGCTGAAAACTTGGGTACTTATCCAGGAAAATTGCGGACTTTTATCCGCACTCAAGAAGGATGTAAAGGCTGGATGTAAAGCTTTCACCGTGAAAAGGACAATAACGCCGCCAATGCAGCTACGCAAAACATGAGCGATTTGTGAACAAAAACTACTGATAAAATCATGTACAATGAGCTGTGGTGGACAGAGCACTTGGCTTACATGAGCGATGAATATCAGGCTCGGAAAGTCTAAGAGAGCAGGATCGCTGAACAGACAGGTCAAGGTAGATCTAAAGACAAACAAACTACAGGGCATCGCAAAATTATTATGATCTAGCATTTCTTCTACAGTATGCCTAGTCAAGAATACCAGTTGTTGTCTTGTTTCAGCTTCCTAGAATGGAACGACATGGTGGGGCTATTTTAAATCTTGGTAGACCTCTCCCGAGCATCTGGTAGCCCAGTACGTTCTGATCATTAACCAGAAAAACTGGCGTGTTCTGCGTTTATTTTGTTTTGTTTATATTTTTGATCTAATATTTTTTTAAATAACAAACATCGGGCAGTCATTGAGGACTGCCGGCAGAAGTTATAACTTAAAACTAAGAAATTAGACTCTGGTTTTTATTTCGAATTTTAAAATTTTATTTAAAAAATAGATAAAAAGCTATAAGAAGAATGAGGAGCTATATGCTAGATATGATTCACCGCAGACATTTTGCGCGTGGCGCGAATCCAATGATTTGAGACTGATGATTAGACTGTGGTTTTTATAAAGTTATCGGTAATCCAATGATTTTGGACTGCTCATCAGACCAGTCCTGTCGTTCTATTGCAATTGCAATGCTTCTATTGTAGTTTGATGCGATTTGTTGCAACGATGCATTTTAGTGCCATCTATGGCATTTTTGCGAATTTGCTGCTCGTTTAATCTAGCCAGCACATTTGTTAAGTTAGCTCCACCTCTAGTTTTATATGCGATTGCTATCCGTTTCGCTGCAATGAATATGTAGAATTAAATGTATCATTTTTGTAGTCTGGTGGCTGTCAGTGAGGATATATCGAATACCTTTGCAAAATCATTCCCCTCGCTCTTGTGTGCTCCTTAACCAATTTTTGACCTTAGAATTTATTCAGAAAGCCCCTGATATTTTTCCCATCCTTGAAGGGGGAGATACGTCTTGCATTTTAAATTAGTGACCTAAACCTACTTTAGCTTTTTTCAGCAAGGCTGGGTTTCTGGGCAACATGGATTCACGAGAAATAAATCAGCTGTACGGAATTCAATATCGTTCATTGACACTGTTGCTTTCGCTATCGATTTGCAAGGCTCCTGGATGTAATATAGACAGACTTTGCCAAATTTTTCAATTTAATTAACTATAAAGTTTTCTTCTAAAAAGCAAATTAGTTTAGTGTCTGCTGGCCTCTGAGCACCTAATTTTCGTCTAACTACGTAACCGTTCATGCTTTGTTTTAACTATTAACTCTTGTATCAACCATGAGCTCTTGTTCTTCATTTCCTTTTTACGCCACTTCTGGTGTTCCACAAAGCTCGATTCATAGCCCTCTGATTTTCCTATTGATCATACACAATCTTCCTCTTCAGTTCCCCCTTTTTTTTGCATGCTAATAACCTGAAAATATTTAAAGTGATCAAGTCAGCAGATGACTGCTCTAAGTTGCAGATTTACTTGTGCGCATTGAACAATTCGTTCTCTGAATTATATTCCTTTAAATGTTGCGGAACGCTTTTAAATGTCCTAAATAGGTTAAGCTATCTCTTATCGTACTTTCGCGAATCCAATATTTTTTAAAAATAACCTAATGCACCTGAAAAAACTATCAGTTCAAAAATTTTGGTTTAGGAGAAATGCGAAAATTTCTTTGCCATAAGTATACGCTATCACTACACTCATAAAAATATGTTGCCGAAAATCAAGGAAAATATTTACTTGTTAACGAGATGTGAAATCTTACACAAATCAAATAAACTTTTATTTGATGTCAGTAATTTGCATAAATATTTTGCAAAAATTTCTTGCATTCAACAGAATACAATTATTACTTTACCTTATTTTAAGGAACTAGTTTTCCTCAAATCTAGTAAATTATGTCTACGATTTAAGTAAATTATATCTACAATGCGAACATGTTTTTACATGGTTCAACATCAACCAAGCCTCAATATTCGACGAAAAAATTGATAGTTTTTATGATTTCTCTTAGCTTTTGCTTAACACAAATAAGAAGTCGGTAGCTTAGTTCACTAATGCGCCAGTCCGAAGCAGCGATCTACTGCTCTCGGGTTCGAATTCCGCTGGGTTAATGGTTGTATTTGTTCGTCTTGAGTTGTCTTAGCAGCTGGCTCTATTGATTTAGTGTCACGTTATGGCTTTAAGTGGCGACTAAGGCATAAATAACACTAGGGCTTCAGCAAATAGGAAAAAATGTGGCTCTTAAAATAAAAAATAATGGAATAATTGATATCGGCTTCTCCCATATGTGTCTCCTTACAAAAGGAGTCAAACCATATTGCTTTGGCACGTGAAACAATTTTGTTTTACTTGTTTTTAATTTTTTCACTCCCTTCAAAGTAAGCCGCGCTTTTTAAATGAAGGTAGGCAGAGTTTTTGCGTGCTAATGACATGCTTATGTTCTAAAGCGGTACCCCATCTTAGAAGTAACGCGCCCAACAGTGCTTGACTTCGCTGATCGTGGCAGAACCGAATGATGCCAGATTTATAGCAACATTTCCTTGAAACTATACTAAATTTTACTCAGGGCAAGTTCAATATTATTTCTTTGAAATGAAAAAATTCGTTTTTTGGATTCACACAGGATCATTACCAATTTTCTTTGATAATGTGTTCATTTTCCCTCAAAAAATTGAAGTATTTTTTTGAGTGTAGATATAAATGTTTGCCAACTGTTCTTAAAATTGTAGATTCTCTCTCAAAAAATAATTTCCAATTTGCTGGTGATTAAGCCATGGAGCTATTTTGGTAATTGTTGAAGTGTTTCTGTAGAAATGCAAGAAACGTCGATTAAAACAAGTGCAAGTCAGAAGAGTTGACCTTGGTGAGTAGGGCTGTCTAACAGAGAATCACGTCCTGTAAAATCACTTTCCTGGTTCTCAAAACCCAATTTAACAGCTGGTCAATCAATGCATGGTTTTAGTTTACCATTTATTGTTAGTTGCGGGCGGTTTTAGCTGTTTCAACTGGTTTCAGAAGCTCATCGTAAACGAAACCTTTCTAATTCAACCAAGTGCACAATATTGTTTTCCTTCCAAAGCGATCTCAAGGTCAATGATTATAGTTGTTTTTCGTCAACCGATGAATATATTCTTTTCGTACTTTTGGAGCGTATCCATGTTTTTTCCCTTATCTCACGGTCTTAGGCAAAAAATACTTTTTGTCATGCCGAAAGAGCAAAACTACGCACATCGTTGGTAGTTTTTCCATTCGTCTTTCATTCAATTGAAGTATACCCAATTCTTTTGCCCCCTAGATTCTCTCTTTAGCATGTATACAATCAGAAATAGTTTGGTGACTAACATGTATTCTCTTTGGAGTTTTTTGTTGAATTTGAAAATTGTCTTCTTCACTCAGTAGGGCCAGTTGAGATCTTGAAATGGTTTCGGCCGTCGCGGGCGCTTTTTGAATCACTCAAACCAGCGCAAAAACACTGGCGTTAAGACAGCCTCACCATAAGTTTCCACGAGGATACCATTGCTGTCACTTGCGAGTTTTAGTTCACGCCGAGAAATGACCGAAATCAATATATTAACATCTTAATATTGTTATAGTAACAGCATTAATACATAATTTTAATAGCTCAAAATTTTATGTTAGGAAGTTACAATATTATATTTGCAGTTTAACATTATATATTTAGCTGTTAACTTTTTATGTTAAGAACATCTATAAATATAAATGTTTTTACATCTTAACATTAATATATTACTATGCCAATATAAATGTAATAACCAAGGGTGGTGAAATTGTTGGTCATACAACAAAGTACATTGCTTGTATTGTTAGTTAGGATGTTATTATTAAATACGGCAATAGCACACTGGATTAACCTAATCTTGTCCGATCATCGAAGTTAAGCAGTGTTGGGCGCGGTTAGTACTTAGATGGGGGAACTCTTGCGACTATGGAAAAATCGTATCGGCGGCGTGTTAAAATTAATTATTGGTCTACCAATATACTATTGTAAGACGTTAATATAACTTATTGGCATGTTACCATAATATATTGGCATGTTAATATTAATTATTAGTATACCAATAGTATTGAAAGATGCTAATATAACTTATTGCCATTTTACTATTTAATAGTTGCCTACTAATATAATATTGTAACAGACAAATTCACCACACGCATGTCAATATATGAAATTTTAACAATGCTATGTACTGGCAATATAATGTTATTGCTAGGTCAATATAATAATGTTAAGAAATGTTTTTAATACCTATAAATATATAAGCTGCAAAATATATTAAGAGTAGAACAATGATTTTTCAGCGTGTAGTTTGATGGCAACCAGAAGGAAATACTGTTTTTCATTTTCAGGCCATTTCTTGCCAAATCCCCCAAAAGAATTTCAAAATACCGCTGAAGATACTAAATTGCTTGAAAGATCCACCAAATGATTATCTTTGCATACGCATATTCATATATTTAGCTACGTATTATTACTTCAATGTTGGAAAGGTTATTTTTCTATCATTTTAAAAAATTCATCAATCAACAATAGCTGCGTTTTTTTCCACCCAGAGTGGAGTAGGTATCCTGCATGCATAAAAAAAAAACGATCTGGAGTAGCATGGGAGCTTATTTCATTCCTATTTGGTTGGCAGCAGTTTGTTTGCCAGGCATTTGTCAGTTCAAAGTTGAAGATTCAAATTTTGGTTTAGCAAATGTCTACCTAAAAAATTAAAATGATGTGAATTTCTTTTTAAAACGTAATCGAAGAATATTCTGACTCATAGGATGAGAAATCTGTTGACAGCATTGATTTGTTAATTATATTCATCTGTTTCAATGTTTCCTGGTTGCTAGATTGACAGGGAAATTTTGGGGAATTTATCAATGCAGCCTACTGTTGCAGCTGGCATGAATTATTGAAATACGTTCCACACTGTGTACGAAATCCACTGAATTGACAAATGTTCATCCTTCGGATGTTTTTGCTGTTTCGCGTGCAAACTGCTATCCTGCACTACTCCGGATGCATAAAAAAATGCACCTAGTAAATACGCATCTGCAATTTTAATGAAATTAGTAATAAATATTCCAGCAAATTATTTCCCTCAGTTTCAGGAGCATTTAGGGTTTCATTAAAATCACTTAAAAAATTTATGGTTGAAGTTAAATTTCCAAAGAATCCAATCAAACGAACACAGAATTTTAACTGTAAGTAATGGCTTCAGAAAACTTAAAAATTTGACTTTTTCTCAATTTGTCTTTCACAAAATTAAACATTGCTCGCTCAAAATGCTCTCCACACTGAAGGATTTGATGTTGAACGTTTACAAAAAATAATCCAAATAAGATCACTGATATGGCTTTCGTTTTCCTTATTCCACAGTTACCTGAGAAGGACATCAAAGTTCTGTACTATTGAGCCAATGGCACGAAGTTTCTTTAAGTCGACTGCTAATTTCGTTATGTCGGCTAGTTGCATTATATGATTCAATGCATTCCAACATCTTTAAATTTTACAGTGTATTCTATATGTCGTCAGGAGCTGACTATAGTCTAACATTCTATATGCTGAGAGGAAATTCAATATAATTTTTGAAGCCTAATTAAGCGTATGTGAGACGTCCTCCCAATAAAGCCTTTGATCCGCAACACACCAAAAATACAGTTGAACATGGAGGAGGAAGCATTATGGTATGGGCATCATTTTCATGGCACACCGTAAGCCCAATACATTTGATTGAGGGCATAATGACCAAAAAAGGATACTTGGACATCTTTGAGACTACCCTGTCACCTTTTGATATTTCTGTAGGATAACGATCCGAAGAATACTACGAAGATATAAAAGATTTTATACAGCTTAAGCAAATTTCACTTCTCGATTGGCCAGCACAGTCACCAGACCTCAGTCCTATTGAAAATGTATGGAAACAAATAAAGGATAAGGTGTATGAACATAAACCACGAAAGAAAGCCGAACTGTGAGCCGCCATTAAGAGAGAGTGGGAATTAATACCAAAAGGAAGCTGTGATCGTTTGGTAGACTCAATATTGACTCACTGTAAACAAATAATTAAACAGAATGGTCATGTGACAGATTAGCTAAATATAAACTTTAAGAAAAATTAGAAATAAAATGTTCATGTTGCAAAGAAACCGATTTTTTAAATTTTTATTATTTGTATTTATTTTTTTGTCCACCTTGAAATAAAGAAAGTTAAATAAAAGCAAATTATATTCCAAACCTTTAATAATTGAACTGGTTTTCTGTTATGAATATTTCCAACACACTCCACGCTATCGTTGCAATGGATGGCACTACCTGCGGGGAATTGAAAGTTGTGAAAAAAAACAGCTGTTGGCAGGGAAATTCTGTGGTACATTTATTTTTTTGGCCACCAGTGTATATCTACCATCACATTTATTCGTTTCATTGAGTTTGCAAATCTAAGAGAAGAGGTTGATTTTGTATCAAAAGCTCGATCATAGATGGTTCCTTGCATAACTAAGTCATAATCTGGTGGTGAAACTTTATGAAGGGCTTTTCTGGATAGGGACCATTAAACCTCGTATGATGTTCTCTTTAAGCCAACAAAAAAAATTGCTGATATTTTGTTTGAAATATATAAAATACGTAAAAAACAAACTGCATTAAATTTGTCGGCGAACTTATTTTGCACACAAGAAAATAAATCGAAAAAAACAAACAAACAAAATCAATGTTGATCATAGAACTATAATAAGTCCCATTCACAGAAGCTTCTTCACTAGTTTTAGATGTTAAGAGCTTATACCGACATCCTGAGGAAGTGTTTCTTCAAACTTCCATTAAAATCAGGTCACAGTAAGTGTGACCTTCTTATATGTATGTACACGAACGAACATTGAAACAACAAACATAAATTTTCAATCTAATTTCAATCCATGTCGCCATTGAGAAGAAGCTCACTTACAAGCCTATTTAAGGGTGACGAATTGTTGATATCAAGTTACTTTCTTCGTCAATCTACAGCTTCGGTTTAGTGAACAACAATGTATCACCGGCATCGACATATCCATAGCAGAAGCTTTTTACTTACCTTTGTCGACACGAGCTCTGAACCGTCGCTTTTTATCTGCCCATTAAATTTTCCTCGATTTCCCTCGAACCCTAAACAAATCATTTTCTGCTGTTGAAGACCAACTTGTTTTCGTCTTTCTTTTAAAGTCAATTCCGAGCAAAAGGGATCCAATCTCGAATAAAGCACCATCAGCTCCACACATCTAACAATTCGAATCATCATCTAGCCTTATCTGATTTGATTTCGTAGCTTTATAAGCTGCCCGAAATGCCAAGGAACCACCTATAACTGGGCTGTGCGCGCGAGAAGCGTATCTTGATGTCACATAAAAGATTTTTACGACTTTGCCTATAAAAGGTGGAGAACGAAAGGCTTGATTCGAAACAGATCCTTTCTCCGCCATTACATCCATCGATACGGGGCATTACGACACCATATAGTGTGCGATACACCTCGGTTCGGCTTGTACCTGGCATTAAGTTTTATTGCTCTGTTGATATTAAAGTCTTCGCAGCCGATATGTTTTTCTTTCTGGGAATGTCTGGTGGCATAAGGAGAAAGTGTAGAAATAGTGATTGCTAGTATGTTAGAATAACCGACGAATAGCCTGAAAAGAATTGAGGAAAAAATCACGTTTGTACGAACTCTTGCCACTTAATCGAAGTAGTTTTAAAAAGGCAACCTCAGAAAAAATAAATGATGTAAATAATTCCCCTAGTTGAATGCAAATTCAAATGAGTCGTCGTACTTAAAGAGGAAATTGAAAAAAATCTATTCAATCGCAAGCAATATAATCCTTCGCTTATTGTGGAGCCATAAACGCTTAATAGCATTCGAAAGCTTGCTGCGTTTTCGTAGCTAGAATGAACCGCAAGAACAAACGCGAGATAAAAATGCACGTGAAACTAAGCCTAGAGCAATTGGATCAGTTATAGGGACCTTTTTGGCCTAATTCCCAAAAAACGGACAAACTGATGTAAACTATTCATTACGTTTGGAAAGGTATTACGCAAGCTTAGATTTCATCGTAGCATATGTCTCTGATGAATTTTATCAAATTTTTCCCTCGGGAGCTGGACTCTTATTCAAGCTATCGATAAGACGGTTATGCTTTACCCTTGCCGGTATTATATTTTGTAGGCTGGTTCATCGGTACAGACAGTCCTAACAATCGTTCAGCCCTAAGCCAAATACCTAGTCCTAGACTGTTTGCCAGCCAAACCTGAGCCTGAGCATACGGTACATGTTGGGATGGTTTTATGCGTAGATTCATAAAAATAACTCATGCAGCCTACAATTTGTGAATATGGGCTGGGAATAGGTTAAGTAGTTTGGGAGATATCATTTGTGGATATATCTGACCGTAAAAGGATATATGACGGTTGCTGGTGTAGAATAGCTCGAAGTAACTCAAGTAGATGGCATCTTATCGTGAAGCAGCATTATGAAGGTCTCATGGCTTTCTTAATTGCATTTCGAGGAGGATTGTAAACGCTGAACAGGTCCTATGTAAACAGTGTACGTTGTCAAATTAACACATTGTTAAGCGATGTTAAAGGCACTTGTATGTACCTTCTCGGTTTAGACCGGTAAATTCTGTAAGAAAACTAGTAATAGAAGTAAATTTGACACATTTAGTGTGTACTGTGATGTACTCTTTTCAGGATGAATTTATCACATTATTTTTTATTATGTCTCATCGTTTTATTTTTTATTACTTAATTTTCAGTGTCGCATCATACAGTATTTGGTCATATTTAGGGAGAGGAAAAAGAGAAACTCTTATACTTCTTTTTTTTTCAATAAACGCCACAATTAGCTGGATTAGCTAAATTAAATAGCATCTATAACTTAATCTTAATAGCAGATCCTTATAATGTTCCTTGTTTTTTTTTGCCTATTTAGCGATAAAAGTTTCTAGTAGCTATAATTTTTAGGGCTTGGGATTCAATTTTCGCAATTTATTTTATTTTATTTTATTTATTTATTAAGTTCGTTTAATGTAGACTTGTAGTAATTACATTTAAAAAAAATGAAATGAGACGGTCTTACTAAACATATGATCGCCGTCTCATAAAATAGAAACTAATGAAATTTATGCAAATGTATAGCAAACAAGTTTACGTCACTTCTTTGGTGGCAATAAATAATTCACTTTACAAATGTTATTTAAAACTTTTTGTGGCGCCTATCTTTAAACAATTAAAGCTATTTAACCAATTAAATATGCATTAAATATTTTCATTATTACCATTAAAATTTTGCTTCAACTAGATACCTCATCACCCTGCTCGGTACAATTTCCGCAAGGCTAATTACCCAGGATTGGTTTTCATTTTCGCATGGGCTAAGTATTGATAATGCACTTTTCAAATTTTGTTCTTTTCTCAATAACCTTATCTCTACTAATACAGCTACCTTTTACCCTTGTAAATCTACATATCCTCCTTGGCTCACCTTACAAGTGTTTAGGGCTGCAAACATCATATTCTGCGTTTCTCGGCCAAAATTATAATGAAACTGGCAATGCATGATTACTTTGCTAGTTTGGAGTCATTTATTTCTTCTTACAAAACTAAACATTTTTGGCTATACATTCGGTTTTTCAAGAAAAATACTACCATCTTGAACCAAGCTACTTTCAAGGGCTCTACGTCCACATTTCTGCATGATGTAACAAACTTTTTTTCATTTTCGTTTAAAAGTTTCTTCTCCCTTGTACATCAACCTCATTTTTCTTCCCTTCCTCTACTCCATACATATTAAATTGAAGTGAAGAGCTTATTGCTTAGCCTTGATCGGCATTTTGAGCTTAGCTCGCTAGCGCGCCAATCCAAAGCAGCGATCTATTGCCCGCGGGTTCGAATCCTGCTGTGTTCATGGTTGTATTTGTTTGTTTTATGTTGTCTTAACAGCCAGCAACAAGCCATATCACCAGCGCTCCATTAATTAAGTATCTCATTAAAGCTTTAAGGGTGATTAGACATAACACTAGCGTTTCAGAAAATAAGAAAAATATGTCATTTAGAAGAATAGTGAAATAATTGATATCGGCTTCTCCTATATATGTCTTCCTACCGTAGTCTCCTGATCTCTGACATTACCATAGAACAAGCAATGAGCTCTGGTATTAAAGTTGAACAGTCTGGTTGTTTCGATTTACTCCTTTCTTGGTCTTCATCCTAGCTCAGTAATCGTGTGTAGAAAGTTTATATTAGCTCCCTTTCCTCTTCTCTTTTTTATTCTTCTTCTGGTGTTCCACAGGTGTCTATCTTTGGTCTATGACTTTTCTTGATTTTTATCAATTAGCTTGCTTCCGTTATCGATTCCCCTTGCTTCAGATCTGCAAATGACTGTAATATTATTCTGAATTATGTGTTTACTCTTCTCAATTGATATAACCGCAACTTATTGTCCTTTAATGGTAGCAATGACCTTTTCTCTCATATTTTCTTCTATTTCATTTTCTTAGTCATTTTCCAACAACAATCTGACGTCATTTTTCAATTCAGACACTTGGGTGTGACGTTTAATCCTAAATTGAAATTTAAGTTCGATGTTGCGGAAGTTACCGCTAAAGCCTGCAGAGTCTTTGGATTGGTACATCGTTCCGCCTCTGAATTCGTTGCCATACGAACATGTGCTCGTCTTTTTTTAATGTTAGTACGTTATGTCCTCGAATATGCTTGTCAAGTGTAGTCTCCACATTTCCTATACCTTTCTGAGGCCATTGAGTGTGCACAACGAAGGTTTATACGCTCTCTATATTTGAAATATAATATCCCTCACTTCTCATATGTTATCTGCCTGTCTTTTCTACAAATTCCTTCCCCAGAGTGACGCCGAGTATTGCTTGACGAGTAATTCCTGTTCAAATCGCGGTGAGATATTATATTTGGTTTCACCGAATCAACCTGACCTCGGAACTCGTTACGTGTCAACAGGTCTCAGGAATTCCTCACTGTTCCGTTCGTGCGTACAAGTGAGTACTTCTTTTCTCCATTTGTCAGAATCCCTACGAATTATAATGAATTTGGGCTTGGTCCTCTGCCACAGCCGTTCTTTGTTTTTAAAAGACATTTGAAAGTATTTATACTTGACCTTAGCGTTGAATCGAGTTTTCTTTTATCTATTTGTAAATATCAATTTCAATTTTTTATCTCTTTCTCATTTTATATCCATAATTGGAATTTGTATTCTGTTGGAATAAATTTTGCAAATAAATAAATGAACAAAATTTTTTTCTTATAGCTTCAATCAGTTACAACTTAGTGCCATTCATTTCACTGCAATAAGTTTGAGCAGTTTTTAAGTTGATTTTATTTGATTACTAACAAAAACCCTTTTTTAAGCTGGTGGCCTGGGTATTTTTAATTGACTTTATTTGGAACTGTATGTGGTCAGCCTGCAGATATTCCTCTGCTTAGTGTGCAATTCAATATCTTAGCTATCTAAATTAGGTTAATTTAAGACGAAGTCCTAAAACTTGATAGCATTTAAATCTGATAATAAAATTACTCTACTCATAAATACAAGTCCTCCTTCACACTTGACTCATATGATAGCTACAGTGCATTTTTACAAAATCTAACTTGAGCAGTCCTAATAAAATCCAAATACAATCCCTTGAGAGACCATCACTACACATAATATCACACTTGTAAGTCTATCAGTGAAATTGAATCTGCGCAATCAGCATGCTCTTATGCTACCCGGCTAAGTACAGGCAAAGAAAACAACAAATATGTATAGCATCAGCTTTCCGACGACTTTACTTGAAAAACGACTTTCGATCAATACAGCTTAAATTGAAAGCGTTCCCAAAAGTACCATCTTCTTATACGAAATTCAAAGAATCGTGCATAATGTCGTTTTTACACCGAGTCATTTCTCTTTTCAACAAATTCTCAAAAGGAATATTAAAATCAAGACCATTTTAAACTTTCATTCATGATTAACTTTTAGCGAAATGGCTTCTTGTTGTCGGTCCCCAAGATAAATGTGCAAGCATGCACAAATGTGCACATATCGTTACGAGCGGAGTGTGTATTAACGGTTTTCTAGAAGATCGAGCATATGTGAATTCCTTCTAATTCTTGTAAGACGATGAAAACTGTAAAATGCAGAAGTTTTCGAGTTTAACAAGAAACTTTCTTCGCTCCTGCGTCAGTGGAGTGAGTGTTGGTAAGTTTAGTGTGACTAGTGATGGATCTCTTGCAGTTTGTAAGTTATCATCAAAAGCATTTGTACGGCATGCTTTGTACATATTGGCTTGGCTACAAAATACGCAAAGGTGTTGAGCAAAAACATTGGAAGCTTTCAGTTTGCTATTGTTCAACGTCTTACGAAAATAGGGTTGTGGGAGTATCCGAGAAGCCGAGTTTTGGCAAGGTGCGAGGCTAAGACAAGATAAAAAAGTTTTCTTGGAAAAGTTGCCACCGCTTCAAGTTAGTTAGGTCTCATTAAAATAATTTTCATGCTGCGCTACGGAATATCGTTTTTAGTTGTTTTGTTTTTAACTATTTCAATAAGAAACAATTTTTAAAAAAGCATTCGCAGTAAGTTAACGTTCAACCATGCAATTGTCAACATGATTTTAAATACATAGTATAATATTATTTAAACTTACAAAACCTGTCTGGGCGATTTGAAAATTTTTAACGGCTGCTCTGCTGTTACTTTCTGCTTAGATTGAGGAGTATTCGGCAAAATTCGCAACATAAGTGAGATGAAATCTAAATTGCGTTTACTGTCTTATTAGTCTTATTTTATAATACGTATTTGGTATGTCTTCAGTTAGTCTTATGAATAAAGCGTAAACTTCGTTTCTAAGTAAAGTAATGAAAATCCAAAATATTTAATGCCAATTTAAGTAATGAAACTGGACATACATATTTTAAATTTTCACATTCAAATACATTTTCAAGAACGCATCTTTTTAGTACTCAGCCACTCTATATACTCGGAATTCAGCAGCGTTATTTTATAGATATGTATGTTCAACACAATGATTTTGACAATGTATATTTCCTTCTCTAATTTGCTTGATGCAATCAATACAATCAAGTTACTCTATAATCTCAAAAGAATCTTTATATCACTGGTTTAAAGTGTACTGCACAAATTCCACAACACTAAATTCATTTATACGAAGAAACCGACACCTACAGGAAGCAGACTATGTAAGAAGGTATAACGACATTAGGAAGATTTTCGGGATCCGATTGCAGTGACGTAAATTGCTCATCTGGTTCTAAGCTAACTCCTTTTTGCCGCATAGACAATAGAGTTCCTGCAGTCTTGCACGGAGCTATGACTTTGGTGGTAAATAAAGTTTAATCAGGTCCACCTGGTCACTAGCACTCGCAAGTTTATAAGCATCCGTGTAGAAACATTCCTTCCTCTTTTGGTGTTGTTTTCTTTGTGCTTCCCACGGAAGGTCTGTGTCCGGAAAAGGAGCAGACAATCAGGTGAGGTAATTTTGTGGGGTCTCCTGCCAACAATGGTGCTGATTCAGGGCATAAAAAGCACTTTCAGGAATGAGCGGATGCATTTTTTGTGCTTTTTGGAATTTAAGATTAAAGTTTACAACAGATTCGAAAGCAAGTGCACTTCGGCTGGGATGCTAAAAGTGTGTGGATGACGTCCTATTGTTGGATTTTATTTCGTTAAAACTTTTGAACGGGATTACTCTTTTGAAGAATTCTTCGATTAGTTAAAGTGAACATGTGCGTTGAATAAGAGATTTTTAATTAATTTCCGGTCAGAAGATGAATGATAAGTTTATGGGATTTATATTTATATTCTCAGGTAGATGACGAATAAAAATATGATGTATGATAAATATTTTTACATGGGTGCGACCGAAATAACGTTTAAACGTTTAAATTAATTAAGGTCAATGAACTTACGATTATCAAAAAATGAGCTAAAAAAATATAAAATTGTATCGTGCTATTTTGCTTATATTTAACCGACTTTTTACAGCTTTTAACAAATAATATAAGCTAATTTAAATAGCTGGCCAAGTCCTTCAAGAGAAATATTCTGTTCAGATGGAACAAGTAATCCTGGACGGTGATGTATAAGTCAGTATAGGCCAGATAAGTGTCTGGTAATAAATTAATTTAGCTTTGGTGGCAATGACAAGATGTGTGGTGCGACCAAATGCGCATTTAGCAGCTTTGATTTGCAGCTTGAAAAAGTTGTGGAAAGTGGTACTAAAGAACCAAAGCATTGAAGTAGGTGTGTTAGCGAATAGAATCTCCGATACTTAGAAGGATTACGAAATACTCAAAACTGGTGTTACTAATATTTGGTTTGAAGCCCCATTCATGAAAGTAAAGACTTAGTTCTGCCAAATAATATTCCAGACTTTCTACGAACCTTGGCTGGACGCGAATAATAGCGTGTCATCAGCACATTGGAGAACTTGAACTTGGGGCTGGCCCACTGGAATGGGAAGGTCAGCTGTGAATATGTTGTATAGCATTGGTCCAGTGACAGAACTTTGTGACACTTCTGATGCCACAGGCTCCATGAGTGAATCTGCTCCATTAGCGCTCACATAGCACTGCATATTGGTAAAAAAGCTTACGATAAGCCTCATCACCTCTTCTAAGAGTCCAAACTACAACAAATTAAACAGAGGAGCTTCGTGCCAGGTGGAATAGAAAGCCTTCTCGATATCTAAAGCACACACTACCGTCGCAATTTATTGCTCATTTAAGTGAGATACAACTTTCCTTCCTTGCGTCTAAAGTCCAACTGCTATTAGGGAATCACATGCGTTAGCTCACAACGGTTTTTTATCATTTCCATTCAAATTCTCTCAAAAATCGTCCCCAAAATAGGAAACTGAGACATTGGACGAAAATTGCAGACCCCTTTGTTATTTGTCCTGCTTATGAATGGGGACAATCTTAGCCACCTTCCATGAAACCGAAGCGTAACCATTGTTCATGGTATTGTTAAATACAATATCAAAAATTTTGAGCAGGGAAAAATGCTTAATAATGAAATTAGACATTCCAAAATGCCCAAAATAATTCTTGCATTTTACCCCGCGCAGCAGTTCTACGAAATATCCACTATTGACAAAATGAAACTAGTCATCTGCTTTTTGCAAACCATCCGAAGGATTTTCGAATGTGTGTTGAGAAAGTAATTCATTTATACTATTTCTCTGTTAGGAGCAAATATGCAAACAACTTTCGCTGTGCAACCATCATGGTTGCACAGCGAAATTGTCAATCGCTACCATCATCTTCTCGCTTTTAATTTTACCAGAGAGCAGATTAATTTCTGTTAACTTGTCAGGGCCTGATTGGGTGTCAGCCAGCCATTGCAAAAGACGCTCACTGCGAAATTCACCAACCAATCACGCAATTGTTTTCCTGAGACACTTAATATTGACTTGTAGAACAGGTGATCCATACCATGTCTGTAGAAAATTCGCTCCGCAGTAAATAATTTTCATATTTATTAAGTGTGATGAAGCGTATATTCTGGACAACGGTTTCGTCTATTACATCATTCATCGACTCGTTTAGACTATCAATCTGACGGTTTGTTAAGTTTTCCTTCGCACAAACATCAACATTTCCTGCGGCAGAATCTATGTTGCTCTAAAATTTGCCGCAATGGGTGTTTTTGTAAAACTTTCTGGTCTCTGGGGGTTTTCCGTGAAACTGAAAAACTACGGAACTTCAATTGAAGTTGGACGGCAAAGTGATCAGACAAACTTATTTGCATCTAGTTTTGAGGGTGTACAGGTCCTGCTATAAAGGTCGTCTGACACGAGAAAGAAGTTTATCGTTTATTTAGTACTGAGTCTGGTTGACGAATTTGGAACAATTACTTCTAATGGAATGGGAGGGCTACTTAGTTGCAGCCGTTCAAGCAGCACCCTACCGTTTCCGTTGGTCGTGAAATCGCCCCATTGTAGGTATCTCGAGTTAAGATCGCCTTCGATGAATGAATAATTATAGTAAAATGAAATTGAGCTAATTGCTTTGAAATCAGTACATCGAAGGTACAGAGAAGTAACAAGGATTCCCCTATGGTCCTTTGTTTTGACCGTAATGGCAGCTGAAGCGCAGCACTTAAGATCAGGGACCGAAATGGGATTCATATCCAAACAACTTCTAAGAGTGTGGCGCCACCATTTTGGCTGTCAAATGGTGATTTTTTGCCACCGTTTGGATGTCTAAATGGTTACCTGTCCCTATTCCCCTATCATTCTGAAATCGCCCCTATGATTTCTCGAAATTCTGGTTTCTGTTATTATAAATTTTGATCTCAACACATCAAGAAGATGTTGAGCGGAAACTCTTTGCTCTATCGGGATGAGCGAAACGCTATTGAATGTGGCAACATCAACCAACTTACTTAAGGCGATAGTCACATCATCATCAGTTCTCGCTGCCAATACTTTGCTGATGAATCATTTATCAGTCTCAGCCTGGCTTTTGCTACAATTTACTCTGGAGAACCCACCAAAAACTGGGAACTCCTCCGAACTGCTGTGCGAATGAGATGCCACTTTGCCTGCAATTCGAGATGCTCTGCGTCACAAACTGTTGCTGATCCTTCCTTGGCTGGTCACGGCGAATATTCTTAGAATAGGGCATTCACGGTAGTTGTATAGGTGGCCATTTAGGCCACAGTTGACGCATAGAGGTTGTGCTTTGTCAATTTTTTGCAGTTGCTAGGAGTAAAAAAAATGAAAACACTGCAGCCTTTCTTTGTTGTGAATTTTCTCCCCCTTCACTCAATACCAGAGAATGGACTGTATTTGATCAGACTGGGGTTTGAAATCTTAAGCCGCTACCCAGTTCCCGATCTTTACGGGTGATGAAGTGCGATACTGATTTGAGCTTCATATCAAGGTGCTGTGCAACTAGCTCATACTGAATATCCGCAGTTTTGACGCCTCTGTGCAGGCTGCGGTTGCTGGTAATAATGACTTGAGTTTCTCTGAAGCTGCGGTTTAGGTCATAGCGTTTTGACTACTGCTTTTAATTAGATTGAAGACCTTTTTGTAGTATTTTAAGGAGAAACACAAGATGAATGATCTGTCACTCGAAAAAATTTTGTTATTGAGCGTGAAGCTCAGTGATGAGCTTTTGAATGTATGGGCTTAGGAGAAAGAAAGTGGTGTTTACTGTCTGGGATGCTCCCGGTGAAACGGTTACTTGCTCTTTTTTTTCCGTAAACTCTTTTTCGTGTTCTATCATGCTACCCAGTCAGAGTCTTGGTTGTCAATATCGGTTTTGCTTAGTTTCGAAGACAGCTCATGGATGGCTGGTTTACATCTATTTACGGCCAGTACGGTCTTCACCAGAGGTTTTTCCACGTTGCTAGGTATGGTTTGATGTTGGTTGACGGTCACAAATGATATCATCTGCCAACGCAGATGACTAATTTATTTTCGCAGTGCTTGATTCTCCTTTTCGAGCACATTTTAGGCGTGACAGATATATGTTTTTTTTTTAGAAAAAATAAATACTTTTCGATCTATTCGATTGCTTTAGAACTTAATAATGATGCAAAAAAAAACGCGACTGTTACCACAATAACTTATTACAAAAGCTAGTCCACGATATAATGTACAACGTTAGTTAAGTAACGGCACTATTGAACGCCCAGATCCGTCACTGCGATGTGCGACACTCGTAAAGTTTCAATTGAGACTACACTTGATAGAATCACGGCACGACTGAACTCGTCGAGTGCTGGTAATTGAACCCCCGTGAATCGCCAAAACATTTTATAATAAATTATGCACAATTAAGAACTCTCTTTTTATACATAATCTGGGAACAGGTTATATGCAAATAGTATAAGTTTTAAGAGTTGATTCAAACTAACAATTAAATTAAGCGACAAAAAATTATAGTACCATTTTGTAATCGAATTTCTTACATAAAAGTGATTATCTACATATCTAATTAAAATATTCTGTTATATATTTGAATTTTAGAAAATCAACCTGTTCCTATTTTAGATATGTGTTAGAGGTCAAAATTAAGTTTAAAAAAAGTATCTGACGCTAATTTAATTACGACCAGAAAATCATTCAAAGCTTCGATCACCACTATGAAATACTTTTAGATTACAAAAGTTAATATATTTAATGACATTTTCCCTTTATTTGCACCAGCGGACATTTTCGCCGCCCAACTTTCGTATTCAAAACCCCAAAACGACAAATTTCTTACATCAACAGCAGCTCACTGGAACATCCACACAGCTAATCTTATTTAGATCACTAATGCCAAAAACATTAACGGCACTTATCACAAAATCTCTTAACCAAAGTAAATATTTTATAGCAATGATAAACCGACCAAGTTGAAATGAAATTGTGCAGGAGCACAAGTAGAACGAAGAAGTCGGCAGAAAACTTTTTGTAACGAAAAACGATAACAGAACAACTGCTTTGAAATGTCTGCTTGTTTATAGAGGTACTTCAGATTTATGTCGCCCTTTTGATATCGAATCAACTCGACTCGAAACAGCCTTTGCTTCATAGAAAGTGAGGAAACGATAGGCATAGAAACGTTCATGGATATTATATTTGCACGCCTCCACAATGCAAACAGTTAAGCCTTAATCACTATTTCATTGCGTATTGTCTTTGAGTGAAGATAGAGACATAAAGTTTGGACAATTAATACCGCTTAATTTAACTTTAGATACAAATTTGCTGCGAAATAATAGCGCAACAGCTTTTGCTCGACAAAAAGATATTTCAGTTCATCATAAATCGCTTTGAAAATTTTGCAGATGGCAGATGAAAAGAAAGTTTCGGGTTACGCTGCAAACGAATTTTTGATAAATCGTCTTTGTACGTTTGAATGGTATCTTTTGAACAGAAGAGAGTGAACTACAAAAGGTTTGCAGATAAAGATGAAATATGATGCAATTGACTGCTTTACTTGCCCTGCGGAAGAGAGTTTCGTGCTGTTTGATGGTAACAATGCCATGTGGACAGAGATTTTTTCCAAACTTAATGTCAGGATAAAATTTGATGGACATCGAAGGAAATGGAGAATGCTATTGACAGTTTAGAAACACTAAATAGCTGACACTAAATAGCTTATGCACGAAAATTCATCCATTCGGGTTTTTCATATTCCGTCTCTAGAGTTCCTCTAAAGTTTTTTTTACATAGCTAAAAATACTTAATCTCTTTTCTACCTAATCTTTTTCATGTTAGCATTTTGACATCTTCGGGCTTTTGTTTCTCTCATGCGTTCATTTATATGACAAAACAAGGAATTTAATCAGGATTGCAAAATAAAAAGGCAGGTGAATCAAAATACTACCTATTATAGCCAGAACACGTGAAGTGAATGTACGTTCGAACCCACAACACAATTTAAGTGCTGCACCTTGAAGTGGTGGTTGAGCTCGTCCTCCTTGAATATGAAGTTAAATGCCCATGCAAATCCCCGCAAGAGCACAAACGTATCACTTATGGCTATTATTTGGTTTGCAAAAATCACAAATATTTCATTACTTTGGTCGCTAAAATCATCATAGCGAAACCCCTATACCAAAAGTGGTTGTTAATTATAACTATTTTCCTTTTTAACGCAGCTTGTACAAGCCACTGAGTAGTTTCTTAGACACAGGGAACCTGCTATGTCAATTTTAGTGAAATATTATGCACGATATGCTGGCTTGCGATTCTGAAAAATTTCAATGAAAATACGAATTCTCATCCCCATATGTGCAGAGCCTGATCAATAAATCAGTATTACTTTCCTTAAATGAAAAATAGCACAGAATTCAGGCCCACAGCGAAAGCAAACAAACCATCATACGGAAAAGCTGGAAAAAGTTGTTTTTCAATGACCAGCGTCTGACTAAAGAAAAAGCTGCGCAATTTCGCAGTATAATATAAAATTTACGTTTGTTGCTAAAAAAAAAAGTATTGTTGCATAAGACACATGAATGTCAACTACAAGTATTCAGACCCATATATCTCAGCAATCTAGCAAAAACAGACCAGAACAATCTTGTGAGTGAGAAACTAAGTATGTCTGAACATTTATTGCTATTTGAAAGGAACTTATTAATAGTCCCTCGACGGGCTGATGCAGTTTAGCTTGAACTAGTGAATCAGTGGAAGAACAGTGAATTATTCATTGAATTATGATAATTTTATGTCCGCGAACATTTTATCGAAATATAATTGCAGTAGAAGCATGTTTGGTTTTGAAAACAAACTATTTAAGACGCAAATGATTTCGTTCAATTCAGGTCGAAAAAATATACGAACTTTAAGGTATTTACTAAATTGTGTGCTTGGAATCTGTTCACTATTGAATCAACTGGTTTTTGTGTAGTTCTTTGGAAAGATCTTTCGACATACCTCCAGTAACGCCTTCTTGAGCTCTTTTTTGTTGGATATTTCGTATATTTTCAATGATGTTCTGAGCTAAAGACTGCGATATATGGATTCATAATATGGGGTCAGCTCCATATGATCCGGGATCGCAAAATGGCTGACTTGCACTTTGAGCCATTGTATTGATTAAACCGGAAATGTTCCAATATATCCTGCTTTTTTTGCATTCCGCAAAAAGTTGAACAAATTTTTCATTCTAATGGAACTAATAGAGTTTGACCTGGCAAAAATTAACATGCCGGATAAAATTGATGCTCTTCTTACAAAACTCATTGGCACCATTCTCATCGCCTATGAGAAATTCACGTCTAGACTCCTATTTA
This sequence comes from Nemotelus nigrinus, assembly GCA_947369275.1. Taxonomy (NCBI): domain Eukaryota; kingdom Metazoa; phylum Arthropoda; class Insecta; order Diptera; family Stratiomyidae; genus Nemotelus; species Nemotelus nigrinus. Next base: position 27,004,786 of record OX376372.1, on the reverse strand, counting down.
AGCCTCAACCACCACTAGTGAATAAATATTTCGACCCTAGTTCTCATTAGGCACCGTAACGAAATCTATTGCTTATGGCAACGCATCTGGTTACCTGCACTGAGCAAATACTTTTTAGAGCTCAACTGTCAAATACGAAGTACTTTTTTGGCACTTGCGCAGCAATCAACGAAACAACCTGCTTTGTTCACAAGCAATTCTAAAAAAGTCTAGCGCATCAGAACCGCTAGAAAACTTATTTTCGAAGAAATTATCTTTGAGGGATTTGAAAATGTGTGAAAACGTCAAGCACTTCTTTGTAGTATCATATCAACCATTTCTTAAAAAAAATTATTGTCATTGCAGGATCATTCCCATTTGGAAATTGTATGATAAAGAAATGTCAATAAAGAATCGATTAAGAAATTTCAATCAATTACGAAATTCATCATAGCTGGCAACCCTTTCACGGTTTTTCAACAAAGTTCCTACAGAATCAGACACGCAGCATGATCCACTTATCACATGAATTTCGTTCTGATTTTGTTACTGCATCGGAAGTTATAGGGCCTTTATTTTCCTGAGGAAATTTACAATATTTAGGAGACAAAAACCGCTATAGCTGGCGATTCTATACTAATTTTTCAACCAAATTTCTATGAAATCTATCTTAGAGTAAGGTTCACCTACTGCGTGAATTTCGTGAAAATCTGGTGGCTAAAACGGAGGCTATAGGCCAAAAACCAGTTTTTTTTCGCAGCGATTTTTCCAAATGACACCACTGCCATAGTGTTGCTCGTATTTCAAAATCACTTCAATCAAACTTGGTCCTAGTCAAAACCAACTTGTCCTGAAAATTTCATATTCATCGCATTATCCGATCGTCAGTTCTCGTGAACAGAAGATTTGAGTGCTGAAAATAGAGGTAATTTGATCATGGGTTGCCGTTCTTGTTTACCGCGGAATTTTGGAAACTTTTATTTGACTTGGTGGAAAAAAGTCAAAATTTATCAATACTTTGAATTTATTTTCATAAATCAAAAATTTTTCAGGAAGGTCGATGATTTGAAAGATTTTTTTTCAGGAGCCTGCTGTAGCTACAGAGTTGCTCACACAGTCTTAAACGTGCGTCTTAAGAGTTAGTCTAGATCAATACGCTCTAAAAATTTCACGATGATCCACTATTTTTCTTAGAAGTTATGACAAATCGAAATTTGAAAAAAAATCCTTGCCTACTTTTAGGCACTCAGCGCCTACACAAGGCTCCAAATTTCCACTTCTTTATCATGAACAAACTAAAAACATAATAAGTTTTCATTAATAGTACTTTTTTTAACAAAAATTTACACTGCTTGGAAATATAGGAGTACCTGAAAATTCACTTAAATGCCCGCCGCCGCCAAAAGGTTTAAGATATCTGAATTCTAGCGAAACATGGACCTACCTGTTATATACATTTATGTTCTTCAAAAATTTCAGCTCAATCGAATCCGCCACTCCAGAGATTATCTCCCTTAATCATTTTGATGATATATATATAGGTATATATATATACAGTCATTTCCACAAGAGCGTATACTTTGTAAGTTTTTAATGCACCATTTCTCAAAGAGTGGTGGGGGACTTTTAGTTACCTGCATTTTTCCTCTTTTTCGCATTGTATAAATTTGGTCATTATAAGTTCAAGTAGGAGAGTGATAAGACGTCAAGTGAAATGAGTGCGATTTAAAAAAAAACGATTCGAAGCTGTGTTTTTAGTAAGTCATCCGAAAGGACCAAAAATGACACCTGCATCGGCCGGAAAGTACCTGAAAGTTTCGACACAGTTTATGAATAAGTGGAAAAAGCGTTTTAAAGATACTGGAAATGTAGACGATCTACCTGGTAGGGGTAAAACCCGAAGCACTTCAAAAACCCAGGATAAGGCCATCATTGATATTTTTAAGAAAAATCCGTTCATTACCTTAGTGCAGGCAAAGGAAATGTTATCGAAGAAGAATATTTACGTGTCCTTGAATACGATTCGGCGAAGATTACAAGAGGAAAACATCTAAACCAGTTATGCCTTGTTGAAACCATTACTTGCCGAAAACCACAAGCGAATACGTGTAGAGTGGGCTAAGGAAAATATCGATCGTGATTGATATAACGTGATCTTTACGGATGAATCAAGTTTTGCTGTAAATACGTTCAGGAGACGAGTGTGGTTACAAAATGGAGAAGCTATCGTGAACCGAACCGTTAAACACCCTGTGAACGTCCATGTTTATGGATGCTTTTCTGCACGCGGTTTCGGAAAATTAATAACGTTTACCGGAATTCTTACTGCTGAAAGGATGATCATTTTGTACAAGAAAGGATTATTGAAGTCTGCTAGGATGCTATATGGCAACGACAACACCGATTGGTTTCTACAAGAAGATAACGATCCGAAACATAAAAGCCGGTTGTGTACACGCTGGAAAGAAGAAAATATTATTCAAGTACTTGATGGGCCTTCGCAATCGCCGGATGCCAATCCTATTGAAAATGTTTGGGGATAAATGAAGCAGAAGCTTCAAGGAAAGCAAATAAAAGGAGCAGCACATTTAAGGCGAACGTTACAAAAAATTTGGAAGAACTTCTCGACAGACTACGCGGAAAAATTGGCCGAAAGTTGTCACCGAAGATGCCAGTCAATAATCAATAGTGACGGCGATTGGACCGTGTATTAAATATAATTGCGAAAATGTATTTTGTATTTACTTTCAATAAAAAAACAAAAAATTCTTAATTGTAACATTTTGTTTTTATTTTGTGAGGTATACGGTCTTGTGGAAATGACTGTATATATATATATATATATATATATATATATATAAATATATATATATATATATATATATATATATATATATATATATATATATATACATATATATATATATGTAGAAATATGCATTTTCGGCGAAACGAGTTTAATACTAATTTTCTTCGAAAATTAGTAAAAACTGGGGCAAATTGACAAATATATCAAAAATAAGTCCCGGATCATCTAACTAAATCACCTAGTGCAGAATTTCACTAACATATTTTAATTCAACCAACTTCAGTATGCTCAATACAGGTAATCAATCTACTCATAAAGGTTATTGATTTGTGATCACGGTCCCCTTCTTGTCTATAAATCAGCATAGACAACGTATATCGTCTCTAAAGCTTATCAAAGCAGAGAATAATTGATACGGAAAACTCGATCGTTTTGCGGAATAAGCCTCCGAAAGCAGAATCAAATTGGAATTGTTTTTGCGGGATGATTAAAATTGAAAATTTTTTATTTATCTTGAAAATTTTTATTTGACAAACTGGTTTCGAAAGCATGCACCGATTCTCATCAGACACCAGCACACAGTGCATACTTGACTGGTGTGACCACTTGCAGTTGGAAATCATTAATTGTTATTTACGCTGGTTGTGACAAATTTTAACATCTCCGACTTATATCCATGGAAATAATTTACTCATAAAGGTTATTGATTTGTGATCACGGTTCCCTTCTTGTCTATAAATCAGCATAGACAACGTATATCGTCTCTAAAGCTTATCAAAGCAGAGAATAATTGATACGGGAAACTCGATCGTTTTGCGGAATAAGCCTCCGAAAGCAGAATCAAATTGGAATTGTTTTTTGCGGGATGATTAAAATTGAAAAATTTTTATTTATCTTGAAAATTTTTATTTGACAAAGTGGTTTCGAAAAAATCTACATTTATTATTAGGAACAGGGCTGAAGTAATTTGTGGCAACACTAGATATAAAGAGTGCGAAGCTGACAGGTGTCTGCACTGCCGTCGCTCTCGGACGACGAATGGTAATGCTGAAATATCAGTATTTCTGAAATCAAGAATAAAGAACTGCACAATGGGAAGTTTAGTCCAGGAAGACAAGAGACATCTAAGGACACTTGACAATCTGGATAAGATGAGCCCAGAAAGAATACGTGCGCATTTGAACCGTTTAACAGGGATCTTACAGTTAGATTTCAAAGACGCGTGCCCGGAAAAGACAGAAAGAAAGAAAGAAAAAGTTCTACCGAATGTTGGAACTGTGAACTTATGGAGCCTAAAAGTCGCATTTGAAGAACGTTTCATGACGCAAGGTGCTCCGGAAATGCTGAAGGCTCAGATCGATATAAGCGGAAGTGTTCGTTATTTAGCACGAAAATTTGACGGGCCAAATGCGACTAATGCAGGTTTTTTCGTGAGCACTTACAATAAAGCATAGAAACTGTCAGAATCAGGAAGGTACTAAAAATATCTTCCAGCGTAGAGAAAATGAGGGCAGAAGACCCGAACTAGTTTCTACTACAAACTTATTTCCCGGAATTGGCTGACACGACAAGAAGGAATGACAAATTGTGGACAATCAACGAGCCGTTCGAGTAGCGATGGATTCTTTAGAATCAATTTTTCACCACTCTTAGCACACACCTAGCACACAAATAGGGTTGAAAGTTTCCACAACGTTTTCATTAGAATGTTTTAAATACATTCAAAATGTATTTTAAAATTTATTTAAAAATTTATTTGTTGATAGAATTATAATTGAAATTATGATAGAGTTATGAGGGGGAAAAAATTCTCATCTAAAAATCCTATACATGGTGTGCGATTCGGCTTCAGGCTTGAGTTTTCTTCTATATATCGATCTCACTGGATACCGACAGCTTGAAACAGCCTTCATAGTGTGGTAGTTTTCAAGCTGATAAGCTGATAAGCTACTCCATTCGAACTTATGTTGTTAAAACAACCCAATCATTTTCATCCTGCAGATATTTTGCTGTCCAGTTCAAGCTCCAGGTGTTAGCCTTCCTGACCTTATTCAACGTATGTATCTTCACCATAGATTTAACATTGCAATGACACTGATATTTTTGTCGGCGGATTTTGATCTTAATTGTATCACAAACAACTTGCAACAGTAACTAGTGCTGATAAACCAGCCAATGAAATACAAAAATAAGCCAAATAACAGTTTTTTTTAAACTATGAAAAATTATTTTTCGACCCCGCCTCCGTTTTAAATATTTTTCTTTACAAAGAAACGATATTTTCATCGCCTCCCTGTTCTTCAGCTAAATTATCTAGATGCTAGTTTTTTTACGGTTAAAAGAATTAAAATACTCTTGTGTGTTATTTGGCTTCAAGCTTACATTTAAATCCCATGTAGAAGCTGCTTGCTCGAAAATCTTACGCAGCATAAACATCATTTATCCATTGATCAATAGAAAATCCAAAGTGTGGGTCATTAATAAACTCTTAGTTTATAAGAGGGAAATTAAATCTGTTATCTTATATGACTCCCCAGCAAAGCATCATTGTGTTTCAAGTTACAAAAGTAAGCTTCATATGCTTCAAAATAAAAGCTTAAACATATTTATCAAAAAACCATTTTATTTTTAACAAATAGCCTCCGCAAATGATCAAAAATTGAATCAATCTTCTCTACTACTAGCAAAAATACGTGAAATGCATCTCCGAAACTCCGAAAATTCTCTGATAATATCTTTAACCTACCCAAATTAAATTATTATTTTTGAGTAAATTGAAACACATTTTTGTCCCGAAATTCCAGATTTCTGTAAATTGCCGGACGTAAAACGTGCGGCCGTCGAAGTCAACAATGCCAAAATTCAAAATTGTTTAAGTTCAGAGCTTTTATTGATATGCTCTTTAGCGAATATTTATCGCTTCTGTTAACTTTTCTTACTCAAGAATGGTTTTTTTATGGTCAAATACTATCCATCAGCTTGACTGGAAGTTTCAGCATTGCATGACTTCCTTAATGTATCCTGAAATTCAGTAGTCAGTTTTGAGGCCATCTTCGGATTCGTTTTGATTTTGCTGTCACTATCATCCATGAGAGACGCTCAAAATTTTGTCTGGAACACTTCAAGGTATTTCTGTTTCCCATCCGATTCACATATAAAAATGTTAACTGTAAAAGAACTCAAATTAACAATTTCAACAACTTCTCTGGTTGGCAATTATTATAATGGTGGACAACTAGAGCCGTAAATATACTTATCTTGCAAGATCGGAATCATGACAGTTTGAATCGAAAAGGCACATAATGAGAATATACTGATATGTATGTATGTATATCGTGAGCCAATTGGAAATCTGGCTGGCTATCAAAGAAGCTTCAAGGGATTTTTTTTCTGCATAATTGTTAAACTTCTCTTGCTTGGTATAAGCGGCTTATTTTTGTGAATACATTTGCCAATAACATCCAGACTATAGTCTAGACGTCACGTCAACTCAATACGAATTCCTGAAAGCAGGGGTGATGCGAAACTTTTCATTAATTCATTTTTTGTTGATAAATTTTGAAATAAGAATATTGCCTTAAGCGGCCCCTAAACGGTCAATATTATTGTTACAATATATTGCACAATATTATTGCTGGGTGCCCCAGATGATCAATATTTTTGAGCAATATTTAGTTGTCGTTCAATTTTTCAGAATCCAAAATCTAGTTGTGTGACCGTTACACTAGCAACAGCTACGAACGATGATATACAACTGAGACAATATTGTGCAGTACTGACCACAGACGATGCAATATATTCCATATTGCACAATCAAAATCAAAACCTTTTTGATTCACTCAATATATTGTACAATACTTCAATGTGATCCAAAGACGAACAATATTATTGTGCAATACTTGTGCGATATTATTGTGCGATAATATTGACCGTCTAGGGGCCGCTTTACATATGTAATTAGAGTTTTTTTAAAATAATATTTATTAACTTATGCTATAACATATTAACAAAATAAAATAAAGAAATTCAAGCGTTATTTTATAGAGGAAACAAAATAACGTAAAAATTCCAGTAAAAGATGTGAAAAAAATTCCAAACAGCTGTAATGCTAGTGTTGTAATAACGGTATAAATTGATCTGTAGGGCAAACGCACTTCTTGACCGTTCGTCAGTAGGTAATTTGACATCGGCTACTGCAAACTGTTTTGCGTGAGTGTTGTAGATAAATTATATAATTTCAATGACACGTAAAACAGGAATCAGTACTCATATAAACAGTCGTTCTTTGTTGACGAAAGGAAGTAGCGTCGAAAGTTACAGGGATGGAAAGATGTTTGGGATCAAAAACTGAAAGATATTTGGGATCGAAAATTTTCTAGAACTTACAAAATTTAAACATTGGTAGCTTATTTTCATTGTAAATGTTCGCGATAGGAATACTTAATGTAAGCACTATCGATACAAAAATATCAACAACGCCTCGCGCTGACATCCCTTCGCTAGCATCAATGCCAAAAATATATCACATCTGCCCCACATTGAAATCAACATATCCTGCGAATTTCGTTTCGATCCGATGACTGCACTGGTTTTTAAATTTTCGAAAACTTAATATTTGTGGTTTATTGTTGCTACAAAATCATTACCATTTGAAAATTTTACAATAAAATCGCTTAATAAATGGCAAAAAAAAAACAAAACCAACAATATGTGACAACCCTATAATGGATCTTTACCCAGATTCCTACTGAATAATGCCCATAAGAAGTTCCATTTATCATTTGAATTTTGTATCAATTTCATGACTGCACTGGAAGCTATAGGGCAAAAAGTTTTTATATCCTGAGCGAATTTTCAACACTCAAAATTATCATAGCTGGCAGCACCAACTGAATTTTTTTAACAAATTTCCACTAAACACGGCTTAAAGTAAGGCTCAGCTTCTGTGTGAATTTAATGAAAATTTGGTAACTGAATCAAAATTCATAGGGCAAAAAGCAGTTTTATCTATGTAATTTTTCAAGATGGCACCACTGACACAGAGTTGCCCGCATTTTCAAATCGTTTCTATTAGACCTGGTCCTTTTTTATACCAACACACTCTGTGAATTTCAGATGTATGTATCTGATGATTGGGTCGTGAGCTCTCGTGAACAGAAGTTTCCGATATTTAAAATATAGGCAAATTGGTTGGGGGCTACCATAGACATATAAAGAATGGACACGCAATCACAATGCATGAACCCGTACGTGAATGAAGCAATTTTACTACACATGCAATTTTACTCTCTGTAAAACAGCTTTTCCCTCAATGCCGCACGCACCACCCCTCAGCGCTGTAGACTCTCTATGTAAACATTCATTTCAATCCATCCGATCTACGGGGTCGTTGGGATAACGGGGAAAACAATACATGGACACAAATTTCCAAATACATCAACTTTTCTGAATGAAATTTGTCGTTGTTTTACACATTGCGACCAGAGGTCGAAAATTGCTTCATTTCTCTCGGCCCATTTCGTATCCATTCTTCTTATATCTATGGGGGCTACCGTTCTTGTCCGATGTGAAATCTCAAAAGTTTTGCTATGGTTATATAAACAAAGCATAAAATTTCTATATGAATTTGTAATTATTGTAGGAGACGAAAATTTTTCAGGAGAGTCGATGGTTTGAAAGTTTTCACTTCCAATACCTGCTGTAGCTGCAGGGTTGCCAGAATGTTGATGAAAAAAACTACACGAGTTGACAACTTAGTAACATCAATATGTCATTTAAGTTTCATAATGATCCAATAGCCTGGTCAAAAGTTATCGTAATTCAAAAATTGAAAAAGTACAATGGTTTGGGGTGCAATAAGGTATAGTGATGTTGACAAGAAATGTTTTATTGACACTATAATGAATAATTATATTTACCTCAAGATAACGATCATAAGCTCAAAATTTGGATTTTTCGTCTGTGGTTGTTATACAACTGTTCCCACGTCTTGATCACGTCTGGGCTCACTTTGGTAAAAACATAAGGCAAGGGGGTGGTATACAAGTATTCATAAGTTTGAAAGTGCTTTGAAAGAGCAATGGAGCCAACTAGAGTAGAGATAGACTTAAGATAGACTAGAACAGTTCATAAAAAGCAAGGAACTTCACTCTACATATTATGTGATTATTTTCACTCAATTTGAAGTTAAATAAACTAATCGTACGACCTTTTCCAGGAAATAGAAAAAAAATTCAGAAACTTTTGCACTTTTTTTTTTGGTTTTTACGTAATTTTGTTTAAAAATTTTGTTTCGAATAACTGTTGAATTTTTTCATTTTATTTTGTTGACATACTTTATCATCGATTAATAAATAATATTTCAAAAGAGAAAACTTTTTCTCACCAGTGTATATTATATTAGTTTACTCTTTTCAATATTATATTTAAAAAAATTCTTTTCAATAGGCACAAATAGAATGCAACTATAAATTTGTTACCTAAGCATGGAAGTTTTATTCAATACCAAACAATCGACTCAAATCTAACATTATTCAAAGAAAAATACTATAACACTTCCTTACAAATACAAGTTCCCCAAGCTCTGCATATTTACAAGTTTTCAATGAAATTCTTGTCTATCTCAATTGATTTTGGTTTTTGAATACCCACAAGCAAAATGCCTTCAAGGACTTGAAGCTCCAGGTCATGAATATTTAATTTGCGATAAGAAGAAACAAGTTGAAAGTCAAGAGAAAATCGTATTCCCTGATGCACACCGCTTTTATTCGTTAGAATTTACTATTTCAGATGCAGCTCCAGATCCTCACTGAATCTAAAGTGGAGAATCGAAACATCAATCTGAGATAGAATTTGCAGAATGTACTACGGAGTAAAATAAAAATAAGCAGCAAGTGGGAAGTAGTTTGTGAATCATTATGTGAAAAACATATTTTAATGTGTATGCTATAGTTGTCAATGATGAAAGCTACCGATATTTACGCACTCACATATCTTTTATACGAAATCTCATGTGGTTCTAGAAAATAAAAAATCATATATACGAAAAAAAGGTAAAAACTTTAAACCCAACTTTGTTTTCTAATTTAAATATAAACCGACTCGTTTATACGAAATTAGGACATTCATTCTGTTGTAAATTTTCTCTTTTATATAAGTGATATGCTTGCGCTAATATTTCGCTGATTCTCTATCAGGTCAAACTAGCCATGACCGATTTTGCTCAAAGAATAAAACTGCCAAAAGTGAATGAAATTAACTTACAAAATACATTCGATTCCATTTAACATACTCTTTCACTTCCACATTTGAAATAACACATACTCATGAGAATGTACATTTTGGCTGAGTGTTACTACTCTAGGATATATGTATATCTAATTACTCACTTCCGAAATTATTTTTATGAAAGTTGTACTCGTGACCAGGCTTAATAATGCGAATCTGCTCCATAACCAACATGTGTCCGTTACAAGGCTCTAGAAATTTACACATACGTTTGAGCCTTTCAAGTACGTGACATCATTTCCTGCTATTCGTCATTCGCAAGAATACACGCAACCATACATAAATGAAAACGAAAACTGCCTGCTATGGGCAGTGTATTGTTTGTTTTCTTAATTCCTGACCCTGCTACGCCGGCGAATCCGTAGCAAGAAAATATAAGCCCCTTGAAAAGCATTGAGTAAGGAGATAATTATTCCGATTTTAATACTTGGCTTTATTCGGAAAGAATCTTCAAGAGCAACTTGAATTCTTAATTAATGTTTGGCAACAATCTTTTACAAGTAGCTTCTGGAACATTGTGAACAATTTACGAATCATCAAGTTAATTGGTACAGTGTAAGTTCCGATGCATTTCCATACTTTCATATTAAAAATTTTCGCTTTTCAACTTATTTACAAGCAGTAGCCATTTTTATTCATATCCATCTTAAACTAATGAAATTGCTCATCCACTACCCGCCAGATAGGAAATCTTAAATCAAAGATAATAACTGTCCACGAAGACTAAACTAATCTGCAGAGCTCTCGTTAAGCTGTAGCTACTTTATCATGAGAACTTCTTATGAGTAAAACAGTATTTTTCAGAAAAGTATCTTTCATGCACAGCAGCAGGCAAGGCTTCAAAAGTTTTTTTGTTCGTTCGAATTGAACAAGACAAGTAAAAAATGAATGTACAACTTTTCAAACTTTGTTGTGCCTAACGTAACTAAAGGGGCCAATAATAACAAGTAGCGGAAAAACTTTTTTAAATTAAAACGAGAATGCGTCACATTTTTTAGTAAGTTTACCCTCATTATCCTTTTTTTTTCTATCTCAAAGATTGCGAAAAGCAGTCAAGCTCGAACAGTCGTAGTTTACGAAGAGGTCAAAACATAGCGAAACAAGAAGTTAATTAAACTTTTAGTCAAGTCATGTCAACCTTGAATTGTTTCTTGGCTGAAGGGTGACTTTTAAGTGTTTGGGTTAGTAAAATTGTACCAATAAACGGTTTTTCGAAATTGGACCCCAAGGATGTTAACGTGATTGAGATCGAATTTCATTCGAAACAAAAAACACAGATAGTGCTGAAGAAGGACATAAAGTAAACAAATTTGACGTAATGACGATTTCCGGTTCTAATAGGTTTTGCTTTGGAAACTAAAATTTCAAAGAAAGTGAAAGTAATAGCTTCAAATTAAGGTAGAGAAGAAAATTAAAAATTGTTTTGCAACTAGTTAGCGTGTGGAAGCTAATGAGTTGAAACTGAGCCTAAAATAAATAAATAATCAAATGTTTTGTTGGGAATGTATTTGTATTGCATACCATTGTGTAATAGGATTTAATGTTTCTTTTATTAAAATTTAATGTTTCTTCAATTTTCTTTGCTCATCAAAGAGTGGTGTGACTCAGAACTTTCGACCAGAATGTGTTTTTGTAAAAGTCTTTTGTTTTTGAATACAATATTGCATTTTTTCGAAATATAATCTTTCAAATTATTGAATTATAGAACTATTTTGTAATCAATAATATACTTTTTAAATAATACTCTTTTAAAAAAACAATCAGAAAAAATTTAATAGAGAATAGAAGAAGAACCACCGGAAGAAACCCTAAAAGAACTCAGATAAGCATACCTCTAGAATTTATATGATAATTATATGAAAATATTTTAATTTAAAGACCAATTTTTCTTTTAAAAGCAACATTTACTTCAATATTTTGACATGTTCGAGGGTAATCTGCCCTCTTCTTTTTAATCAATCTCGGCCGGATTTGGGTATGAGCTACATCCACCTAATAGTGTGTTTTTACATTATTTCATGTAAATATTCTTGTATTTTAACCAATTCAATATATTCAATTCTGGCTGTTAATTTTGTTCTAATTATTTAACCCTTGCTTTTTTAGTGTAAACTTTGACATTGAATTAAAAAAAAATAAAATATTTCAGTTCGTCTCAAAGAAAATTCTTAAATAATGATTCCTGCACAGCATTTTTTTCTCCCAATTGAGTCCTGACTAAATATCTCGACACATTTGCAGGAGGCATGCGAAGCTTGATTAGCCTAGTGGATATAACACTGGCTTCTTGTGTGTGAGGTCCCTGATTCGAATTCAGGTTCGGGCGAGGACCGTGCACCAAACTTTGATTTTACCTAGCTATGAATAAATACCTAAGTTAATCAGGGTTGGTAAAGTAAATTGTGGAACTAAGCACAACACACTCATATTCACATTGATTGAGAATTTGTGATGAAGCTCTCTGCCAGCTTCAACCCCTAGATTTGACGAGGTTTGTCATAGGATAACTTAAATTTTATGCGAATTTTTCGCGAAATTCAATTTCTTTAATGTCAACAATTAACAGCTTTTCAGGTCTCTCTTGGTGTTTCACAAGGCTCCATCTTTGGTCCAGTCGCTCGCTATTTCGAAGCAGTTAATTGTATGCGATGGTTTTAACCTTTCATCCGTCCAGTGGAACTTTTTCCCACCAATCTTTCTTTGAAAAACGCTGCATTGATCACCTATCTCTCTCTTATTCATGTGCGCCTTTTCTCAGTTTGGCTGCTTTTGCGATGAAGTGATTTTGCGCTAGGCATAATGATTTTTAGTGTTGTATCTAGTTCTATTATTTTACTCTCAAGTTTGACTGAGACCAAGCTCAAATCAACTCGTCGAAATTGACTTTGCACGAATCGCTGCTCTTTGAGAACCTAGTGGCAGCAGCAGCAGTGCTGTCACCTTACTACATTTGTAGCAAATTTACTACATTTTTTCGGCCTTTGCCGTTTCGCTACTTCACTACTCAAATTGTTAAATCTACTACATATTGTATCGAGAACGTAATATTGAAGAAAATTTAAGCGCTGGGCACACAGAACGCTATCGGGTGTCATGGCTATGTCAAGCACAAGGCGACAACGCTAACTTTGCATCGTTACTCTGTTTGCATAGCCTGCATGAAGTGTCGCTCAAAAATACTTTTTCTATCAGGCGCCCAGTTTTCTCACATATTTGACTAAGACGACTAATCATCGCTCGGTTTCGTTCGCCAGAGAACTATTAAGCGAGAAAAAATAGATGAACCTTCAATGGACTTGATACATTTTTTCAGCAAGTTTAAATTGTTTGAAGGTTCTTATGTAGAGAAGTAAGAAATTTATATATGTACACATGTATTTGAAAAACAATGATTTATTGACTGTTATTGACTATAGAACTGAACAATTTATTTGTTATTGAAATCGTAGCATTTTTTTAATCTTCTGATAGTTTTGTTATTTTTGGGCTAGAAAACAGATTTCACCAGTATATGACGGTTTTAATTTAAAGGAAATTGATTTGGAAATTTTACTACATAAGGCCCTAGTTTAATACATATTTTTTCCCATATCTACTTCAGAAATATCTTTCGGCGGTGACATCACTGAGCAGCAGTCTGTTGAATCATTGTTTCTTCATTGTGTATCCTTCAATCTTAGCTTGAACCTCGGAATATTCTTTGTATAATGGTTAGCAATCAATTTTTTTAAAAAAAACAAACAACGAGACATTGAAAATGTGTCCAACTATCAACCTTTATGACTCCTGCCATATGTGTCCAAAACCGATTGCGAAACTTTTACACAATTGTGTCTATGAAGCATGAATATATTAGAGGTTGGCGGTTGCTCGCCTGCAGCTAATGTACTAGAGTGTATGAATTCACAGCCTCGGCTTTAAGTGCTGAATATCATATTAATATCATATATTCAAAATGTTGAAACTTCTTTCGACAAATCGAATTGTAACGTGCATCCCGACATCAAATTTTAATTTTTGCAGAACGTTTGCTAGTTCCTTAATTTTTCTTTGATTTTATTTGTATCTGACAATTTCCACTCTTAAATCTAAAATCGTTTCTTCACCAAAATCTATTCCGTATCAATGAACGAAATACAAATTCTCATCTTTTTGTTTTCGAGACTCCTGTTAAATGGATAGTACAGATCCAAAAAACACTAGCTGAGAATTCTGCTAAAAACTTTCCATTCTTTCAAAAATATGTATCACAGTGATTAGTTACTTTCCTCAGGAAAAAAACAGTTTTCACTATTATAGGCACTAACAAACTTCTACCGAATATCTCAAACCGCTCAATTTTTAAGCAGGAATATTTTTAAATTTTTGCAGTTTTTCTTAACGCGTAAAATAAAGTAAATTTCTTAATGCACCGGGGCATATACAATAATAATAATAATAGTAATTCTTTATTTCATTTGCATAGACTTACAGTTAGACAATAGATGCAAATATAAAATCCAGAGACTTAAAGTACAAGCATGCTTAACACCTAATGATAAAATAATTCAAGGAAAATAGTGTTGTTCTGACTATTATGACAGTTGCTTTTTACACAAGTGGCGAATGCCTGTCATCATAGAAGAAAACAAGATTTTATAAATAATTGTGGGGAATCAGTAAAGTGGATTAATAAGAGATTAGAGGACCGCGAACCTAAAATAGTAAAGTGATAATATTCAAAATAAGATGCAAAATTTTAGACTAATGGATTCAGCCGTTTTTCTATATCTAAGGTATCGATGAAGAAAAGTCAAGAATTAGCTTTTTTTACTAATGTTCAAAGAACATTAGTATTAAAATCGATTCGGCCAAAAATTCATATTGCCATATATATATATATATATATATATATATATATATATATATATATATATATATATATATATATATATATATATATATATATATATATATATATATATATATATATATATATATATATATATATATATATATATATATATATATATATATATATATATATATATATATATATATACTGCCCCACTAAGCGCAAAAGCGGTATCTCAAAATAAATCGAAAAATTGATTTTTATAACATTAGAAAGCTTAAAACAATACGCATCTAATGAACTAATTCTTTTAATGGTATCTTATTTAAAACATATGGAAAGCACCTTAAGACCACTCACCGAGAAAAGTGGAGTAAGGAGAATCCTCCATCACCTCAAAACGAACCCAGTTCCTCGTCGCCTATCTCAATTTTACCTTAAATCACTAAGAAAATCATTTCAATATTACTACTTTTACAAAACTTCAGATATCTCGAAACTCGCTTTCATTGAGATACCGCTTTTGCGCTTAGTAAGGCAGTATATATATATATATATATATATATATATATATATATATATATATATATATATATATATATATATATATATATCATCAAAACAATTCAGTGACTATTTCTCGGGGACACGCCATCCGATTGAGCTGAAACTTTCAAAATACATTGGTGTATATGCAGAATATGTCCAGGTCTCACTAAATGTCAATTAACTTTAACCCTTCGGCGCAGGCGGCCATTTTAGTCATATTTTTAATATACCTATTATTTCGTACACAAAAAATTTTTGCAAAAAGTAAGGTAGCATAATGCATTTTGAACGTGCTTTAAATGTGAATCGGATAGTGTTTTGGAATTTTTTAACCCCATGTGTGTGCTAGGTGCCTAAAAAAAGAACGGGAAAATTTAAAAATTTGTAAATTGCGATAACTTTTGACAGAGCTATTCAATCATTATGAAACTTCCAGAACATATTGGTATTATTTAGTTGTAAATTTGTTGGCAACCCTGTAGCTAGGGCAGGCGCTGAAAGTGAAAACTTTCAAATCATCTACTCTCCAGAAAAAATCTCGTTTCTTGGAAAAAAGCCACTCATATATAAGTCGTATGCTTTGTCTACACAGCCAAAGTAAAAAATTTGAAATTTTACAACGGGCGCGCCTATTAACCCTTTCCTAATTAACCTATATTTTTAGCATAAAAAACTTCTGTTCACGGAAACTCACGATCCAATAATCAGAATTCATTGAAATTTACAGAATGTATCGGTCTTAAGTAGGACCAGGTCTAACAGAAGTGATTTTGACATGAGGGCAATTTTGTGCCAGTCGTGCCATTTTGGAAAATCACTAAGAAAAATAACTGCTTTTGGCCCTATAAATTCTGATTCAGTCATTCGATTTTGAATCTTACTTTAAACCACGTTTGGTAAAAATTTGGTTGAAAAATTCAGTTGGAGCTGCCAGCTATGGTACTTTAGTTGTCTCAAATTTGAAAAACTTCTAAGGAAAATAAAGCTCTTTGCCCTATATATATCATAACGAAATTCAAATGGCAAATAAAACATGTTGTAGGCAATATTCAGTAGAAATGTAATTTCAAAATAATGAAAGGGTTGCCAGCTGTGGTCGTTATGGTATTTTTTGGCATACCTTTAATTAGCGATTTTATCAAAGAATTTTCAAATCGTAATGATCTTATAGTGAAAATAAACACCAAATATTAAGATTTAGAAAATTTGAAAACAACCATTAAATTCTAAGTATTTACCCGTAGGTTATTTGAAACATAAACTCCAGGTTATTTATAACGCATATTCTCGAAAAAAATTCTTTAAACCTTAAAAAAATATAAGTGTCTTAAGGGAAGTGTTCCTAGAGATATGAATAGATTGAAGCTTGGAGTTCTACGAAAATAATACAGATGACATGTTTTTGTTTAACGATCAATGGATCCAGCTTAGTAAAATGTTTACCATCCCAACAGCATAAGCCATATTGAAGCTTAGATAGAGACAAACCGTTGTAGACTAATTTTATAACTGAAGGAGGGCAGTATAAGCTCAAGCGATAAAGTTGTCTAACTAAGTTATCAAAACAAGTTTTTAAGTACAAAACGTGATCTCTCCAACTTAATTTGGAGTCAATGAAAACTCCCAAATACTTAAAACTATCAACTCTTTCAATGACATAACAATTTGAAGAAAAGTTCGCATTTGGATTAAACGAATGAAAAACTCCGCTCACATCGCTCTTTGGTGAAATAAGATATTTTAAACAGTTTGATGCGTGGAAAGTCAGATTCATATTCGCACATATTAGTCTCACAAGGTTGAAGCATAAATTTTGTCTTGTCACTTAACATTAGTTTATGAACACTGAACCAAAATCTCAGAATTTCAAGATCTTGGCTAATTTTAACATATGTATCGTAGCAATTGCTGTTAGAATAGGATAAGGCAGCGTCATCTGCAAATTTTCCCATTTAAGTTTTGACAAAACAGTGAGTTGATAAAGGTTAAAAATAAAACTTGAGACAGAACCGAGCCTTGAGGTACTCCAATTTTTATTGACGCATCAGAACTCAATACGTCGTTAATTCTAATTCTCTGCTTACGATCGCAAAAAAAGGAACGAAGCCAATCAAGAATATGACCCCGTATTCCTGCACTCTGGAGTTTTTCAAGTAATATGGAGTGGTCTACCAAATCAAAGGCTTTAGCAATATCAATAAAAAGAGCTGCGGGAATATTGGACTCGTTAAGAGTATCGTAAATCTCGCCGCAAAATTTTAGTAAAGCACCTTCAGTGGATTTCCCTGACACAAAAACAAACTGACAGCTATTAAAAAATTAATTTTATTTAGAAATGATAGTCTTGATTTGACACCTTTTTCTATTACTTTTGAGAAAACAAATAACAAGGAAATGGGTCTGTAATTGCATAAATTTGTTTTATCGCTTTTTTATGCAAGGGTAATGCAATCGTCACTTTTGGCGCTTCAGGGAAAATTCCTCTCTGCATACTAAAATTAAATAAGAAGCACAAAACATCAGTTATTTGGAAGACGATATGTTTTAACATTATACTGGAGATGCCGTCATATATACTACCGGTCCATTTTGCGAGCGTCTGCTCTATAACCTCATCATTTCTGTATGAAAACCTGTTTCGTAATATGTAATATAAAACTCACATTGTGTTGGAACTCTAGAGAGAAAATTTCAGCTATTATACTTATAAATCTACAAATTAATCTTATTATTGGATAATTATTTATTTCCTACGAAAATTCAAATTTCGAGGCTCAATAGCCTGGCATTGAATATGACTGAAAATATGAAAAGCATCAAAGTATCAATAAAGTGCCCCATACACGCATCTAATGTTACATTTGTTTCGGTGCAGTTGTAGCTTATTACCGACCTAATGCAAAATAATTTCATAGAAATTATGTTTGGCAAGCTTTTAATTAAATCTGAATATCTGACACCGCATTGCGTTCATGGTGGTAGTGAAAAATATTTTACAAAACTGGCTACCGATTCGTGCGTAATTTGTCCAGGAAATTGAATTTAATGCGTGGTTTACTTTGTTTTGCTTTACCGACCACTTGCTAATTCTGTTAGAAATTAAGTGATTCAGCATGAAAAACATAATTATATATTTGTTTTAGCAACCAATTTCATCGCAATCATGTAGATAATTAGTATAAGCATGTCAATCATTTAATTTAATAGACTCTCAGCTTACGTACGATAGAGAGTAGAGTTTAGCATTGTTTATGATGACTATTGGATTTTGAATATTTTACAAACAGTAGGCTATATTTTCGAGTCTAAAATATGCCAAAGTTCGCTTAAAACTATAATATGATCAGTCTGCTAATAATGTAATGCAATAAAGTTTGGATTTTTCTAACTTTTGGTCCTAAACTCTAAGCAAATTTCATTTTCAATTAAATAAAACAATATCAAACCATCAAACATTAGCACGTCCATATCTGATTGATTCCTTATAGTCATGTATTCAATATATTTAATCAAAAATATATTATGACCATAAATCTTCGTTTGCATTTAGTTACTTTATTCCAATTTGCTGGCAAAACATCAGTTAGTTGGTTTTCTAGACTTGAGTTTTATTTACACATGACGTAGCTTTTGGTTTTCAAAACAATTGAAAACGGTTGGTTTACTTGCATCAAACACGTACTCTATCCCACTGCTCTTAATTAAACCGTAGATAATTGAAAGACATTCTCAGCAGTATGTGAGGATGCTCGCATGTGCTTCGAATTTTCAATTCAATACGACAGTAGTCGACTTAAGAATACGTTCGAGAATGCAACGCTGCATGTTTGCCGCTACGCTTTTAAAAAATGTCATGACTTTTTATTATTAACCTAATATTTTATGGAGCTATGAATGGAATATTATTACTTTCTCAGCATGTATATAAAATTTTGAACAAAGTTAGCATTTATAAAATTATTTTTCAAGTAAAAAAATAATCAATGTCAGCGCCTTACTGATAATGCTGGTTTGAAACTGATGTAAAGTCAACCGCTGGTAGATAAAAAGTGTGTCCGGGAATTGCAGCACCACTGAAAGGTGCTACCGAAACTCTGAAGTTGAAGAATTTCCTTTGTTACTATCATTTTAAAGTTTATTTTGAGTTTAACCTTGATGCATGCAGTGAATGTAAAAACGGTGGTTTTGAGCTAGCAAACTGCAAAGTGAATGGGCCATAGACAAGTACTGGGGTGAAGGGATGAAGTAGATGTATGTTTAGAAATTCAAAGAAGGAGAATCTAGAATTGATCCACGGCAGCATAGATTGTGAGCCTGAAAATGTTTCAGATATTGAAGATGAGCGAAGAATCGATTGAGAAGATGTAGGCATCCACAGTATGCATGGTCTAAAGAAATCGGGTAAAATGTTTCTTACGATTTTAAAGCCGTTTCTTCAGACATCGCTTTCGCTTTACTCTCTTTTAAAACCAATTACTTATATAATAGAACCGTAAACTCTCGTTTTGTTTATACATACTCGAAGATATGAGACGAAATGGGTCGGAAATTGAACAATTTTTGATTTTCCACTTATTAGTGTGAAGTTGAGGTATAGACGCATGCGCCAATACTTTTCTATGCATTCAAAGCACAGTTTGTCAATTCATTTCAAAGCACATGTAAATATGACGTTTGTAGTCAAGCCGTTCGCCTCCTCACTACCATCTGCACATCGCCGCAATTTTTTGAATTCAAGAACGAGTATCTTTGAGGTTTTGGGTTTTGCGGTGGGAAGAGCGGGTAGTAGGAGTGCATCGACCTTTTTTAGCATCGCGTATGTGTTAAAGTTGTTGGATCCCATGTAGGCAAACGGGTAGATCAGATCATATTTACTTCTCTTATGTACATATGTGATGTTATTCCATCAATACCCAACGGAAATCGCTGCAATGCATACGAGTAGAATGCATGAAGGAAACAGTCTTAGCAATGCAGATGTAATGTTTGAAAGCTTTTTCTCAAAAAGTTCATGATATACTTATGAACATTACCCACAAAAATAAGAGGAATGCAGCTTGCTATCGGAAAAGATCTTTCGATGAAGAACTTCCGATATGTAATGTCTGCTATATATAGTGGTGAGATAGGCATTTCACAGCATTTCAAATAAAGAAACTGGTAAACAGAATGTTTGGAATTGCAATTTATGAGGCATACAGTGGCAAGCTTGGTATGTATTGCTTCTAGATGATTAAAATTATCAGAGAGCTTGTATTTACGCATTAACATTCAGAAATTGAACACAACCATACTATAGTCCGTTCTACCTAGTGACTATATAGTCCGGGGAAATCTAACATGGTGCTTCGGAAAAATTAGGGGAAAGCTGAATTTTGGTGTGAACCTTGGCACTGGCATGTTGAACAAAATGTCAAAAGTCCCCATCGATCCGAGTGCTGCGTCACTTTTTATACGGGGTCAAAGGTCACCAAAAGTGACCTTTCCAAAATATCTCAGTAACGGTTACGTCTTCAGAAAAACAATGTATGACAAATTTGTAGCTTAACAAATTTTCAACAAAAAAGATTTCATAACTTTTTCCTGTAACCATAACCGTTTTTGAGATATATTGATCTAAACATTTGTTACTAACAGCATCCTCTTTCTCAGGGCATGTAAATATTATCCGATTTTGATTACGACTTGGCATGTTTGTGAGTTTGTTTTTCTATGTTTAGGAAGCGCATGAAAAAAATATGTAAATAAATTTAACTACCATACTCCAGGGTAGATAGAAAAGTGTGCTCCCAAAAGTTTCCCCCTCCCCCTTTGCCATGAAATGGTATCCGTGAGCATCTATCCCAAATCGTCAGAAATGGGCTCGTTGCCTACTCTTTGCCCACTGTTAAACAAGGTAGGATCACTTTTTATCCTGTTAATTGACCATTATTGACATCGTGGGACTAGCCCTACACCCACACCCTACGAACACCCAACCCACCCCCGCAAATGAAACATCCCGAAATAGCCGGTTTTTTAGTTTTTTTTTCCATACCGTCTTATCCCACGAACGATCAGGGCAAGGTCAAGTTATTTCAGGTGCAAATTGGTTTCGAGACGTGTCATGTCTCTTTGGCGCTACGTAGTCATCACAGAATTGGTCAAAAACTGATTATTCGGGGATAATCTGCTGCGGGTTGAGCCCCTATAATGTCAAGAATGAGCGTTTACAGAATTATGCCATGATATTATCTGGCTTTTTCATACTCCTAGGTTCATGATATGTCACAAAACCTATTTTCACCTGCAATGTTGTTGTCTTGTTCTGCTTTTTCGTGGAAAATCCCATGCCAATGATGCAGCAATACAGTTTATTTCCGAAAAGACAGTAGCGAGCAGACGTCCCTACAAGTTATATGGCAAAGGGGGGTGGGGGGTGGTGGTAACTTTCCGGAGCACCCTTTTCCATCTACCCTGGAGTATGATAGATAAGTTTGTTTCCTTGTTTTTTCTATGCGTCTCTTAAACATAAAAAAACAAACTCACAAACATTCCAAGTCGTAATCAAAATCGGATAATATCAACATGCCCTTGAGAAAGAGGATGCTGTTAGTATTAAATGTTTAGATCAAGATATCTCAAAAACGGTTATGGTTACAGGAAAAAGTTATAAAATCTTTTTTGTTGAAAATTTGTTAAGCTACAAATTTGTCATACATTGTTTTTCTGAAGACGTAACCGTTACTGAGATATTTTGGAAAGGTCACTTTTGGTGACCTTTGACCCCGTATAAAAAGTGACGCAGCACTCGGATCGATGGGGACTTTTGACATTTTGTTCAACATGCCAGTGCCAAGGTTCACACCAAAATTCAGCTTTCCCCTAATTTTTCCGAAGTTTGGCCTTTTTTATGTAGGATTTCACTGGGCTAATATTTCAGCTAAAATCTAGTAACCAAAACCTTACTATTGACGAGATAATTAAATAAATTCGAATTATTAAACTGGACGAAATAGCTATAGGTGTAGAAAAGCTCGCACAGCATTGGCTCACTGAGTCCGAGGTCGCAGATTTGTATCTAGATCCGGAATGTACTAGCTTGCAATAAATTTAAATTATACTTTCAGTCATGCAAATGGAAATATCTAGTACCTCTTCATATCAAGATCCGCAATTGGGTGTATCGGGGTCGATTTCGCTTTTGCGTCCTGATAACTACTAAAAAAATTATGTTTATATAAATAGAGCCACAAATATGGTTGCTTTAACATTTAAATTAAGTTTTCAGAACAACTTTCTGGAAGGGTGAAAAATGAAAAAAAAATTCTTTTGTAAATTCTGTAAGAGAAGAGTGTAAGAAGAGAAGCGCCCAGCGTGGGTGCACCCTGCGAAACGAGTAACCGTGGTAGATCTTCAAACAAGGTAGAAGTTTCAAAGCTTTATCTTATTAAAAGCTTTCAAAGCTTTATCTTATTAACATCTAGGATATGAAGAGTAAGAAACTACGGATAGCACGGACGATAAATTGAAGTGTTTAATTATAGTGAATTTAGTTAAATTACTGGTTTTTGTAGTCAATAAATTATCTTTGAAGTATAAATTAAGCTAGTTATCTAATCCAATTTCATTCCCGTGAACAAAAACCCCCTAAGACTACTCTTTTAAATTCAAGTCCGGAGGAAAGAATTAAAACCATGGTATTTAACAGATAACGGGAACACATTAATGAATAAGAAACGTAAAATAACAGCTTTTGTCAGCAGTTTCTTTTGCACTACTCTCAGATGGTGGAACCAGGTTTGACAGAAGGGTTAGCAGAGGAGTGTTCATATTTTATGCTAAACAAATTATAAGATGCAAGTCTTTTTATCTAAATAAAAGTAAAAACTGATTTCCAGGGAGCGTGAATGTTTGAGAGGTTAGCTTATAGTATCGAAAAAGCTTCGTGTGCGCTATTCAAGTATATTTCAATACACGGTTGAAAATTTTGGGGTAAAATCCATTATTTTTTTACAAATGCGGCTTCATAGCATTGATCTATACCAAAATTTGCATCTTTATGATAAAGCTAGCTTTTATAGTTCATTTTTATACGAAAAATATATACTTGTTATGCAACTCTGAAAATCAATTTCTATAACACCACTTTGCACGACCAATTTTCGGAACGCTACTGACACCCATATTCACCACCCTGCAGACGCCCATATTTACCACACTGCATACGCTCCGACGCGCATATGCCAAATCCTATATATACGAGGCATCGAGTACGATAGGGACACACTCTATTATCAGCGTTCTCAGGCAGCACTCAAGGGTCCCTGGAACATCCTGAATATAGTTTATTTTGTATTTTACACTTATATGTAATAAACTATTTTCAAGTTTAATCGTTTATTATCATTTCATTTTACACTATATATTTATAAAGTTTATACTACGTTTATTAAAATGTATATCTTTTGCTTATTGATTTGATATATCAGTAATATTAATTAGCTTCTACGCATATAATTTGTATCGTTTCGTTTGAAAAATGCATATTTGTAACATATTGAGCATCAAATTTACACCAGCTTGGCGTAAAAAGTAGCACGCATAAACTGCAGCATTGATTGTGCAATAGTTGACGATGCAGATCATTAGTTTTGGGCGTACTTAGAAGTAGTGATGGGCGTTTCTGTTGTTTTCTGAAAACGAAAACGAACTGTTTTTTTTTCCAAAAACAACTTTTTTTTATACTGCTTTTTTCAAACAGTTTTAAAAAACAGTTGGTTTTGGAAAAAAAACAGTTCGTTTTCGTTTTCTGAAAACAACAGAAACGCCCATCACTACTTAGAAAGTGCAAATTACGTAGTTTGTGTATTTGATAGTTGACCGTATTAAGTGAAATGTTTTTCGAAGGGCTACTTCTTACAGTTGAATATCCCGAAATTAGAAAAATTGTGCGTTTTAAAAAGTGTACGTCGGATGGTGTTATTCGCTTGTCTTACAAAGATTTCATTCTTTCGGTTTTTGATGGTACTAATGTTCCTTTTAGCAATTTTTTGTGTTTTAGAAACAAAGTTGGAATAGAGATAAAAGAGGATATATCTATGCAGTATTTGTGTCAATTCTATAGTCATCCAGACTTAATTCTGAAAGCTCAATTTAAAAAGGGCGTAGAAAGTGAGAGTGATAATGAGTGTGTAGTGCCTGTAAAACGTTCAAATCCTATCTACAAACAAACAAAATTCGGTTTTCATGTGTTGAATATTTATAGTAAAAAAACGGGAAAGGAGATACTGTATACAGAAGCTGATAGAGAAAAAGGTTTAAATAATATTTAATTAAATCTACATTCAAAATGCAAAAATAAAACACAACTACATTAAATCATAATTTTTGCATAGATTGAAATGGTCGAACAATTTCAATATTGAATCTCCTGCGGCTTTTGCCTCCCGCTCCTTGCGGTAAAAAAAGTATAATAGGTTGTCTGACGAAAATGCCGTTGAAAGAATCATACAGTTTAAGAGAGTAAGTTATCATTTACTTTAAATCAAAATAGCCCTTTTCAATCGTTCTCTTTTGATTAAATGTGATATTCAGAGGAGATCGACGAATGAAACTTACTTACAAGGCTCAACTGGAAAGCCTCCATATATTGTTGCAGTAGATGACGACAAAAGTAGTATTCAACAGTATTTTATCGTGGTTGATAGTCAAATAATACCCTTAAAGTCATCTTTTGATTTTCTGCACGCTCTGGATTTAGTATTAAAGCTACATTTTCTTTGCAATAATGAGTACGATTCAAATATTAGATTGTTTTGGCTGTATATACAAAGCTACTTATATAAGATAACAGCACGAACGATGACAGCATAATAAAAGATCTCCATTCGACATTTTACATTGAGATTAAGGATTTGTAAAAAATTTAATTAATAGCTTAGCTACCGGAGATGCATTCTATACTTGAATATCAAAGCCCAATCATCCAAAAATTTTAAAATAATCAACTGATTCTCTTAATGTAATCACCAAAAGTATATACATGGGAAAATTTTAATAAATACCATTCGTTGTCACATGGAATAACAACTCTAGTCAAGTCTGAAAAATTAAAGAGCATGCACCATTTCTAGAGAGAATTGATAGCTGTGATGATGATATTAATTATTATAAAGTAGCATTTTGAAGTAATTTTTTTCATTTTTGAAAAAGTTTATTTATGACGAAAGCTGATGGCGAAGATGTAAATATATTAAAATTTTTGAATATTTACTCTTACCAAAAAAATAATACTATTATGACTCGTCAATATAAATTTCTTGAATTTGGTGATTTTCATCAGCCAATATTTATTGACGAAGAAGATCTATTAAATTACTCGACGCAAGAAGCTGCATACTCTCAAAAAACGGATAAGTACTACTTAATAATTAAATATGCATTACGTAGAGTGAAAAAAACGTACAACAAAATGTAAGCCTAAATCTTTTCCCGTAAAATAGATATTTTAGAAAGTGAAACAATACTTTTCGTACTTGTACTTTACTATTTAACCTTTTCATATTTTCTTTTTTCATTTTATAAAGAATTTCAATACTTTTATATTAGCTATATATGTGTATGTAAAATAATTATACTGAAATCTGAAATAAAATATAATTGCCAAATTAAGCACTGTTTAGTTGTTTGTTACTTAAGATTGACTTTACTTTTTTACATGAAGACCTTAATCGCATTACCGAAAGTGATTCCAAATGTAATTTCATGACAAATTTCTGCATTTAGGCGATGCAAACACGAAAACAAACAAACACTTAATTATAATTGGAAAGCTATGTTTGCTATGTTCATGCAAATTATATGCTATTTTCAATATTCATTTACTAATTAAGACAGTTTTTCTTATTTCAACTTTTCCTAGATATAAACATCATGTATAAAACATGCGAATCGATTTGATTTTTATTAAATAGCATTGTAAATTTTATATCAATATGATATTTGCCATAGTAAACAAATTTATAATCATTTTATATAATGTTTATATTTAGCTTTATCTAAAACATTTATATAAACTGTTTATAAAAATTATAACTTTCAAGTTTGAGTTTGATATTGTTTGCATATATCTATTTGATATTTTTTCAGATGAATTTTTATGTATATATTTTTTTATCAAAATAACATCATTTAGAAAGTTACGAATCCACAGTCAATCTGCTGGCTGTGCAAATTTGATGGAATATGTCAGCGTCGGTTGGTGGGTTACACAATACACGGGTGTCAAAATAGATATTATAAATTATGAAATACTGATTTGAAGTCAGCCATAGCATCTTTAAAGAAAAGAAAAGTTATGTACATCTTTAAAGAAAAGAAGATTTAACCGAATTCGAAGTAATTGCACCTGTAAATTGATTATCTTTTTGCGAAAAGGCGCAATAAACATAACTAGACCAAAACATTCCAATAGCAGGGATAATTGCTTACAGCTGAATTTGTTTTGTCTCAATTTCAGTGGATTTTAGATTAGAAATTGAGTGATGAAATATAAACGAAAATATATCCTATTCGAAACAGCCAAATTTTACTGATAAAAAAACCCAATTAATTTTGGTTTACAAGGAAAGCTTCAGACGACGTCGGAGCAATGACGAGACAATAAAAGCAATGTCTACACGAAATCGCCATTTGACTTCTAGTCTCGTCAAAAAATTAAAAATAAATATTATCTTTCGATTTTGCCGTCGCGACAGTAGGTAAACAAAATTTCATCCGAAATTTCTATGTTCGAATAAACAATTTGGAAACACTTTTCTAATTGACTCTTCATAGCAACTGTATAAATTCAGCACAGGATGTAATGCATTTATTTAATGTTAAAAAGCAGCTCTATTCATAAGATTCAGATATATTTTAAACTAGTCGTTTTAGACCGCGATATGTTTATATTAAATTTTATGAAAAAATCATTAAAGAAGCATCATGGGACGACCATCAACTCGTCCTAGCTCGCATTTTTAGTACCATTGTGAGTTACTTTCATCTGAAAATCAACCGAGAAACTCATTTGATATTCTGCTTCTAAGACTACAATCATTATCATCATCATCATCTGAGTTAATTGTCTATGGCTGTCATGTATTTGCTCTTAATCAAGCTATAGAAATTGGTCACCTTTTCGTTCATTTACAACTTTATTGTGCGATAATCGATGCGAACACGTGCCGGTAATTTGAGTTTGCTGGTAGCCTTTCATATTTACAACTATACCAAAATTTCAAAGTTTCTCATCATGGCAGCTAATCGTTTCATTAAAGGTGATGAGCTCCGAATACTGTTTTGGTTCGTGGGCTATCACGTTGCCAGGAAAATGCCAGCAATGGCCTTTAATTTGCCAATATTTTTGATGTGATTGTATTTTAGCTTGCGGTCAGACAACATTGGATGGAATGAAAATGGAAACTGGTGAGTTTCAATATTAGCATATCCTGTTATATTTTGGGCAGGTGAAAAAAAGGGCTCAGTTACTTTTTTAATTGCGTTAATGCTACTGACTTTGAAAGTTTTTCTAGACTTATATTCTATTTTATGAATGCATCAGTTTAGTTTTTTCTGGCTTATTTTTTCAGATTTTTCGTTAACCCTTTGTTTATCTTTTTTTTTTAGTTTTCTTGTCATTGAAGCAGCTTTTCAGGCTATCTGCTCAATTTGTGAATCTCGTATTAGTACTAAACCCTGCCAATAGCTGTTGGCATAGATTTCCACTCTGTGATCCATTTTAGTGTCGTCAGTTTACGGAGGCTATTGCCAGAATATTCTTAGAGTAATGAATGTTCTTAGGAAAAAAATGAGTCTTCTATCTATTCACTTATAGAATGTAATGCCATCTTTAGCATATCTAGAGACTAAAAGCCTATGTTTCCATCTTTGTGGTGAGAGATATTTCTAGGCATTAATTTCTCTCTTTCCAGGCAATTCTGGATGCGTATATTTTGTTATAATGGTTGTTTTTATCAACAGTGCAATGGAACCATTTTATTGGAGCCATTAAATGGGACCATTTTTATTTCAGGTTTTGCAGGATATCCATCAACCCACTTGGACTATTACCTATTTCACTCGTACATATATATTTGGAACTGATACACATATCTGATTCTGTCTCTTTTTGAAGAGGGTTGATTTGTAGTTAGTGCTGGGCACCATTGTTCCACTTTTCTGAGTGATGTGATCTTCCACTCATTACATTCTCCATATCTTGGTTATTTTTCTTTAGTGTGGAGAATCGTTACTATTCTGTTGTATCTCTGAAATTCGGGTAAGACTCATGTCTGCGATTTTTCAGGGACTTCAAAATGCCCATGATTGTATTCGGACGTCTGTCGATTATATCAAAGAATTTCAGTACCTTGTCGCATGTGTATTTGTCTATTATATCTATCCTCATGTTTTTATGTAAGCTTATGTTTCGAAAATACCATGAAATTTCGAAAAATTTTCGAAAAGCTGGATTATGAAAGGTTTGGGGCTTTTGTTTGTTTGTTAGGCTTTCGTAAAGTTGCGTCGATCATATAATATTTTTGTTAAGTAATTAATGGTTTTTCAAGTTCAGTCTCATTAATAAAAGTAATGGAGGATCGCAATAAGCTTGATGGATGATCGTAAAAAGGTTGATGTTGTCTGTGAACAAA
Organism: Nemotelus nigrinus; assembly: GCA_947369275.1. Lineage (NCBI taxonomy): Eukaryota > Metazoa > Arthropoda > Insecta > Diptera > Stratiomyidae > Nemotelus > Nemotelus nigrinus. Next base: position 26,975,652 of record OX376372.1, on the reverse strand, counting down.
TCTTAGATCACCATACCCATCAAACTTACACCTTTCTTCCTCTAATTCAGCTTCAACAGCTTTTAGGAACCATTTAGAAATTTCCCATGATGAAATACGTAAAGGTATTTTGGATCTCGACTGCAACAAAGGTCCTGGGCCTGATCTTCTTCCTCCGAACTTCTTGCGCAAGTGTGTAGAGCAGCTTATAGCTCCTTTGCATATTTTCTTTAATAGATCACTTTCGTCGGGAATTTCCCCATTCTGTTGGAAGCTTTCGTATGTCACACCCATATTCAAAAATGGTGATCGACGCTGTATCCGAAATTATAGGGGCATTGCCATTTTGTCGTCGATTCTGAAACTTTTCGAAAAGGTGGTATACGATAAACTTTCTCCGCTTATTGATTCCCGTTTGAACGAGCAACAACATGGCTTTAGAAAAGGTCGCTCAACTACCACGAATTTGACAATCCTAATCTCTGACGTTCTATGCAAAATGGAAAAAGGATACCAAATTGACGCAGTCTACACTGACTTCAGTAAGGCGTTTGAAAGAGTTTACCATTCTACCTGAATTCTAAAGCTTCAGAAATTCGGTATTTCCGGGTCTTCACTCAGCAGATTGAACACAACGTCTAAAATTTCAAGGATTTTTATCAAAAAACGTTAGAGCTACCTCTGGTGCACCACAAGGTAGCCATCTTAGCCCACTTCTTTTTAATATATTTATTTCTGACTTATCTGACGGCCAAGCAGGCATACTTCATTTACTTTATGCAGACGATCTTAAACTTTATCAGACTATTGAATCGAAATCGGATGCCTCCTTTCTCCAATCCAAGCTTGACTCACTTGATCAGTGGTGCAATATAAACAAGCTCTCTCTCAGAATTTTTCAACGTGCATTCAATCGAAGATTAAATTAGGTAAATAAAAAATCCGTTATCTAAGAGCTTAAAGAAGAATTCCGTCGCCGTCCAGTCTAGTTTAATTCCTTCGAAGCGACATAAACATGAGGCCGGAGACACTACAATCATGAGCTGTACACTATCTACCTAGAAGCAGTTGTAATTACTAAGATAAAGCTGGATAAACTCCAGTAGGTAGGGTACCTAGCTCGGATGAGCGAAGAGGAGCCTACACAGAAAACTCTTTGCGATATCTTTTATGGCAGACGACAGCGAGGAGACTTAATTTATGCTGGAGGGATGGCGTTGGCCAAGACACTCTGAGCTTAAGGGTGCCTAATTGGATGACAAAGACTCGCGATCGGGACCGCCGGTTGTAGCGCCGATAATGATGATGACATAAATGTTGCAAAGCATTTAAGCTGATCTCCAAATCTGAAGCTTTAGAGTTTAAACTTGAACGAAAACTGTCAAACCATGCCAAAAAATTCTTTCGGTAAGTTCTTTCAATCTTATTTTCGAAACACTATCACAACATGGGAGCACACGAAAATTTAACGTTATTTTCTGGAGACCTAATTAACGTTATTTCCTGGAGAGAACACTTTTCTTTTTAGCAGAGAGGTACGTAGTAGACATGCATTTATAGCCAGTAATAGGAAATAAAGCAAATGAGAGAAGAAAGTAAAGTGATGCGTTATAAGCTATTGGTTTCTCTGTATTTGAATAAAGAATTAAATATCAAATATTTGTAATTATGTAAATTATACAATTATATAATTATGTAAATTGAACCCTTTTACTGTAACTTTATTTAGGTGCGTATTTACTTTGACGCGTTGTAGAAATGTATATTGGTCAGTGTAGCTCCCCATTAGATCTTACATCAGAAGGCCTTTAGCATAGGCATGCTGCAGTACCAAATTTCAAACATTCTGGTAAAAACAGCGGCTGCTTTGGGATCACTTCACAACCACTCTATAAACTGCTTTTGGTTTTGGTTGCATCTTCCATATTCATTCAAGCTCAGCATTCGCTTTTGCCCTAACGCATCTAATCAGGCTGATTTTATCGATTATTTGATAAGAGATCTTTTGCGTTAGAAATTCCTCTCCGAATGAGTAACGTAATTCTACATAGGCGGCTTTTGGTCATCCGATTTTTTACGGCATGAATACATACATACATACATATGTACGTATCTGAATATCTACAAAGTCTAGGGCCGACTATTACTTTCATTACAGTTTCGTTAAATCGGATTAAAATTTGAATTTAAATCCAACAATGCCTTATTTGAATGTTCTACTACAGCTGCCGATGAAAAGAACGTCGAATTTTCTTCAGTCCTTTCTTCACATTTCGATATTAGCCAGCTCAGGCAAGCAAAAATAACTGCCTGTAAATAAAATTCTTGGTAAACAATGTCACTTTGAATTTGAACAAAAAAAAACAATTCAAGCTTCGATAAGCACCTTTACACAATCTCAACACATACTGTCTCGATCGAATCGTTTTGTCCTCGCGATAGATTCTCGAAACACAAACAGCATTAACGTTGCCTCGAGAGATTTGTACGCTTGCCCGATCAATAGTATTTTTCTACCTAATGCTGTTTTATAACGTTTTTATCCCACGAAATAGGCAACTTCATAACAATATTCATTGTTTGAATTTCTATACGTACATACTTTGTTCAGATATCGTCTCATAAATATTTTTCAATACATAACTAGTATATGTGGGTATGTATGCGTCAGGATTTTGAATGTTACAGCAGTCAGAACATTCATTTTCAATACATATGTTTGTACGCTTTAATACAGAATACGACGCAATACTTTTCGATGATTTTCCAGATAAAATCCCAAGTCGTCAGTTGAAAACGAATAAGTCTGCATCATATTTTTCGAGGATTTGTTTTTTCAGTTTGGAAAAATTCAAATGTGATATAATAGTCCAGGTAATATCGGATATACACATACTTTTCTAACTTATGTAAAATCTCATATGTACATACATACATCCTTACAAAGTAGATACATGTTTCAATCAAATTCGAATAGATACGCGGGCGTTTCGTGGGAAAATCTTCAATATGCTCGTCGATAACTTGTCGCGAAACTTTAGTCACACACATAAGTATACATAAATGCGCATATGTACATATGTATGTATGTAGGTTCTTGAATACATTGTATAAGTGAATCTAACAGAATTTCAGCAACAAATTTTATTCAATTGGATGAAATATCATGTTTCATGAAATTTAATAAGTCATTGGAGAGATGAAAGTCTGTCCGTTCCAAATTGATCAAAACAATTCAGTCGACGAAAGTTCAGAGAGGTGTTCGTAAAATGATTCAGTGAAAAACAAAACAAGTGAGTAGAGATGTTCATGTAAACAATATATCGATATTTTTTCCAATATGATTTATCGAAACTCTGTATCGATACTTTGCGATATATCGAAATCGAAAGTAATATACATATGTACATATATTGGATAATTTATTTTCTTTGTTGGGTTTGGTCTTTGGTTGATTTGGTTTGGTATTACTCGCTGAATATAGGGGGTTGATATTATTTCTATACATATTTTTCTCGTAAATATCTACCACAATAAAATCTAAATGCTCTTTCAGATAAATGATATGATTATTACCAAGAAAGAGCACATAAATTATTAAAATTTTACGAAAAGTAAGTACAAATGTGGGCATAATATTGAGTTTACTACTACTACTGGATAAAAAAAGCAGAAAATATCCTCTTTAACTTACCAATATTCAGCTAAATAAAATAAATGAAAAATGCTTTTAGTTAAGTTTGAAATTTACTTCGACTTCTGGTTTGAAACAAAAATAATAAAAGGAAATATTTGTTCACGTCATCTATCATTACTTTGACTTCGCGGCGGTCAAATTTTTCTATGAAATAAAGACATTGGTTTTATAATGGTCTGGCTCACGTCAAATTATAAGCGAAAGGGAAATAAAGAAAGTAAACCGACTTTATGATGTAACAGAATATAATTTAGGAAAAATTCAAATTTTTTGGGACAACTATAACGTCATATCTACTGTTTTTCAATATCTTTACAAAGTATTTATTCTTGAACTCATAATGAATATATTCATTTCTTCCTAACAACCATCCACAGTGAAGAGTTGACCATATCGGGCGTGAAACCATTAAATGTAGAAAATTAATTCAAAAACCCTAACCTAAAATAGCGTAATTCATTGACTTCATTGATAGTAAATAATTAAAAGAAGAAATATAACATAAATCAATTATATAACGGTTTGCTTCTTTTCGTTCTCTTCTCTTGCTCGATCAGCAGTAAGCTCGCTTTGTGACTCGAAAAACGAAAAATTGTTGACCAACTCGTTTGCACGGGCACAATACGATATTCTAGCATCGAATAAAATATATCGATATTATAAAGCGATATCTAATGGTTCGATTATATCGGGCTGATTCGTTATATTGGGAATCAAATATCGATATTTCTTAAATATCGATATATATCGATCATCCAATGCGGTACGAGCTACGATTTTGTTTTATAGCACGTCACTATTTTCTCGTGTACTGCATTGCATTTTACAGCATGGATAAGGAAAATATGACTGAAGTGTTGATAGAAAAAGTGCAAGATTACCAAATTTTATACGATCTTAATAATGTGGAATATAAAAATAACAAAAACAAATACAAAGTGTGTGATGATATATTTTTGGAAATAGGAGATACAAGCGGTAAGTAAAATAAAAATACGAGGGTTTATCCAAGAGTAATGAAAATGAATATGAACCAGTGTGATTCAACTTTTAAAAAAGTATTTATTTGGCAACGTAGTTTCCTAACAAGTTAAAACGTTTAGTCCATATTTTTTCGGAACCTAGAATATCCTTAGTAAAAAATTCTGTTTTTTCTCTCCCAAAACGCCTCAACCGCGAACGCGATAGAAAATTCTCCTGATCTGCCCGGAGCTTTTCGAGATTCACCCTCGAAATATCAGCTCGTTTCTTCTTTTGGTCGCCGGCTAATATTCTCGGCCTCTCAGCGCGCGGAGACGTTCTGCATATGTAATTCATGAGCAACAATTATTTGAACACTGCCATACGAGATCCCTGTGACCTCAGCTACATGCCAGATGGTCACTCTTTGATCTAGCAACACTGCATCTTCGACTTTTTTCACGTTCAGTGAGAGACGTGGATGGACGTCCTTCGCAGTGTTCATCTTCAGTTAATGTTCTTCCCAGATTAAACTCCCTGGAGGAATATCGAAGAGCAGAGTCTCCTAAAGTTTCCACGAAGTCACTGTGTATGTCTTTGGTACTTAATGGCAGCTCTAATTTCGTTCTTCTCCATTTTGATGTTCTCTCTTCGACGGTTCATATTCGAAGTACCTCCCTGGAATCGTGGCCTATTTATATGTTTTTTTATGCTGATTCAGTGGGTATATGAAGTAGTAAAATATTTTTCATTTTTTTCAATATTCTCAATTTTTGAATTGAATTGAAAAGGGTTTTACTTTAATATTGCATATGTACATTCTAAACCTAATTTAGTGTTAAATTGACAGCAAATAACTTAAAATCTAGTGGCTATACTGCTTTGGCCTGCCAGTTTTTGTCGGTTTTAATTTTAGTATTTATTGTCTTTTATGTTTCAGATCTTACACGTTTATCATATTACCCAGCCTGTATAGAAGCTGGGACTATCTTGGCAATAATTACTTATATTCTATCTTAACTATAGCTTATATGCTTTGTTATATACTGTTTGATACCTAATTATAACCAACTTAGCATAAATATACCACAATTTTGTTCGAGGTCTTAAATCTAGCCCCACATGTTCGCTGTGAAACCATCATAAGCAAAAAGCGCATCTATGAGCTGATTATACGCTATCTTTGCAGGGCGAATAAACAGCTCATTGCAGCCACATTTACGCCCAAGTGACTGGATCAGTCCTTTATCACGTCCGTTTGTCTGTCGGTAGAACCTTGTCGTTAATTCCACAGCCCAGTCCTTAAGTGGCTTTTGATACAAAAGAATGTTCTTCGGGAAGTTTTTTACAATAAATTTCTGTTATTCTGAATAATCTCTTAATTTAAAGTGGATTTTTTTTATTATAATAAATTCATCGAAGGTAAAAGCTGTTGTTTAATTTTATTAAGGCACTATTTTTCTATTTATATCTCTTCGGTGAAGAGAGTATGATAAGTTGCTTAACTTCTAAAAATATGTTCAGTGGAGCAAGCTAGAGCTTGACCTTTCTCTCACAAACTAACGACATCGGTGACTTGTTACACTTTCTGTGACACCAAATGTCACTCGAAGGGTAGAAGGTTGCGCTTATTTTCTATTACGGTGGCGGCTGCTCATGGCTATTCCGTAAAAAAACCAATTTTTACTTTAAATTTATGCAGTAAATTTTAAATAAAATTTCAATAAAACAATTAAAATGAGTGCCTATAATATTTCAGAAAACTGGCCCTTATCGGTTGTTATATCCCGCAATATGCTACTTTATACTTTAATAATATTACCCTGTCTGTTTAACTGGCTGGGGCTGTGACTGCAAATCTACTATATTGGAGGATCAACCCTTGATGTCACAGGCCCTTTTGGAGCATCTACTACATTAAGGCTGACATATTATTGTTTGTTGGTAAGAAAGCCTTCTGTAATGCAAGTAAGAGACAGCGTGCTACGTCCCGTAGGTACTTTAACGTTCGATCCGGATTTTACGTTTTCATGGTCCCTTGAGTTGTTCGATCTGTCACAGTTTCAGCCGAAATATCTACTCCTGTCAGTGTGATAAAACACAATGCCCCTCATGCTTATAATAGAATCCTTGGACCTTTTCTATCTGGACGTTTACATTGATAATGCTTTGTTCAAATTAAATATTTTCTTCATTAACCTTATAAATAAATTTACATCTCCTTCTTAAACAACTGAATGAAAATTCATGGATTGACAGCAAGGCTGCAGCCGCGACCTAAGCGTTTTGCATCAAATCGGGAATATTTTGAAAGCAAAGAAATAAACATTGATGATTTGTCGTAATTTATATAGATATAGTCAATATAATACTAGTTTTCTTCAAAAACCAGTAGAACAAATTCACAAAATTGGGACACAAGCTACATGCAATGAGTTATTCTTTTCTTATAGTTTTGTATTCCACTATGCAAACCAATAGCATTTATGTATCAGTAGTAATTTAATAAATCCGCTCTGCTTCAATGTCAAATTGAGATTATAAAATCAATACCATAAATATTTTGGTGTAAATCAATACCATACACAAAACATCGCTATTATTTCTTATGATTCTTTGAAAATTTTACTTGTTTTCACTTATTAGTTGAAATCCATGTTTTTGAGGAAAAAAATTCCTGTTCAACCTTGTTAGCTTTTGATGTTGTTTATGTTTTTTTTTGTTTCATTGATTTTGTTGTTGCCCCAGGTTATATTTTCTTAAAAACAAGATAATAGGGGCCAAAAATGACGGAAAAGAGTTTGGAAAACAATAAAAATATTGAGCGGAAAATGTTAAGCAAAAACCAATTATTTTTGTTGACGACACAAAAGCAAGATAGTTTGGCCAATAAAAACAACAAGAAATAATAGAGATGTTCAACAAACACTAGGAATATTATAGAAAAATAAACGTCAGCAGCATTAATGGATCTATTGTTTCTTGGAAGTAACAATTGCGACGCAACAATAGAGCTCGTTAAATAAGATATTTTGCGAAATATACATATTTAATATGGGTGAAAGTTCATATTTTCGTTCATGGTATAGAGAAAATTTGACGATTATGTGCTTGGAAAATCAACCAACAACGTTAACTAGGAGATCATTGATGATAGGTACATTTCAATTTCCTGGGAAAATTAATTTTCACACCCAGTCAAAATTTGAAAATAGTGTTTTAACCAAATTGCCTGGTTTTCTGGAAAATTGCATTCAATCATCATTGATCATTGAATTTTGTTTTGTAAATGTTCTGTTATTTTTTCAGCAAACATCAACAAAATTTTTTTTTGGGCATTTTAAATCAACTGCAAACTCCCTAATTAAGGTGATATGAATTGATTTACAATTTTAACTGCAACATCAGCTGTTCTTCTTCTTTAATTTACTTGTTTTAAAATAAAATATATTGGTAGAAGTTATTAATTTGCGATCGCTTTTTTCCTCTTGTCTAAAATAGTCGCAGTTGTTAAAATTTGTCACACTAACGTAAAGAAAAATTTATAGTCTCCCACTGCATGTAGTCACATCAGTCAGGAATGCGCTTAGAGCTGATTGAACGTTTTATAGTTTATAGATATTTTTACCACAATGTTCACCAACAAAAATGTCCAGAACCAGTTCAAACAACAAAAAGATAAAAAATCACATGTGAGACATCAAGACTGCCGACCAGTTTCTTTTCAGTGAGGGTTATCATCTCGGCCAAAGGCTACATCACAAACTCGGGCAGTAAATTACAGTATTTATAGGAACAATAAAATCTTATTATTTCGCTCAACATATTTAGTGTTATTATTAGGGCTCGAATAGTTATGCACGTGCATGTTGCATGCATATTTTACATATTTCACTTATTTCGGCCTTTAGAGCATATGCCGGCTTAAAATGCATGTTCATGCATACTTTGACCATTTTTGTAACATCGAAATTTAATTTCGTAGTACTGGTTTGTCCTTGTGATATTTCTCTTTTATGTTTAGACACAAATACTCAAGCAATCACAAAACGATGACAAACCAAATACAAAATGATGACATTTGGCATATTTTATACCAGTGCGTTCGAGCTATAATACTTTAGAGTGGCGGTATCCGTGTAAACGCCTGTGGGTGTCTCGAGCGTTTACTTGTTTTTTTGTAAAGTTCTTCTCCCTCTCGCCTTCACCTCTCAAGCTTTAGGGAGTGCTGTCAAGTACCCAGAAGGTAAGTTCGAATCAAACACACAAACAAACTAAATAATTTTTAAGTATGCTATTGGTATCGAGATGAAATCAGCTAGAACAATCTGAGTTTTCAAAACAAATATAGCGATGCGAGTGTTCGGAAATGTAAAAAGTCATAAAAAGTAGAAGAGAAATTTGAGAAATTGTAAAATTGGCAGTGAAACCTTCCATTACTATCAAAAAACCGGCAACGAAGTGTTGTTCAAAAAATACGCGCTGCCGCCTGCCTGGATAATCTATCCACAGGAAAGTACTCACTATTTACCTAATGGAAAAGTCTGAAATCAAAATTGAGTAAATTCTCGTATTTGGCGTGGACGAAAACTAGTAATTATAGTGTAATTGTGCGATGCGGACTCATGTGCTCGTCTTCTGGCCCACGAATTTGACACCTGGGTACCTGACAGCTTCTCTTGAATTTCAAAATGGCGGTAATGCCAATGAAGTAGGCTTAGAAGTTAATGCATGGGGGCAACATATTTTATTTTGGGGAATTTAACAAAATACATATGTCGTACGAACTATACAAATTTCACACACCAAAAAATCTACGATTAATAGTAGCGTATATTTCACAAAGAAGAAATTATAATTTTTGGAAAAATTGTGTTGTCAACTATTATAACATAGGTTAAAATAAGAAACTTAATAAAATGACAGAGTTCCTACTATCATTAATTCAGGTTTACATTAGAAGAATGAATTCATGTAAATAAAAAACAAAAACCCAAAAACATCTTCGAAGTGCCATAATTACGCCGAAGCTGGTCCCAAGCCTGGTTAAAATGGAAGAGACAGGTAGGAGAAAATTTAGATCCCATTTGCATACAAAAGCTCAGATTTATCATTGTAAGCAAACTTGTAATGAAATGTAAATAATTTTCTAATCAATCTGCGTACAGTGATTAAATTGCGTTAATGCAATTTATGAAAATGTTGCAAGATAGTAACATATAGTGCTTCAACAATTACGAGTATGAACGCATAGGCATTCTATAATTTATTTAATTCCTATCTTTGTTCAGCATTAGTTAAATTTTTGCATATATATATTCTAATTTCATAGTATTTTGTGCATTGTTATTTTACATGAGCAATTAACAACTCCTAAGTAATTATCTAGTTATTCAACTGATTCAATAAGATTCATTTCGTTCTAGATTTTAGAAATAAATATTTTAGTTGAAATACCAATTTTTCCTTGAGAAGCCATATATATTTTAATTTATAGACAATTATTAACACTGGAAAATAATGACCGACCGCGATGTAGAGTGCAGATTACCTGCAAATTTGAAATATACGAAAGTTGTTCTATGAATTTAAATATTACACTTTTTTTTCAAGTATGCGCGCCAAGTTAATGTCCCCAAAACGAGAAACTGATACACACCCCAAAAGATATTTCGTTGATTTGGAATAATTCGTGGGAATGGGTGCCCTCGAGACAGACTGCTTCTTTACCACCACTCTAAATGTCTCATATCTCTATGATCACTGCATTTAAAAGCATAGTGTACATCAGAGCCACCTTTAAAAAAAAGCAATCAAAATATTAAAATCGAAAGGGCTTAAAATCAAAGCAAAATTTAATCAACTTTTATGATCGATATTTGATCGAAATTCATCAGAAGATCGAAAAAATCTCATGTCGAAATGTGGGCCTTAATTCAGTGATGCGAATTCAATAAATTTTGTAGCAGAGTAATATTCGAAACGAATACGTAGCACTTTTTTCTCCTTTGGAAATTGCGATGTTTATTGTTGCCGTTGTTACATCTATAGATGTAAAATGATCTTTTCATTCAATCAGTTTTGACTTAGAAACGGCAAATTCTCACGTTTGAACATTTTTCTAAATGTTTTGTTTACAACTAAAAACATTAAAAAAATCTTACAGTCATAAGTATTTAAATCTTTTTTGCATAATTTGACAATTTTTGGAAGATTTTTTGCATATTTTGCACATTTTAATTGCGTGTTTATAGGCATATTTCAGTGATTTGTCGTGCATATTTGTAGGCATATTTCGGCTTTTTTTCGTGCATAGTTATTCGAGCTCTAGTTGTTATATAATAATTGATAAATGAAAAGTATTGAATCCTACACTGATGTCTGATGAGAAAACAGTGCATACATTCGAAACCACTAGTTAAAAGTTTTCAATTTTTAATCAACTGACAATTCTAAGATGATATTTTATAATAAAGTGTATATAAAATGCAGTTCAAAACAAAAATACTACATTAAATTATTGGTTACCAGACACAACAGCAGATGATGAGCTACTGTCATATTTCAGAGTCATTTTGAAATTCGTACCACAAACTACGTCAGAGTCAGCTTGCGAAAAGTAACATATTGTACATCGTTAACCATTACAGCAACCCTTAACACACAATTCAACCAAATCCATCATCATAATCATCTTGATAACTTTCCGTTCGATTCCTATCCTAAATACCGACATCTACCAAACTCGAGAATGTCTCCACGCGAAATCATCAACACTCAGGGAGCTATATGAGAACTCGCGCTATAGGTGTAGTAAGGCTTGGCTTCTGAAGAAAAGATAATTTTTCTGAAATATGTCACTCGCAGTTTACAGAAGATAGAGAATATCCTCTCGTCTCTGATATTGAACTTGTTGGATATATATGTATGTATGTACTTCGCATTTATCATTCCCGAGAGAATTGGCATTTCAGCATGTGAAGGTGATATGTACGACCAATGGGAGGAGTCGTTGTCAATGATTTATTAAATCTCATCCATTTTACTTCAACAACTATGTACAAGCTGAAGGCATATGAAAGTAGATTTATTGGTAGCAGTCTACTCAACGTATGGTATTAACAGATTTCAAAGATCTTTTTCGAGTAACAAAAAACTAAGGGCTCGACAATGCTATGTATGAATGATGGAAAAATGATGCCAGACAAAAAAAATCAATAAAGCGACTCGAGTGTAGCTATTTCAATCAAAGAACAATCAATTCCAGGATCCAAGTTTTCTATCGTTATTCGATTTTTTCTTCAACGATCCTTGACGCTACATTAAGCTGTTGTCCGATATCGAAGGCAGAACATGATTTCTCAACAAGTGCCAGTATGTAATCTGCTGTTGCTATGGTCTTATATTACGCATATATGAACAGTCGTTCAGAACGCTAAACACAAATTCACCGACAATTGATCTAGCGAATAAGACGTGCAATTAATTGAGGATTTAAAACTGAAATACATCGAACAAAGCAAACAAAGAACGTAAAGTAGAAAATCTTTCCCATATGGCAGGAAAAAAATCAATAAATACAGCTTTTTTTGTGTCTGGTTATATTTCCCACGTACGTTCCGCACGGAGCCTTATTTCAGTCGCTTTCATTGAAATTGAAAGAAGAATGGATTAAAATTAAGTCGGAATGAGGCAGGGCTCAATTATTTTATTTTCCTTTTTTTCGTGTTGTACGATATTAGTCCCTTTTTCAGCAAAACAGAAAACAGATAAGGATGTTTACGACTAACAAGACGTTGAAAATATTTATAGAGGTTGATGTGGAAGTTTGCTAACGTATGAAGGAAATTCTTAATCAAATCGCTGATACCTCTGAAAAGAAATTAAGCTACAATTCTAGAATTTTCTAAACTCTAAGATTTTTAGGTAGTACCTCTAAGCAGCTTCCGGTGCAAAGGTTGATCTTAACGTAAGCTGGATTTTATATAATTTTGGTTGCAGTACTAGCAAAGGGTATGCTATGCATATATTTTTATATGGTAAATACATTAAAAAGAAAACAAGCAGCAAATGTTTAAACATACTAAATTCTGAAGTTCTTGCAAGCGGTAGCCCTTAAAATCCTTCTACTCCAATAACTATCTATGAAGTCATTGGAACGAAGCGAAATTTATAGAATAGGTTGGTCTCAAAATAGAGCAGGTTTAATAAGCTTTTGGTGGCGGCGACTGGGTGATTTGGAAACTATTGCAAAGAAAAATGTCACCATTAAATATTTAGAGGCGCTTTGGTAGAACGTTTAATTAAAATACACAAATTTCTTATGCTATTCTTTACGCAAGAGATTTTTTTTCTGAAGATAATTATTATAACTATTACTTTGCGGAAAATTTATATTTATATTTATATATATATATATATATATATATATATATATATATATATATATATATATATATATATATATATATATATGATATATATATATATATTCATTTGTACATAAAAATAAATGTTTGTGTATACAGTAAAAGCTCTCATAAGCGGACAGTCTTGATTCCAATAATTTTGTCCGCTTATGGGAGGTGTCCGTATATAAGAAAGTATCTAACATAAAAAAATGTAAGAGCAAACGTAATTAAACGACTAACGTGCTCCTACTTTTTTTTTTAATATATACGTGTATACAAAAAAAATCAAGTATTTGACTGAAATATTTTAATAAAAAACCGATTTTTCCTTTCGAATCTAGATAAATTGAATTTTGTGACAAATATCGACATTTCGAGGGTAATCTGTCCTCTTCTTCAGTGTCTATCGGTCTTGAAGAAGAGGGCAGATTACCCTCGAAATATCGATATTTGTCACAAAATTCAACATATATAGCTTCGAAAGGAAAAATCGGTTTTTTTATTAAAATATTTTTTTACAAGCTAGGACAAATTGGTACACATAAAAAACAATTATTTTTGACCGCTTTGTTTTTTCACGTTTTTCTCACAAAAAACAATTTTGAAAATGTGATTCAACATTTTTTAATTATTTGAACGCAACAAAATCATTGAAAATCATTGAAAACTTTTTTAGGTTTCCAACGGCTTCTAAGGCACTGGCGTAAGAGTTGATTCGACCACAATCTTTATTTTCCTCTTCGTCACTGTCATCCGATACTATATATAATGTCTCATTTACTTCTGTAGCCGCTATATTCATAACGGTTTCTTAATTTTCATTTACCTTCTCTTCAATTGATAAAGTGCGATCCAAATTTATAAAGTCTTCATCCAGTTGATCAGATGATTCGATTTAATTAAAGTTCCTCCAAAACTCTGCTAGGGTTGCTAATGGGAGATCATCTTCTGCATCATATTCCATCAGGTTAACTTGTTGAACTACGTATTTTTTAAAACCTGCTTTGGCGAAGCATTTTTGTACGGTATCTGGAGTAACCTTTTTCCATACATTTTGAATAAAATAGATCGCTCCCAAAACGTTACTGGATTTTGAAAGTTGTGAGGCGCAGGAAACGTTATCACTTTTTGATCGAACATGTTTCCCGAAGTAAACCACGATAGAAGAACTTGAAATTCTGAATAATTCCCTGGTCCATGGGCTGACAAACAGATGTGGTGCTAGGAAGTAAAAATATTATTTTAATGTTTTCCAAATTCAGATCTGTAGGATGCGACCCAGCGTTGTCCAGAAAAAGCAAAATTTTACGTTTTTGAAGTCCCATTCTCTTGTCCATATCTTGAAGCCAGTCTATCATTATAGTCCTTGTCATCCACGCCTTCTTATTAAAAGTTCATGTAGCAGGCAAACTACTAACTGCAACATTTTTCAAAAACTTTTCTTATTCTCCTACCACATTTGCGCACAACATTATGGTCAATCTTTCTTTTACCATTTTGCTGCCTACGCACTTTTCAGCTTTAAAAGCTAATGTTTTGTCTGACAAAGCTCTAAAATATAAATTACTTTGATCTACGTTGAAGATATCTCGTGGTTGGTATTCTAATAGCATCGCTGGCAATTTCTGTCGAAATTGGTCCACATCTTCCATATTAACGGCCGCTGACTCACCAGAGACACACTTGAAGCTAATGTTATGCCTTTTTCTCCATTTTTGTAGCCATCCATCCGATGCACTAAACTTATCATATCCAAAGGCTTTAGCTACTTCTTTGGCCTTTGTTTTTATTAACGGCCCTGATACGGGAACATGCTGGTTTCTGTCTCGAGCCAACCACTCGAAACCAATCTTGTCAATCTGTGCTACACCACCTTTTAATTTTTTTGTTTTTTGATCTAAATTATCGCTTGTTTGCCATTGTCTTTGAATGATTTCCTTCTGCTTTAATATTTCTGATGCTTGACATTTATTTATTTTAAACTTAAAATCGTAAAATTTAATTTTATACATTACAATTTTTTGAAAGCCGATTTTTAAAACATACGTATCTCTCACCCAATTTGCGAACACTCAAATGTTCTTGTTCTGCAACATTAACCACCTCCATTTTCTGTCTTAAAGTTAAAAAGCGTTTGTTTGGTGCCATTGCAGCACTGCACGGATAAAAGTAAATCATCACCTGCGACGCCTGGCACATATGTGCATGCGTGTAAAGGGATATCACACATTACGGGGAATTACCGCGCTATCGAAAGAAATTATTGGTGTCCGTTGTTGCCGCGTCGAGTCCGCTCTTGAGAACGTTTCGAGTCTGTCGGTGACAATTTATGGTGTCCGTGTCCAACTGACAGAGCGTCCACTTATGAGAGCGTATTTTACATGGAGTGTCATATGAAAAATATAGTTCCAAAAAAAACGTCCCACACTTGGCTGAATCCCGATTCTAGCTTGACAAAAGTCAAAAAATCAATGTCAAAATGTAAGATTTTCAGGTATAGGAAATTTTTTTTAAGGCTTTAGGAAACCTAATTCCACAAAAAAATTGTGATTATACCGAACAATAGTGTGTAAGAACTTACTGTGAAAACGGTCGAATGCAAGTAGAGCGTGAGACGCTCTCGCGTTACATTAATGTGACCTTCCTTTGTATTCTCTGCTCGGTGACATGAATGTTTATTTTCGTTTGAGTGTTAATCTTACTTGTTTAAGTACTTTTCAAGAAAAAGTTTCAAGCACTGAAAACGCCCAATTGAAAAGGTAAGTTTATACCATTAGAATATAACAGAGTGTCATTTTGCTTCGTGGAAACTGAAAAATTCTTCATTAGATTTCATTGACTTCAAATTTTGAGGATTTCTTTATTATAGTACAATTAATAACATATTAAAAAATGGAGAGCCATAATTAACCATAAATTGAGATATAACAAAAATTCTGGTATCAGAATTATAACATTTAAATTTTCAGTTTAAATCCTAAACGGACCCTCTTCTTCTATTTATACTCTATACCTTAAAGACCTTAAAATAATCATTTAATGCTAATTACTTTTTAATGCTAAATACTTTTAATGATGCTTTTTAAAATTAGTATTGTTTATTGTATATTCGTAACTGCCTGTCTTAATGTTATAACAGCAAGAGATGTAGTTAGGGGAAAGAGCATCATTAAAATCATTAAAGGCCATTAAAAAGTAATTAGCATTAAATGTTTCTTTTAAGGTATTTTAGGGATAGAGTACAAATAGAAGGTGAGGGTCAGTTTAGGATTTAAATCAATAGACATTGAAGTTGCGAACACAGTGTTGAAATAGACAAATTCTCGCGGATATTTTCCAAATTACAGTTAGTTATGGATTCTGCTCCTTTTATAACTAGCCGAACTTTTTATGAAGCCTTGAGGGACAAAGCACCCACATTCTGGACCAAGACTTTTGCTGAGAATCAACAGTTTTTGCTAAATTATTTCAAATCTTTACTGGGCACATCTTGGAGAGAGGATGAAAAATTTCAAAGTGCCATTAAGAATCGAGTCCGTGGGGCTGAGGCGGCACTTCTGCTGTAAACGAGTACATGCAGCTATTTCATCCAGAGCCATAATCTGAGGAAACAGAAGAAGACAATCCAGAATATTCAAGTGATAGCATTTTTATGTTTTCTATTGTTCCGCTTCAGCTGATTGCGATCTTAAAGGAATTGGGAGAGAAAATCATGCTGTGGGAAAACCCACATCCTTCATCGACTCGATACTGTCGACCAATAAAGTTGTTGCTTATTAAAGAAACGAAAATCGCCTCTAGAAGAGAAGTAGATGGTATCCAAGAAGAAATAGAAGCTCTGGAACCTTTCGAGTTCATAATTAATGGTAATTAAATCGCTTAATTTAATATATCTCTAAATATATGTTTTGTTATTTATAAGTAAAAATGTCAACATTTATTTCAAAATGTAATTGACAATGCTCGATACAAAAATTATCAATGCTCTTACCGAAACCTCGAGTCAATCATGCTATTTGTGTGGTTGTAAGCCTACTAAAATGAATTCTTAAGAAAACATTAAAAATCAACCGATTAAGACGGAAAACTTACAAATTGGTCTCAGTACTCTACATGCATGGATAAAATTCCTAGAATGCATCTTGCATATAGCTTACAAATTGGAATTCAGAAAGCCAGCCATGCGAGGGGCTACTGCTCATAAGAAAGATGAGGTTGACACCAGGAAAAAAAATTTCCAGAAGGCTTTATGGGATTCTATAGGAATAAAAGTGGTTCAAGGAAGTGGGACGTCCAATACCGGGAACTAGTCTCGCCGATTGTTTGAGCATGCAGATGAAGCCGCTGCAGCTACAGGAGTCGATAAACGTTTAATATCTAGATTTGGAATTACTCTTCAGGTATATATAAAACAACTTCCTCAAATGGTTCACTATAGCAGTCCTTTTTTCTTATTCGTTCTTTCTTATTGTTGCAGGTAATTTCAAGCGGAAATACGATCAAGGAAGAAAAGTTCAACACGTTTGCTTTTGACACTGCCAAGCTGCTTATGGAGTTATATGGCTGGTACAGGATGCCTCGCAGCGTACACAAAATCCTTTTGCATGGCTCTTTAGCCATCAAACAT
This sequence comes from Nemotelus nigrinus, assembly GCA_947369275.1. NCBI lineage: Eukaryota > Metazoa > Arthropoda > Insecta > Diptera > Stratiomyidae > Nemotelus > Nemotelus nigrinus. The sequence continues at coordinate 26,957,978 of OX376372.1, read as the reverse complement.
GCTTTTGTTCCCATGGGGCAGCTTTCAGAGGAGGTACAGGAGGCAAGGAATAAAGACATGAGGCGATTCAGAGCGCAGCATACTAGAAAGTCCTCATACATAAAACCCTGTGAAGACTTAGTTCATATGCTTTTGGTCTCATCGGATCCTGTTATTAAAAGCCTTAGAACTTTCCAGAAGGTCCCGTTGAAAGAGCTAAGTCCTGATGCAAGGGAGCTGATCGCGGATTCAGTGGAAGAGGATACGAAAGGTAGCGAAGCGGAGAAGGATTCTCCGAGCGAATCAGAAAATGATTCTGATTTTGAATTTTTGTAATATATGTATATGAAATAAGAATACTTGATTTTACTGGAAAATAAAAAATTCTGTTTTAAGAACTGAAACACCATCTTTTTATCTCGTATATTTTTTTTAATTATTTTTTTAAGCTATTCCAACCTTTAAGCCCTTGTTAAGCCCATAAAATAATTTTATCTAGCTAGAATCGGGATTCAGCCCACTGTGCGTCCGCTGTAGAGAGATGTCCGCTTATGGGAGCTGTCTGTAAAGAAAACTTTCACTGTATATCTAAATAGCACCGGGCATTTTTGGTATTTTGGAACGAATAAATACCTACTGTTAAATTTGAATATGATAAGCAGCTGCAATGAAAAGAACGAATATTTTTCACGTTGCCAGTAAGCGTGCCAGTTGAGCTTGCCAGTGACCTTGTTGCCAGCGACTGGTAACGCTATGGTGCCAGTTACTGGCAATGTCAGCAAATCAAATCTATTTGATTTCCTAACATAGACAATCAAAGGCTATAGAGGCTGCAACGGCTGACCTGCTTAATGAACTCACTGCCATATGTATACAAAAAATAATTCACATTTTCTACTTTCAAGAGAAAACTCTGTTGTGAGCCTTTGATCGTAAATTTTATGCTGCATTTTTATTCGTGGATAGCGGCAGCGTGGATTTCTGGAGTTTCAGAAATTTAAATCACATGGTTTATTGTAGGAATGATCTATTTTGTGTTAAGTTCTTTTTATGTAAAGAATGCAACATAAGGCTTTCTTTCTTATCCTGAAACTTCCAGGTGGTCATGAAAATGAAGGATCACTTCCACTGGATGAATGTTATCTAGATTCTGCCTGAATCACTAATAATACTTCATGCATGATCTGTTCGATTATTTCTCTACAAACTGTTACATCAATTTGGAATGATTTCAGAGGTTTTTATGATTTCTTCGCGCCAAATCTCCAAAATTTTTCGGTAATTCATTTCAGGGGTTAGTTTTCATTAGTAAATTTTGATCGATATTCTTTCCTGTCATGGCTCTGAACAGAGTCATATCAATTTCATTTTTATGAAAATCCCAAGTCAGAATGCTTCCACAAACTAGACCGACATCTCAACCATTTCGCAAAATCGATTTTTTGGGTTTTATTTCTGAAGAACTTTGTTAAAAACAAATTATTGTGGACATCTATTTTTCTTTTTGATGTGAAACTTGGATAATTCTGCAGTTCAATAGGACACGTCCAAAAGTCTTTCGCATTTTAACCAAATATAATCAAATGAAAAGATTTCCACAAAATTCGTATAAAAGTATGTACCTACCTAATAACAAGCACTGGAGGAACGATGAGTGAAAGATTGCATTGGTTCACAAGTCTTTATACTGGTGTTTAAACAGTAACGAGGAGAAAATAATTTTGAGCTGCAGACTCATAATTTTTACAAGAATATATCTCATGGATGAAAGAAAGAAACAATTATGCCCAATGCAGCATGCAAACACTTGTACAAAGTCGTCAGAAAGTGACCTGGGAGTAAGTAAAGTATGCGAACGATTCTGTTTGCTACACTCCCGAAAAAAACATAGAGGATTGAAATGGTACCTTCAGCAAAAGTATAACATCTGCGCTTCTCTCAAAGGTCCAATGACAGATGAGAATATATAAGATGATGACTCAGATGACAGATCAGGATATATAACATTGAGGTACCGCTCGAGAGAATAGCCGTGGGCATTGCAGGACCCTTTCCAGAATCCAATCATTATTCTTGAGTGGTAGTAGATTACTTATTTAAATGGCCAGAAGCATACTTCATTCCAAACCAAAAGGCAAGAACAGTAGTAGAATAGATTGCCTCGCATTGAATCAATAAGAACTGTACTGTATTCGGACGAGGGTCGAAATTTGGAGTCGCAGGTTTTTGGTTAAGTATGCAAATTACTATTAATACGAAAAATGAAAACAACGCCAGTTTACTCTCAATCTGATGGAATGGTAGAACGATTCAACGACGAGCTAAATGAGCTTTTGACAAAGGTGGTTGAAGCAAGTCAAAGAGACTGAAAACAGCACATTCCACTATTTTCGATTTCCTACAGATCAGTCGACCATGCGTAAACAGATGGAACTCCAGCAAGAATTATCTATGAAAACACAGTGCGTCTTCCAACTGATCTAAAGTTCGGAACACCTCCTGAGCAACCTCTTACTATTTTCGCAACAGTAGTAATAAGGAGCGCGTTTGATAGAAGATGCAATCTAAATCCACACAATCCCTGTACTTTTCTTCGCAAATCAGTTTTTCTAGTGGTTCCAATGCCCTAGTGTTTTCTAATCAAGTTTTGTTTTTTCCAAGATGGTTAGTGTTTTCTAATCAAGTTTTTTCTTTATTTGATATTTTACATCGGTTTTAAAAACACGGAAACTTTGAGTAATATTTGATCGATTAATTTATGAATCTGCTTACAATAGCCAATATTCCCAGGCATCTGCTAATAATAGTCAAAATAACTGGGATTCAAAAGCAGTTGAACATTTCTAAAAAGTCGAAAGTTTTTAGTTGAAAGTGTATCTCTTATAAGTACATTTATCTAGAAACTAGCATAATTTTATCATACAACTAGATTTTAATCAGTCTTTTGCATCATACGCCTTCTTCATCACAATGTCATACTTTGAAGGTGAGTCAATAGAAGACTAGTTGAACGGTTGAACGAATATGGAAAAGGAACAAAGTCGATTACGACTGGAATTGGAGATGAATTACATCTTAAGTGCTTAATGTGAGTCGGTGACGGTTCGTTCTTGATGAAGTTTTCAAAACGTTACAAAATATTCCTGAAAATTAGAAAATAAAGTTTTTTGTTAATATTCAATATTTTTTTTAAATTTTTCCAACAAATCAATTGCTGGAGAGTAAAAACCAAGTGAATTGTATTTGTACTTTTATTTTATAAATCAATCACATCAGTTCTTTGGTAATTGAAGCAAGTCAATGATTGCATGTAACCAGAAGTGCGTAATTTATTACTTTCAAAAACATCGTTTTCACCAGAATAACTCTCAAACGTTTATTGCTCTTGTCCGAATTTCGAAACCTCTAGAATGATCACATCGAAATGCGTTCAACACGACTTTCATATGCCCACTTCAATTTAAACTAATTCAACTGCCGAGTGGTTCCATTTACGTTTTCGTCTAATGCATCTACCAGGATTGTATGCCCAGCTGTTGCCCAAAACGTCGAATAATTGCATCGAATTGTGGAGACAACAGTTCGCCAAATTGCACTTACAACAAGAGTGTGCCTATTCGTCGCCCGAGCATAGTACATACGTTTCCTGCTGGAGTAGGCATAGGCGGCTGTCCCTCACTTGTGAATCACAGGATCGACGATGTAAGGATCCTACTCCGGCTTTCTCTTTCTCTGTGCATAAATTAAAGCTCATTCGTTGCGGATTTCGAACAAAAGCGGATGTATGTAGACAGCTGATTCGTATCCAGACGAGGCTGCTACAAGTGCCAAAATGAATCTGCAGCGCTTAGTAAATTTTCTTCTGCTTTAACTGTGCTCATCATCAATTCACCCAAGAATTAGAGATTTTTCGAAGCCGTCGTCGATGTCGTTCGGAGGATTGCGCAAAAGAGGATTCACCGCATCTATGCATTGTTCTTCAACTTAGTCAGCGTACGTACATTCTGCAAATCTGTTTTAATGCCTTTCAAGTGGAAAATTGTGTTCGGAGAAGAAAGACAGTTGGGTGTTAACTTTTTAAATGCAAGCCAGAGAAAGCGTTGTGTGTTAAGGGGGCATCTCTAGTCTTTTTGCATAAATTTTCAAAAATTTTTTTCTTGCAGTAAACTTTATTATCACATTACAATTTTTTTTATATTAAAAAAATACATATTGAAGTCTGCAAAAACATTTTTTTTTTTCATTTTTCATCCAATATGGCCTAGATATGGCTGCCACAACGAAGCTTGCTTTTTTTTGGCTGACATCATATCTTGACACAGGAAGCTCTGAAATGAAAAATTCAAAAAGCATATTAAAGTATAAGAAAGTGGCTATAGCCCGTACTAAAATCAAGAAGTTGAAGTAAAAAAAAATAAAATGGCGGGCTTTTCTAATTTTCGGCTTATTTTTTGAGGTTATGTTGTTTAAAAAAGTGCTCAAATGTAATCGAATATTCATAATTCTAGTACGGGCTATAACTATATGTTTGACGAATAACCTCTCAAAATTTTAGCCCAATCGGTTTAATAGTTTTTGTTAAATCATGTCAGCCAGGTCAAAAAATGTTATTTCGAGAAAAACGCGTTTAAAATAATTTTTTGAAAAACTGTGTAAAAAATGAAGAAATAAACCTCTTACACTCAATCCGCGATACCAGCTCCATACATAATTCCTTCCTGGTCCTCAAAAAACTCATTTTCTTGCGCCTTAGCCTTTCTAAGCTCGAGTCGCCGTTCTTTTGAAGCTTCAATGCTGCGACGATTTCCTTGCTTAATTATATTTTCGTCCTGTCTCTGCGCAAAATCCACTGCTATGCTGCCAATCGAAATACCCATGGTTTGCATGATTTTTAATAAAGGCAAAAATCCTTCATTGAAGACGCACACAGCACAATAGGTAGCAATTTCAACAATTTTCTTCCCAGAAAACATGTGTTTTGGAGCTATATTCCAAACACAAGCGTTGAAGCTTTCGTTGGTGTTTTGTGTGTGTGCTCCGATGCACCTTTCTAGCAGATCGTCTGTGGTAAGATCCTCATAAATCTTTTTTAATAAAGGTTGAATTTCTTCGTCTAGTGCTGGAGGGTGCACAAAATTTTTTAACTGGCCGGTAGCTTCAGCAACTCGGTATTTGCACCATGAGTCTGACCCAGCGGGACAATTCATATGTTGAGGCTTATCATCCGTAGAAATCTTGTGGTAAAAAGTTGCCCAAATAGCATTTCTCATATCTTCAACAGAATCTGGATTTCGGCGAACAGCTAATTCGTAATATTTTGACAACTCCAGCATGACTTTATTAGTCAATGTAGCCGTTTTAATTTTAGGCTTTTCAGTTTTTTTTGGTTTTTTTGTCGTTTTTTTCCATCAGCACCTTTTTGTGAAGCTTCTAACGCTTTTTGAGCCTTTTTTATCTGTGTCAGTTGTTTTTTAGCATCTTTGGCTCTTTTATAAATTCGCTTTTTAACATGTAAAACACACTCCTTCTTTTTTACGCTCAAAACATCACCATAGGGCTGTATATCTTGTGACGATGAGAAAGTCTTCGAATCGCCATCACCAATATAATATTCATAATAACTATCATGCAAATCTACAGATCTTTGGAACATTTCTTTTACACCATTAACTTCCATCGATCCCGCACTGCCTTCATGATTCGCACTACAATCTGGCTCGTGAGTTTCATACCAGTCTTGATAATTAATAGAATTTTCCTTTCCAGCCCATTGTTCACAAGCTTTGCATATTCTACTTTTCACAATGACATCAAGAACTTTTCCAGAAAATTTTCCAATCAATGTAGCAATCCCGACAAGAGAAGAAAAACCCCTTCGAGCCCAAGAGCCGTCACCAGAAACTGTGAGCCGATTTTTTACATTACCGGCAGCCTCATTTTCTCTTTGCTCTTCACTAACTGCTTGTCTAAAAACTAATGTAGCTACTGCTTCTGCTGCTATCCAAATGTGGTTTACTATTGCATAATAAGTAGCTGAAGCATATCCTTTGCTGATATCCATCATTGCACAAAAATTATTTATACCTAGCAAGCCAATACCGAGTAAACGCATCGCAAATACAAAGCGGCGATTTATTTCGTAGGAAGTATTAATTGTTGGACTGCTTGGAATATGAGTTTCTGTTTCACATTTACACGAAACTACTAATTGAAAACCTAATCCTTTTTCGTTACGTTTGGAAAATGTTATATCGCCTTTACAAGTTTTACAAATTAAAATGTCTTGTAGTCTTAGAAAGAGTAAGAAATTCACTATGACGTAATGCAACAATGGATCAACGTTCACTTCGAATGCAGGATTATTTTTCTTAATTTTTTTAGCAGATGCACTAACCACACTTTCATCACGCTCACTCGTAAATCGATTGCCACGAAAATTTCTTTTTTTTTGTCGATCAGCTCTCGAATAGCCGAATTTTGTACATTTTTTATCCATTTTATGAACTTTTTTTTCCAACTAATATAAACGAATAACTGTTTTTACAATTAAATTAAAAGAAAGCAATACTTTCAGTGCTTCAAAATATCGTTGAAAATACTCGTGAGATATATAAATACAGAAAGAAGCGGGAATGAGCGTACCGAAACCAAGTATATACCTCTCCGATCGCCAGCTGTCTGAATTGCTCCAAAATCACACTTGCGCGCGCACCAAGAATACACACTATAGAAACATTTTTAGAGCGCGCAAGTTAAAATAAACTATTGTACGATGTTACTATTAGTATACTAAATGCAAAACCGGTGTTTTTGGAAAATTGATTTTTTCATCGATTTAGACTAGAGATGCCCCCTTAAGTGCATATAGTACGATAGATGGATTTGTTCACATACTCTGTAGAGCTCCAGAATTTTTGTGCAAGTATTTTCATGTCTGAGGTCATTACAAACCGAATAGCTGACACCACCATATTTACACTTCAAAAATACTTTTCGTTAAGTTGTAATTCGAGAATCCAATGTGATTAAAACTCATCTGAAGGGTATTTTATGTTAAAGCTTTCAGTCTATTGATAGTCGAGAGCCTAAACTTATATGAACTGATACAAACTTCTCGAATTTTCGCAGCGCCGTTCGGAAAGCTACTGCTTCCGTTTGCCTGCTTGTATATCGCAGTAAATTCATTTAGAAGGGATCCTAGATGACTCACTAAGAAAGCATCTTATCCGCTGTAGACGGTGAAGTGACCCAAAGGCAAATGAAAACTTCAAGATAACATTAACAGAAGCATGAAAAGCGGGCTTAATTTCTTTCATGATCTTCACATTTCGCTAAGCAAACTAGTCGTCGCACTTTCTACCTCCCCATCCACACACGTAGATAGGTATTCGCAAACATTCATCGGATGGTCGCAAAAACAGAAAAAGGAAACGAAAGATATTTGTGGTATCCTCGTCTTTCTTGTCCTGAAATACCATTGTGAGGAATTCAACAGTAAGTCTGGCCAGGGAATAGGCCGTCATCAGCAGACATTTTCATTCGTTCTTGACAACTTTTTGTTTCGAGTCCTTGGAAGATGTATTTGATAGCGATTTGTGGAGCGGGAAGATTCTTACTGTGCAAACGAGCGTATTTGTTTCGTTCGTATTCGTAGGGACAATAACAGTTTCGTGTAAAAATAGAATAGCTCGAACAATGGTCATTGAGAGAAGCGTATTAGGAACAAGTGTCGCCTCATTCGACCAAATGTCATGAATTCGGTATGTACACCTCTCCTGTGACTGTGAATAATTGTATGCTATCTAGGCGACCAGATTAAATTTGTGGTTGTTACTTGTAAATCGGCAAGGACCTTAATATATTTAGTTGGAAAAATGAAATGATAAGAGCTCATTTTTCATGTCTATTATAACGAGGTGTCATTTGATGTGATTGACATGTCTCATTTCTTGGAATTTGTTGGGGGGGAAATAATTAGAACTGCAATTCCGACTAGTTTTTGTGTATATGTATCAAAGTTTTTTATATAATATCTTAATTTGAATTCTTATTTATTCTTATCCCAGTTTAATTTAATAATCTTAGCTCTGGCAAAGTTTATCTTGCATATTTCATAGGCGACACCACCCTGTCACAAAATAATTTTAATAAGCTGAAACTTTGGTGAAAAAACATAAAGATAGCTCTAAGTATGAAAACAAAAACAAAGGCGAAAGGATCTTGCTCGACTATTTTCAAATGTGAAGTAGGTACCTAAATTTTTTTGAAAAATAATACTTGATATCAACAACGTATTAAAATAGATCAAGACAAAACAAAAATAAAAACATTCTGCTTGTACCAGAGCCAAAAGTATATCAAATCTGCTTCACAATGAGCTCAAATCACCCTCTGGATCTCATCTGCATTGGGAGTCATATTGAAAGTACTTCTATATTTCCAAGCAGTGTAAATTTATGTTAAAAAAAAGTACTAGGAATGAAAACTTATTATGTTTTTAGTTTTCTGATGATAGATAAAGAAGTGGAAATTTTGAGCCTTATGTAGGCGCTGAGTGCCTAAAAGTAGGCAAGAGATTTTTTTCAAATTTCGATTTGTCATAACTTCTAAGAAAAACAATGGATCATCGTGAAATTTTCAGAGCGTATTGGTATAAACTAGAGTTTAACTAACATGGACTTTGCGGGCAACTCTGTAGCTACAGCAGGCTCCTGAACAAAATTTTTTGATTTTTGAAAATGAATTCAAATTATCGATAAATTTTGACTTTTGTCCACCAAGTCAAATAAAAATACAAGAACGGCAACCCGTGATCAAATTACCTCTATTTTCAGCACTCAAAACTTCTGTTCAGGAGAACTGACGATCGGATAATGCGATCAATATGAAATTTACAGGACATGTTGAAACTAGCTAGGGCCAAAGCTGATAGAAGTGATTTTAAAATACGAGCAACACTGTGGCAGTGGTGCCGTTTGGAAAAATCGCTTAAAAAAAAACTGGTTTTTGGCCTATAGATTCCGATTTAGCCACCAGATTTTAACTTAATTCACGCAGTAGGTGAACCTTACTTGAAGATAGATTTCATAGAAATTTGGTTGAAAAATTAGTATAGAGACGCCAGCTATGGCAATTTTTGTCTCCGAAGTATTGTAAATTTTCTCAGGAAAATAAAGGTTTTTTCCCCATAACTTCCGATGCAGTAACGAAATCAAAACGAAATTCATGTGATAAGTAGATCATGCTGCGTGTCTAATTCTGTAGGAATTTCGTTGAAATATCTTGAAAGGGTTGCCAGCTATGATGAATTTCGTAATTTATTTACATTTCTTTATCGAGCGATGTTGTCATAAAATTTGCAAATGGGAATGATCCTGCAATGACAATTAAGCGCAGCCATTAACTCAAAACGAAATTCATAGGGTGGGTTTGACACAACGTGAAGCAGCTACGGTGCTAGCACATGATTGCCAGCTCCAGACAGTTTCGTAAATATTGCATCAACAGATGCTTCCATTTTGTATTCATAAGCAAAGAATTTACAACACAATAAGCAACCGATATTTAAATTTTCTGAGTTTTGGAAATTTTTTAAAATGGCAACCCCAGACATAGTCTAATCGCTGAAGCTTTCGATGACATCCTTGGATGAAAACGAAGTTCAAAGGAAAGGTTGATTAAGCACGAGCATGGTATGGTAGATTTATTGCTGCTGTGTTGGACAAAAGTTACCAGCACTGAACATTTTCATCATTTGTGTTATAAGAAATGCTGTCAGAAAATGATATTTGTTCTTTTGAGTAAGAAATGGTTGATATGATACTACAAAGAAGAGTATAACGTCTTCACACACTTTTAAATCCCTCAAAGATAACTTCTTCGAAAATTAGTTTTCTAGCGGTTCTGATGCGCTAGACTTTTTTTATTCATTTCATTTTAAGTAAGAACAGTTTCTCTTATTCTAGAACAGTTTTGTAAGAATAGTTTCTTTAGATTTCGTTTTGATGAATTTGAATCTTGCTAACAAACAAAAAAAATTGAATGGCCGGCTTTTGGAGCAGGTACATTAGGAGCATTCACCCTTTTTGAATTTTGTTTTTAATTCATAACTGTACTGGAAGCTATAGGGCAAAAGCTTTATTTTCCTAGGCGAACTTTCAAGATATTCAAGGCTCATGGGTTCGAAGTCAACCGTATGTAAAGTGATGAAGAAAGTGTCCCATTCCATTGCTATTTCGCCGCGAATATTTATTACTCTTCCTGCAATTGAAAATGAAATGAAACGTTCGAAATCAAAATTTTCTGTGACAGCGGAATCTTCTAATGTTATTGCTGATATTGGCTGCACTCATGTTAAAATTCTATTACATACTAGGTATTTAAACATATTCAAATTGAGTTGAAATAATCGATTGAACGTTATTTTTCTGTTTAAGGAGATAAAAATGCGGTTGTTTCCGAAACAGGAATGTTTTGATTTCATATACATAGATATTGTTGCATATTGGCCAGAATTCACACATGGTTCAGCAATATTCAACAATTCAGTTGCAAGCAAACAACTTTGCCAGCAGCTACATATGTTGTTAACTTGTCTAATGAGAGCAAATCGTCCAAAATAAAATTTTCATAATGAAGCTTGTATCCGCACAGGGAATTGCGTCGAAAATCTATGGTAGACCAGATGATTTCCTGGAACAAATGATTTTCTGTCTTGTCAATAGGTGTCATATGTACACTGATTAAAAATCAAAGTACTTTCGCTGCAATTATACATAATATATGCAATGGTAAACGACTGTGTTCCTCCTTCGTTTGTTCTGCAAGTACCGCCAGAAAATGAAACTAGTTCTAGCGGTGCTAACTTGATTATACTTTTATTAATAAATAACTGTTTTAGATACAGTTTTTAAAAAACAAAATAGAAAAAATATTATATATAATGTTACCAAAACTATAAATATTAGCTTAACATCAAATAAACGTTTCAGTTTCTAGCATAGAGTTTATAATTTTTTTTTAGTTTTTGTTTTTTTAGGTCTTAGCACTTCCAATTGAGATTTTTCCTCATTTTCAGCGAACCGCATTTTTGCCTCTGTGAATTACATTCTCTAAACGTTTTTTATTTGCAAAAGTTTCATCCCCTCATTTTTAATCCTTGCGTTAAAAAAATTAATTTTGGCTCAATTCCTTTCTATTAATATTTTTGGTATTTTTATTTGAATTATTTTGCCTTAAATGGACCGAAACCTTAGTTCATAGGATATAATTACAACATTTGTCTCAATTTATCGAGTTTTCTTACATATATCTATAAAAATATGTAGCAATAGTTAAGAGTAATATGAGATGATAGAGTACTTTGACTGGAATTTCTAGTTTTCTCAGCCTTTGCCTTAAATGGACCGAAACCTTAGTTCATAGGATATAATTACAACATTTGTCTCAATTTATCGAGTTTTCTTACATATATCTATAAAAATATGTAGCAATAGTTCAGAGTAATATGAGATGATAGAGTACTTTGACTGCAATTTCTAGTTTTCTCAGCATTATAGCTGATGCAGTGTAGCTAACGTTTTCTGCATTTGAATTTAAATCAACCAATACAACCCTCGAGCCAACATTTGACTGAGTGATATCAAGTCTGCTGCTAGCCGGTATTGCCTCATTGATTCGGCTGATATTTTTATATTTAGATAAAGAAATGAATATAAATAATTTCTACTGGAAAGTCTGTTTAAATGTACCTGTATTTATCACATTACAGTCGTAAATTGATGCACACCATTTATTTCGTACTACAGCTGTGAACGGTCTCGTCCAATGAAATTGTGGTACATTTCGATACCGGTGACCTCTGGTGGCATAAACTGAACGGTTTTCAGCGGCTAATCTTTTTGTCATTTTCTTTATATTCTCGTATTGTCATTTTAAAATGTTGATATTTGGACAAACTTGGCACTAGCAGCGTTAAATTCTGTTTTCTTGCCTGAAAATTTGCTTTCCACAATGTCATTTTGTTTTTTACACATTCCATTGATAAATTCATTTCCTCACTGGTGATATTGCACACTCGACGATTATCTATTTTCAACCAAAACACTTCCAAATATATATTTCCTTGGAAAACGCTTTCTAATATAATATCGAACCAAATAAATAACAAAGTGCCGTTCAAACAGTAGGTTAGGTTAGGTTTGACTGGCTGGCACAGGGCCACACAAAGACCCATTTGGTCCGTAGCGATACCAGATAAATGAACCCGGAGAAGGAAAGTACAGTCCAAACGGCCATCGAAGGCCCCGGACTTTTTTGGGAACTGAAGTATGTCCTTCAGCCTCTGCTCCGTTACATGTGAGAGATCCACCAGCCAGGGCTCACCAAAGCAGCGTTGCCTGGTTTTCCCCAGTGCCGGGCAGTGGCACAGGAGGTGTTAGATTGTGTCAGAGACTCCCGGCTCTTGACACTTTCCACAGGTATCGCTGGTTAGGAGCCCCATTTTCATGGCATGAGCTGCTACAATACAGAGGCCAGTAATGATACCGACCAGCCGCTTGCAGTCAGTCCACGTCAAATCGAGCAGGAACTTAGTCGCTACGTGATTGTATGACCCCCACATGATTTTGGTTAGAGTAAAAACAGTAAAATAGCACTAAAAAACTTAGAAAAATTCACTTTGCAAACTTTACTTTGGTTTATTTAGCTCACACTAGTTGCAAACTTGCCAACAAAAAATAAATAAACTACAGTGTAGTTAATACGAGAATACATCAGCACTGTGAAATCGAGTCAAGTTTGAGCTCTAGCTTAATCTTTTGATTAAGTTTAACTAAATTCAAGTTTAAACTTCGACTGTGGAACCACCCCCTGCAATTTTCGTTTATTCATCGTTCAAACTCACAAGCTGAGGCTAGTCTGACGTCATTTTCATAATACGAAAAGACGACACATGCACTTGTCATTAGTTTGCTTTTATTGCTTCATGAATGAATGATTTCTTTCATAGCCTTCGACTCTACTTAGCATACAAAATGTTTTAATTGCTTTGCGTAGTTGCGATCATTCGATCAGATAGCAAGCTTTAATGCAGTGACATACATATAGGGTTATCAATTTTGTCCTTGAAAAAGTAAAACCCTGCACATCGACATTTATCAAAGATATACGTCAACCAAGCTATCATTTATTTAGTTGTAGGTTTTTCATTTTAGAATATAAATCGTTTAAGAGTCGACCAACGCGTTAAAATTATTAAATTTTACAGCAAAAAACGGCAATTCTGCCGTGTCCACATTTCACGGTTCACGAAGAGATTTGGGTCGTCATAATCGCCCTTCACAGCATACAGTGAATAAATTTGAACAAACTGGATCTATTACTGATATTGCAGGCATGTGCATCATCGAAACATTTCCACCACTGAAAATATCACTGCTGTAGCTAAAAGTGTGGAGGAAGATCCGAATTTGTCGATTCCTCGTTGAACTCAACATTTGGGCCTATTTTATGGCTCATTATGGCACATTCTCCATCTGGATTTGCATCTCCATTTGTATAAAGTCCAGCTGACACAAGAACTGAAGTCTGTTTACCATGGAAAACGCACAAAATATTTGAATTGGGTGTAGGAATAACAAGTTGTTGATGCTGATTTGTCGAGAAAAAATATTCTTCGGTCATGACGCCCATTTCTCGCTTTGTGAATACGTTAATAAACAGAACTGTAGAATATAGGAATCAGAAAATCCACAAGTGATCATTGAGAGGCCATTATATCCGGAAAAAGTGACTGTCTGGTGAGCATTATGGTTTGGTGACGTGATTGGGTCGTATTTTTTTTTGAAACGATCAAGGACGCTTCAACACCATCAATTTTGAGCGCTATGGCCGTACTCGTCTGTTAACCGATTATTTTTGGACGGAAATAAAAGACTATAATCTGGACGATATGTGGTTTCAGCAGGATGCGGCAACAAGTCTCGTAACACGGACAAATCGAGCTCTTTTGCAATAGAAATGTCCAGGACGTGTAATTTCGCGATTGGCTGATGTGACTTGGCCTCCAAAATCCTGCGATTTAACGCCTCTGGATTTATTTTTGTGCGGGTACGCGAAAGTTTATGTTTATGCGAAAATTCCCCAAACACTTAACGAACTGAAAGGAATATTCGTGAAGTCATGGCCGAGATATCGCCCGAAATATGCCGGAAAGTCATTGAAAATTACCTCAAAAGGGTTGATTCCTGGAAGAAATCCCGTGGACTATATTTAAACCATATTGTGTTTTACATATAATGACAAGGATAAATCTTTAAAATGAAATAAAAATTGCATCACTTTCCGAAATTTTGAGTTTTTTCAAGTTCACTTTTTCCAGCATGAAATGGATAAATGAAGTAATTTTCGTTTGTTAATATTATCAGGATCAAATGAAATAATTTTTGTTCGTTAGAGCTAAAACACCAATTACCTTATGGAACGAAACATAATGCACAAAACTACCGGTATTAAATAGTTCCAAAAATACCATCTCGTCCCATCGAAGTGAACAATGCATTCTTTCATACATAAGGCATAACTAAAGTGAACTTTAACGCTTACAATGCATGTTCCATTCGAGGCTTTAGCTGAGCTAACAAGTTACTAATCGTATCAAATATCTTATGCAGCCAATTATGTGAAAGTAAAATAATAATTTTTGGCATCGCACATCATACTCTCATTATAACTCCGACCAGCTTCTGAGGCAACGAACTAGCTTGAGTGATGGCATTTGTTCAGCGAAGTTTGCCATCGTACCGTCTAGGCATGCACATATCCGATCCGAACTATGTAATTCACAGATACAAACGCATGCAGAGATACGTAGGAGTTTGACTATAATGGCACTACGTAAGGAGCAAAGTCGTGCTCAGGAATTAATTAGTATCTTATCTAATTCCCAACATACCACGTCAGTCAGTCCTCCTCTTCGTAATATCCATTACGTTCATTTTCTTTTCATCATTATCTGGAAATGGAAAGCTGATCGCATTTAATAAGGCCTGTTTGTGAACTAAAGTGTACTACATAAGTGTGAATTGAGCATTCGGTTTTTTGTTCCAGTTCATTACTTGGAAATACTAGTACAAATTCGAGTCTAAATGAATTTTTGTACTCGTATTTCCAAACGAGATATATTGAACGGAGAAAATGTATACCGACAAATTGTTCGGCACGCTTTATGAGATTCAAATATGTATATATGTTTGTATGTATTGGTGCGCAACTAAGTTCTCGCTGTTTTTTCGATAAAAATGTAACTTTATTATAAAAAAAACTCTTACATCTGAATCATTCAAAGTATTGCCCATCGCTAGACACAACTTTTTCCCATCTTTCTGGCAGAGCTCGAATACCTTGACGCCAGAAGTGTTCGTCTTTTGAGGCTATCCACGAATCAAGCCATTTTCTGATGTCTTCATATGAGTTGAACTGCTGATCAGCCAGACCATGTGCCATCGAACGGAACAAGTAAAAATCGGACGGCGCAATATCTGGGGAATATGGCGGGTGGGGTAGGACTTGCCATTTGAGCGTGCCCAAGTAGGTTTTAACAGGCTTGGCAACGTGAGGCCGAGCGTTGTCATGCAGTAAAATCACTTTTTCGTGCCTCTGCTCGTATTGTGGCCGTTTTTCGCGCAGTGCTCGGCTCAATCGCATCAATTGAGTTTGATACCGTTCCCCAGTGATGGTTTCGCTCGGTTTCAACAGCTCACAATAAATAACACCGACCTGGTCCCACCAAATGCAGAGCATAACCTTCGCAGCGTGAATATTCGGCCGAGCCGACGACGTAGAAGCATGACCGGGTAGTCCCCAAGATTTTTTCCTCTTTGGATTGCTGTAATGTATCCATTTTTCATCACCTGTCACGATGCGATGAAGAAAACCCTTCCTTTCTTGCCGCTGGAGCAGTTGTTGACAGGCGAAAAAACGACGCTCAACGTCTCTTGGCTTCAACTCATAAGGAACCCAAGTTCCTTGCTTCTGAATCATCCCCAACGCATGCAATCGCTTGGAAACGGCTTGACGGGTAACTCCTAATTCTGAAGCAAGCTCTTCTTGAGTTTGGCACAAATCCTCTTCGAGCAAGGCCTCCAATTTAGCGTCTTCGAAGGTTTTGGGCCTTCCTTCACGAGGACGGTCGTCAACATCAAAATCACCGTCTTTGAAGCGACGAAACCAATCACGGCATGTTGTTTTGCTCAGAGCAGCATTTCCGTACACTTTTTGGAGCTCTCGATGCGCTTGAGCTGCCGTTTTTTTCGAATGGAAGAAGGAAATCAACACTTCCCGCAAATTACGATTGTTTGGCACAAAATTAGACATTTTTACTTAACCAGAAGTATATAATGCGAAAACGAAATCACTCATGTGTCGCAGCAGTTTGTTTACCATATGTCTAAGCTTGGTTCGTGACGTTTTGGATATGTCAAAATCGACCAACTCTTACTGCTAGAGCCATCTACTGACAAACAGCGAGAATTTAGTTGCGCACCTATTTATTTATCAGTGAGTTATTAAGAAAATATTTTCATTTTGCTCTAAATTACTCGAGAAATAATTCAGATATATTTAGAATGCAGACAGGTTTATTTGCATTTGATATTGTTGTACCTCCACCTTTTAATAAAATACCTTTCTTTAATAAACATGCTTAGATGCAATTCGATGAAACATTATTCTTTTTGATAAAATTTAAAGCTGGGATCATTATTGAAAAATTTCTCAAAATTAGAGACACCTGTGAAAATTCTCAGCAAAATGTTTAACTCACATGAAGAAAACTTAAGACGTTTACTTTATGGCTTCAATTGAAATGAAGACAGATTTTATAAAATTAATACCACGTTTTCATACAGAAAAATCCGACAACTATTTTCAACAATCTTGGGGTCTACAATTTTGTCCAGTTCGAATTTCTGCAAAAATATTCTTCGAATGTAAAAAGGAGGATGTAGTGCTGGTGGGAGATATTAATATTAATATCTTGAACGAAACGCAGCAGGACTATTAAAGCTTGATAAAAGAATCAGATTTTAGTTCTTACATCAGCCAAAGCGTGAAAGGAGATATTTGTTTAGAACACATATTTTCTAACATAAAAGCAGCATTTTGTGACAAAATCTTATCAGTAGTTACACAAATCACAGACTACAAAAGTACTTTAGTATTATTGCTCCACAGGCAAACAGTAACCAAGTAAGTAAATACTAAGCATGAAAATGTTGAAAAAATTAATTATAAATATCGAATCAGCAAATTGACCAATGAGACTTGGGACCAGGTATTATCCGCTAATAATGCTGACAAATGCTTTGGAGTAGAAAATGGCTCATTTATGCTGCTAGCACAATGACAGCTCGAATCTTTTACGGATCCTGGGTTTCAAATCATTGAAAGAGTGGATTTTTACATGAATTTTTTATAATATATTTTTATATTTTATTATTTATATACATATATTATATTTTTTGTAGTTTTAATTCTTAATTTATCATATAAAGCGCAAACCTCATTAGAATTGGCATTCGCTATGAATTCCAACATACGTGGGTTGACCCAAAAGTAATGATAATGTAATTAGACTTAACAAATATTTATTTTTCAACATAGTTTCCTAACAAGCTAATACATTTAGTCCATCTTCTTTCCAAACCCAGGATACCCTTCGAAAAAAATTCTTTGTTTTTACTCTCCAAAAACACCTCTCAAAAAACTCCTAACCATTTTCTCATCGCTGATTCGTTCGCACCCTGTTCGGATTTTTGTAATGAGTTCACTGTAAAATTTGCAAAGAATTTCGAATGATGTTCAAATTTGTTTCTCTCGAAGGGTTCTTAAAGAAAATCTTAGGTTTAAAAAAAAATAATTAACAATCGAGCCCAAGTCAAAAGTGTTTATTTATTTCGTGAGCTTTTTACATTAATAATCCTTTTGTTCACTTTTAGGCTAGAAAAAATATGGATACGAAATGGATATCCGTGTACCCATACGTGAGTGTGCCTTTTTTAATACACGCACAGCATTACTCTCTCACAAAAATTCCGCTCAGTGCGCCCCTTTCTACCGCTCTCACAACCGAAAAGCCTTAATGTTGTGTCTTATTTACGAAAAAATGTGTGAAACACCAGATCAGTTTAAAAGCGTGCAACGGGCAACACGGAAAGAAACGTCAACGTCAGTTTGATTTGTGTCGGGGACTGAAAACGTTGACTTTCAGTCAAAATTTGTCAAATAAAATTTGAAAACTTTTCGGCGTATTCGGTGGAAACGTACATCTACGTTTGTGCGCGATCATTTGTGTCGGTTTCGCGAGTAAATTAGCGGTCAAAAATAATGAAACAGTGCGATAATGAAGTGCCGCGTTCCAGGCTGTAAAAGTAGCTACCGAAGTGCTTCGCAGGGAATATCGTATTTAGGGTAAGTAAAATTCACCTTCGGCATCAATTTCGTTTTGTTTTTGTGCGAAATCATAATTAATTTCATTCACAAAAAGCACTTTAATCTCCACTCGTCGTTTTGGGGAAAGAAATGTCAAACGACGTTCAAAATGGTGATCTTTCGTGGCTTTTACATGAGCGTTAATATATGAACTGTGTAGGGCACACACCAGTACCTCATTCTCCCACCAGTAAGCAAAAAGTCGAAAATAAGCAATTTTAGGTATGTTCCCGTATTGCGATTAATTGCAATGAAGCCGTTTTTTGTACTCCGTTTTAGTACGCTTCATTGCAATTAATTGCAATTAATCGTAGTGCGGGAACAGACCTTTTATCTCGGCCGATTTCTAATCCATTCTCTCTTATATCTGTAGCAATGCCGGACTCCGAGTCTAGCACGCTGGCACACTATCTTTTAAGGGGGTAGTGCAGTTAAACTATCAATATATTATATTGTAAAATTACTTGCACATAAATAACAAATAAATTCAATGAAAACTATTATATATTCGTTCACTTTTTCGTAATTTTTTTAACACCCATCAAAATCAAGAGTCATCTTAAACTCCTTCAACAATCAGTTGAATCAAAGCAAGTATATTAATGCGGTGGCAATTGAGTCGAAAGCATTCAATGTCCTCGTCATAAAATCGTGTTCATCGTAAAGGAAACACTTGCCGCCAACCAATGCATCATAAAACAACATTATGAAGTAGTAAAAACTCTGCATCTAACTTTTACAACGCAGCTACATACCTATCCGCCATTCCGCGAGTATGCTTTCAGTCCCACATCAAACTGCTGTTATATATGTAAGCAAGCTATCATAGTGGCGCTCAATAAATTTAAAAGCTCAAGAGGTTTCCCTGTAGTTTCTCATAAATTGCTTTCTTGCTGCAGATTCTATTCTTGCTCTAGCTTAACCTCAGCGCACTAGCGATGATGGAAATAACGCGTACTTTTCTGAAAATTCAAAGACATTATTGTAAAAAGTTTTGAGCGCCATTCAGATTTAATATTACTTTTGTGCGAGATGAATTGGTAGTGAATTGAAAGTGAATGCTTCTTTGTCAATAAGCCAGTTGAACGAGGAAAGTTGTCAATAGAATGTAACTCTATGAGCATTGCTAGGTATGCTCACTCAATTACAGTCCAATTGAAACTATTTTCAAATCTTTAGAATCATCTGTGCTGCAAGTGACTTGAAATATAAATATTGTACGAATGAAAAATACGATCCAGCAGTCAAAATAATATATATTTTTCAAAATTAAATTTGAATGATACCATTGCATAGTCTATTATTAAATATCGCTTTGAACCAACAAAGTCAGCAGAGCAAAAATGTGAGCGTTCAGAAAATAAATTTATGATTCATATCAGTGACTAAATTTACTTTGTAACATCACTGCTGTTAAAATTGAGCTGCATTTTAAAAACCGAAATCAACCTCAACGAAACACTCATTCATTCTGACTCATATTAAGAAATCGCAAAGTTTACCCTCATCGAACGCCGTGTGAAATATAGCACTTGTAACAATAGAAAATCCATTAAGGGTTGAAAGAAGAATTCTCAATAATTTCTCCAAGGGCTCACAAATCTCTGGATGATGGCTGATCTGTCAACGATATGAGAAAGTAAGTCAAGGGAAGAAAAACAATTTCGATAATGAAAAATTGCTTTGACGTCACCTTAGTAGTTTTAAAAAACAAGGCGCAAGTTGTTGGTTTACATATTTACAGATTTTATGCAAGTATAATGCAAGTAAAAAATACAAGTTAAAATAAATGAGAAAGAAAGAATATAAAATAATTTTTCATTCAATTATTGACAATTTCCGGCTTTGTTATATTATGCCTCAGTACTCCCTCCCTTGAAGGGAAATTTAGCAAAACAAATATTTAAAAACAGAAGAGTTATTCTAAATAGGACTAACACACTATGAACACTGTGGTGGCTACATATGTTTTCTTTAAATTGGCTACAAATATAAGCGCGATTTTCACAGATTATAGAACTAAATGTATATTAGGATAACTTTGCCTACAAGTTGATATATCATTATCGGTCAGCATATCTGCTTAGTTCGCAGGAGGCGTATGACTCAGCTCCACTGGCTCCCAGCACATTCATCTGCTTCAAATAGGCCCAGTGCTTTGGTCACCAAGCTAGAATCGGTCGTGGAACTAATTTAAGCGTAGCTATTTAACTAAACTCCGAATGCTAAATTGACACTTTACATCACGAGAAAAGTGAATAACGGTTCTCTTCATCCCACAATCGTGAACACTAATTGTAAACTAGTCCACTACCAACTTTGGCCCTCAGAGTCGACAAGGCTTTTAGTCAGACAGCTTTAAACGGCCCACAGACGAGAGATCTCGTCGACAACCAGATCTGCAATATGCGATATCTGCAACGAAATTCTCTGTCTGTGGGCTAATCTCAGGTTGCATTTTTAGTCTCTGCAACGGTTGCAGTAAATATCAAAATTTTTTGATATTTGGTGGGCGGAGCTACTGGTCGACGACCACGTTGCTGTGACTGTTGTGATTTTGAGACTAGAATGGAGATCTCATTTGAATTTAGTGTAACGTAATGGTAACATAATTTGAAATCACTGGTTTAACGGACTGAATTGTGTATGAATATGCTCAACAAGAGTCAGTTAGCATACCTCATGATCCCGTTAATGTTTTATTTATTTCAGGAAATATTTATGAACGAAAAGAATAGATGTGGAACAAAAATATCTTTAAACATTTTGCAGCAACGGATATTTAGTTCATTTTCAGTGCTGCCTGCCTATGATGACCGCCAATTAAAATTCAATAAAAATGTATTTAGAGGGCAAAATGTGTCTGAACCAGAAAGTACAAATACCTAGATAGAATTTCAAACCCTATTAAAGCACAATTGGTGCCAGCTCATGATACATACAAATTTATAATTTCCTTCGAAAATCAGTTAATACCCGCCTTATACGAACAATTACTGCCTGATTATTTTTAATTAAAATTAAATTAAAATTAAAAATTATTTAGAGGGATCTATGACTAGGCTACAGATGCCAGAAGCAGAAAGTAGAAATACCTCATATACCCGAGTATATGTAACTGTTCGAAATTACTTTACGTAAAACATAATTTGCTAACAATGCTTACAATGTATGTCTTCCGTTTTCTTACAACGAAAATGACCTGAAAACACCCATTCCAAAGCGTGTGTTGCCTCAACGAAAACAACGTTCGAATGAAATTGCAATTCAAGTTGCGATTACATTCTCTGTCTGTGGCAAATCAATTGAGATCCAGTCGACGACCAGATCTCCGTGTCTGTGGGCCGTTTTAGTTTTCAATCCTATTGAAAGAAAAGTTAAATGCATTTAACGCTCAACACAAAAAGCCTAAATCAATGACAGAGAGATTCAGCTGTTGACACTATTTCAACAGTGATTGGGGCGGTAGCAAGAGCCGAGGAGGCATACTGCAGCGCCCGACCAGAGTTCACACTTTACTTCGTTTGAAGTAGATTTACTTCATTTTTCAATTGAAAATGATAACTACTTCACTACTACAGTTTCTTTAAATTCTACTCCGTTTTTAGTTTTTTTTTCTATTTTTGGTGAAAACCACCACCTTTATTCATGAATGTAAACAATTTTCCCTATTTTCTGAGTGTAGCGTGGTCTGAGAGATCAGTAATACAAAACAATTCTTCAAAACATACATAAGTAAATCGTAACATTTTTGAGCGCCGTACGTTTATGTATTTTCCAAATGTTAAAGTTAAAAATTGGAATCGCTTACCTGCAAAAACTGTTAGAAATGAATTTACGGCATAAATTAATGTATTTACGACAAAGCATATTTAAATCTTCGTTATCAATAATATATCATTTTGACTATTTCAAATTTATTGACGGGTATTATCAATAAAAATTAATCAAAATGATGGATATAATTATGTTTTGCTTGTATAATTTACATCGACTAATTTTTTTTAATAAAAACTTGACAAATTGAATTCATTGGCACTGATTTACTCAATAAGCTTTACCGTTATACTTAGTATGATATTTTTAACCAATTTTTACGAAAATTAAATGAATACTGTAAAACCAATGACTCCAATTTGTAGTTTAGTTCATTTCTTATTAATCTACTCCAATTTTTAGACAACTTCTACTTGTGTTCAAAAAGTGTGAACCCTACTGGTGATGCTAGATGTTCAAGATGCCTTCAATTCGGCTAAGTGGACATATGTGCTTTGGGCCTTCGTGCATAGCTTCCGCATTCCTGACTTCTTGTTGATTATGATGCGTGACTGTTTTAAGAACCGATAGCTGCTGTTTGACACGGACGAAGGTGTTCAGAGAAGATTTATAACGTCAGGGGCAGAACAGGGGTCTATCTTCAGACATGATCTCTGGAATATCGTTTACGGTGGACTGCTATGCCAGGAAACGCCAAAAGATGTGTTTGATGTGGCAGTAGTAATCATTTCTAGAACTGCCGAGTTTGACTAAATTACACTGAAAAAAATTCACATGGCGCCCAGAGCCATGTAACATAGCGCATTATTTATGGCGCCATACGCTATGTACATAGTACTCTGAGCTATGCAATATGGCTCCCAGCGCCATAATGTCAGAATCTACATAGCGCGTGGTCCTATGTAACATGGCGCAGCATTTATGGTTCCACACGCTATGTACATAGTGCCCTGAGCTATGCAGTATGGCTCCCAGCGCCATAATTACATGGCACAGAAATTATGGCCCCACACGCTATATTATATAGTGCCATGAGCCATGTAATATGGCTCATGGCACTCCAATTATAACTCGCAGCCATGCTGTGTGAGGGAATGTATAAATGTCAACAAGTGACATTAGAGTTTGTGTCTACATAATTGACTCATTTTGAACTGAAGTACTGGCTGCGATATTTTCGATACTTCGACCGGTGAATTTTCATACTGGAGCAGGAACATTCAGTAGTGAGTATGTTGACTCGAATTTATCGAATTTATATTTGGTGGAATTTACAATTGGTGCACTGAAAAAACACATCGCGCCAGACGCCATAGTTTATAGATTTCTGGCACCATGTACATAGTCAATTTCAGTCGATTTGTGATAAAACATAGCGCCAGACGCCATAGTACATAGGAGCAGACGCTATGCTTATAGGCCTTCACGCCATGTGGATAGTCCTCCACGTCATGCACCATAGTCCTCAACACCATGTGCTATAGTCCTCCACGCCATATACTACAGTCCTCCACGCCATGTACTATAGTCCTCCACGCCATGTACTATAGTGCTCTATGCCATGTACTATAGTCCTCCATGCTATGTAATATAGTCCTCAAAACCATATACATGGCGTGGAGGACTATAGTACATGGCGTGGAGGGCTATAAGCATAGCGTCTGCTCCTATGTACTTTTCGCCATGTATTATGGCGTGTGGCGCTATATTTTATCACTGTCCCTAAATCGACTATGTACATGGCGCCAGAAGTCTATAAATTATGGCGTCTGGCGCCATGTGTTTTTTCAGTGTAGACTCCATTGAGTCATGTAAGTGGTGGAATGGTGGATGACCGAACATGCTGATAAAACGGAGAATACCGACTGCAGAAGTCCAGACCAGCAAGTTGGTAAGGTATCTGGGAGTGGCGGCTGCCTAAGCAGGTTGGTGACTGACATCGGTGGTGGCTTCTAATGGCGACTACTAGCTGCATCTTGGTCTACGGGACGAAAATGTGGGTAAACTCACTCCAAACGAAGAAATTTAGAGCACGGATTGGCAGTGTCCAACGTAGTGGTGCCCTGCGTATAGCAGTAACTACTGCACGGTGTCGAAAGATGCCGTGATGATGGTAGCCGAAGTAATGTTGAAAATCTGCTAGTGAGCGCAGTGAAGGGTACCTCACACGCTTCTGCCGAACACTCCAACTTTGGCAACAACAATGGAGTGCAAGCAACAAAGGTTAACAAGAAAAATACTTAATATGATAATTACGAGCCATTTTATCGGGTAGTTTTGTTTTAATTTGTTTGGCGTGAATTATTAGCGCACTGATCTACTTTAATTATTTTTGTGAAATGCACGAATGAAACTCAGGAAAAAAGCTCATCGTAAGTTGTTTTCCAGCATTCCGAATATCACAGTGTGAGATCTTTAGCAAGTCAACCTTCACACTGAAATCAGTTTTCAAAATGTAATTCAGTCACTGAAAGGAGTGTAACAAAAGAATAATTTCCTAACAAGAGAATCAAACACTGTTAAATGGTTTACATTTAACTAAGAACAGTAATACAAAGTTTCTTTTGAGCGAATTTCGTCCGTCTATCTTTATTCACTAATATATAAATATTCTGGTAATTGGAAAAATACAGATGTTTTCTTGCTTCGGGTCAGTATTCAAGAAATAAATCCGTTCAGGAGCTACACTCTTTAAGCAATTATTTGGAACACAATTAACAACCTCAAGCCCTTAATGTGCGTATAGATGGCGTCTAATAACAATAATTTTCGTTAAGACATCATTATGCAGAACGCCCATTAACCGTTTGCTTTGTATACTACAGTGGCAGTGCACATAAATACCGTTTCTTCCCTATCAGGACATACGTAGGTCGAATGGCGTAGGGTAAATTGGGACTGTCTGCACAGGTGTTTTGACATTACCATAGTACAACAACTTTTTTTTCGGCGTCGGTACAATTATCTTCTAATACCTTAGTGTCCAATCTGTGTTTATTCGACAAAAAGCTGAATTAAAATGCCGAAAATGCTACGAGATTTTCCATAAGTTGGCTATTTTATTTCAAGCCTATGGCACAAACACTGTTAGCCGATGGATACCCACTCTCCCACGGAACTTTATAAAAGCCTGAACCAGGAGATGAAAGCAGGAATGGACGACATCAGATATTGATGCGGTGTAATGCTGGATGCGAAATGGAATTTGTGGACACACCGAGATAGCAGAATGTCTTTACATGAAAATTTCTTAACGAAGCACGAGCCATAAGATGGCTAAGTCTATCTGCAAATGAAAATCGACCGAAAAAGATACACTACGAATCCGAAGGCTACATAGGACTGACGCGTTGGTCATAAATAGAATTAGAGCGAGAGCGAATAGGACGGAACGATATCAAAAAATTTGTCCATGTAATAAAATTTCCTGGATCACGTACACAAAAGAATTACTCAAGCGGATATAATGGCAACATAAAAATCTTTTCGGTATTCAAGCACTTTGCCATGTTATGCTACAAGCATTACGCATTACTTTTCGTCACGAGTGCTATCCTTTCGGGAATATTTTGTAATTCATAGCCACCTCATTGGTATTATTACTACAGTACCCGTAGTTTATGCTGTTATTGGTTTGCAGCACTAAATTAGGAAGTTTGTTTCCATGATGAATGACGGAATCTATGAGAAAGATTGTCGAAGGAAATTATGAGGCTCTAAAATTGTTTTTGGCGAGTAAAGGAGATGTTTTGATTTTCGGCTGCGTATTTGATAAACATATCTTTTTTGAGAGTTCAAAGATCGTCAGTGAAAACCCACTAGCTCGAAGAATAGAGCACTAAGTTAGCTAAATATTTCTTGTTGCTTTCTATTAAACAGTTTCAGTTTCTATCACACCGTCATCCATACTTAGCGCCAACAATTTTACGTCGATACTAGGACTGGTGGAGAAAAGCACAAACATCGAAAAATTTCAAGGACACGGAAAATCAATTGTTTTTCCCCAGAAGCTAAATCCGATAATTATATCCGATACCTTTTCGTTTTCCAGGCATGCCTGGTGTCTGCACCCCAAAGACCAGAATCTATTGTGCAATAATAATTGCTTATCACAGCGTTGAATATTTATGTTCGTCGTGACATGAATTGATGACACAAAGCAATTAGAACGTAAGTGAGGATTCAAGTCTTTGTACATCGGAGAGTTCGTTACGAATCAAGAAATAAACGAAAACATTGCATGTATCAAAACAGTTTTGTTACGCTAGACATAGCCGACAGGTATTTTTTTAATTTGAATATATTTTCAAGGGGGTATTCCGGTTTTTCACGCGATAATCGTTCATTATTTCAATATGAATTTTAATACATAAAAATAAATACTCAATGGATATGGCTTTATTTTGCGTTTATTGCAGGATTTAAACTTTAGAAAAAACTTGGATTTAAAAAAAAAAGTTGAAAATTGTTGTTGCTATGAGGGCTTGAAGTTGACCTTTGAAAATCAATCTTGGTAGGATTGCGTCCGTTTGAATTATCTGAAATTAGCAAATGAGGTGTCATTTTACTCAGGAGAATACCCGTTACAAGATGAACTACGCTTATCAATATCCAATTATTCGTTAAAAAATGGCAGCTTATAAAAAAAAATTTTCTAAGTTTTCCTTTTTTTTTTAGTTTTTTTATTAAAAATTATAGTTAATTGTTTTGTATTATCACAATCGTAGTTCATCTTTTTCCTTAAATTAAAGCAAATAATTTGATATATCACTCATTAAATTCTGTAAGACTGTTTTCGAGAAATCTTGCCAAGAAGTTGAGAAAAGATGGTTTTGAGAAAATCGCGTTTAAAGTTTTATCTCAAACACTCTCGTTTCAAGCGTGCCGGGGATTTACCAGAGATGATAGTGGTGGAAATGCGAATAACTTCAAAACGAAAACAGATCACTCATTAAATTCTGTAAGACCGTTTTCGAGAAATCTTGCCAAGAAGTTGAGAAAAGATGGTTTTGAGAAAATCGCGTTTAAAGTTTTATCTCAAACACTCTCGTCTCAAGCGTGCTGGGGATTTTCCAGAGATGATAGTGGTGGAAATGCGAATAACTTCAAAATGAAAACAGATACTGCGATAAAATTTTCAAGCAAGATTATATGATCATAGTGGAATAAGAAAATGCAAAAAAAAAATTTTCGATTTTCTCAAACCGAAAAACCCTAATACCCCCTTAAATATGCAAGTCCATGAATTTTTGTGAAAATAAAAGATGCGGCTCACAAACAAACGGCTTGGTTTTTTTATGCCTTGGCGAGGTTGGTTCCGTGTCTGCTTTACCCAAGAGAACAAAAATGTGAGAGTTGAAGTTTGTCAAACGCTCCTTGTTCGTTTTCAAATTGAAAAGCAGGCTTTTTTACAATGGATTGGGACGTGCGTTGAAAGCTGGGCTCACCACTACACTTCCGAGCCAAAAAAGGCTTCTATGGAGTGGAAAAAAAGACGGGGAGCCAGGACTATCAAAAACCAAAACTCTATGTCAGCCGGTAAGGTGATTGGGACTCTCAAGGAGTTTTACTCGTTGATTTTCTTCACGATGCTTCCTACTGTTCACTTTTTGGCGAGGTTTGAGCTGCATATCGGTCAAAAAAGCGCCGTCAGCCCACCCGAGACGTCCTGCTCGTGCACGACAACGCAAGACCCCACACCGCAGCACTAACAACCCAAAAATTTGATGAAATTCATTGAACAAAACTTGTTCATCCTCCCTACAGCTCTGACTTTCCACCTTGCGATTTCGATACATTTGGTCCTCTCAAGAAAACCCTTGGAGGAGAGCGTTTCGCGAACGATCAACAGTTACGCTGTGGTTCCGAATCAAGCGAGTAGACGGTTGTGGCGAGTGAGAGTGTACAAGAGGGTTTTTAAATGTACGCGAAGTAATTATAGTGGCTATGACACACAAGTTTCAACAAGCGCGACTTATTTAAGTTAACCTTTAGGTAACTCAAAAATAAAACTTTAGTTTTTAACGAATACAAATTGTTCGTTTATTACACTTCGAATTGGTGTTTATCGTACAGTGGTGGTCTTAAGACTAAATTCTGTTTTACATTGAGTTTGAGTTTCGCATGTCGAGTACGTTTCCCAAATCGCGGAATGTTTCTCACGGCAAATTGTTGCGTTGGCAGAAATTTTCCGTGGGAATTGAAAAGTGCGGACTAACGTCTAGACTTAGCCGTTTCCAGTTAAGCTGGCTGCTACCTGAGCCGTTCATTTTCCGCGGATCGCAAGTTTCGGTTATCGTTTTTATGTTTTCTGTGGATTTGGGTAACGTAACTCGCGTGTATAAGAGCCACTATTATTACTACGCGTACATTTAAAAACCCTCTTGTACACTCACTCACCACAACCGTCTACTCGCTTGATTCGTAACCACAGGCTTAGTTGGATACCCGCCCGAAGTCATTCTTCGAAAACGGCATGAAACAGCTACCTGTTCGATGGGAAAAATGAATTACTAAGGAGGGTAACTATGAACGTAGAAAAATAACTAGTGTGTTTTCCTCTTAAATGAAAAATAAATGTATTTTTGCATAAGGCTCGTTTATATTTGAATGCCCTTTGTTTATACACACATCCGACAAATATTCTCTAAAATACGCGCATACTTATTAAGACGTCTTGGAGCGATACAGGGTGTTTTGAAACTTTGAGTGCATTTTCTTCGGAACTTTTGTTTCAATCGGTCAGTAAGATTTCTCAGAAACAGCTGAATCGATCAGTCACAAATTTTTAGTGATTGATCGAAGACTATTTCTCGCCGAAATATATTTGACATTTAATAAACAATTTAAGGCCAAAAATTGAAGCCACCAATTTGTTAAAACTTAATATTTTGCTTATCCCTTCGATCAGTTACTAGTTAATGTTTAATATTGACGAACCATTTTCTGTTTTTTCATGTAAAGTAGGCTGATCCAAGAATATCGTTTTTTATCGTTTTTATAGAGAAACTCCCGGTGATCAGCTGTAGCAGCTTTAGCAATTATTATTTTTACAAACCAAAATTTTTTCGATAAAGCTAAAAGTATCCAACAGATGCGTATATATTTTTAAGTTAATCAATCAGAATGAAAAATTGAAAATAAAGATAAAATCTTGAAAAATGGTCTTTTTATCGGCTTTGTAATTGCACACAACCCATTAAACAGCGGTTTCCCTTAAAATTAAACTCTTTGCTTCATCGCTCTTATAGTGAGAATTCTCAAGCTTATCCATTCAACAATGTGAATCATTTTGTTACCAAAGTAACACAATCAAAACTCATTCAATGCATAATATATGTATGTACATGTGTGAAAGGATTTAGTTACGTCATATTACCGAAAATTATACAATCTTATTGAATTATATAAACTATTACTACACCTACAAGACATACAAACACTTAGACAATACTAACTTCTAAACATGCTTAAATAGCCATAAATGCATGCACTTTATGTAAGAGCCGGTTTAGACGAGCGGTTTTTTGCTGGATCCAGCACGAGCTTTCAGGCAAGAGAAGTGAAGGACGGAACGGAACAGCGAGCACGACTGATATAGTTGGCCATCGAGCACGGCAGCGATTTTTCTGTCATTTTCTTAGAAAAAATTTGAGGCACAGACATTTTTTTGGTAGAAAGCAGTCTGTATATCTATAGCCCAGTGAAATCCTACATAAAAAAAGGCGAAACTTCGGAAAAATTAGGGGAAAGCTGAATTTTGGTATGAACCTTGGTACTGGTGTGTTGAACAAAATGTCAAAAGTCCCCATCGATCCGAGTGCTGCGTCACTTTTTATACGGGGTCAAAGGTCACCAAAAGTGACCTTTCCTTAATATCTCAGTAACGGTCAATTCTTTCGAAAAACAATGTATGACGAATTTGTAGCTTTCCAACAAAAAAGATTATATAACTTTTTCCTGTAATCATAACCGTTTTTGAGATATTTTGATCTAAACATTTGATACTAGCAGCATCCTCTTTCTCAGGGCATGTAAATATTATCCGATTTTGATTACGACTTGGAAAGTTTGTGAGTTTGTTTTTTTATGTTCAAGAGGCGCATGAAAAAAACAAGTAAACAAACTTATCTACCATACTCCAGGATAGGTGGAAAAGGGTGCTCCGAAAAGTTACCACCACCCCTCGCCCCCCTTTGCCATATAACTTGTAGGGACGTCTGCTCGCTACTCTCTTTTCGGAAATAAACTGTATTGCTGCATCATTGGTATGGGATTTTCCACGAAAAAGCAGAACAAGACAACAACATTGCAAGTGAAAATAGGTTTTGTAACATATCATGGCGCTAGGAGTATGAAAAAGCAAGATAAAAACATGGCATAATTCTGTAAACGCTCATTCTTGACATTATAGAGGCTCAACCCGCTGCAGACTATCCCCTAATAATCAATTTTTTACCAATCCTGTGATGACTACGTAGCGCCAAAGGGACATGACACGTCTCGAAACCAATTTGCACCTGAAATTGCTTGACCTTGCCCTGATCGTTCATGGGATTAGACGGTATGGAAAAAAAACTAAAAAACCGGCTATTTCGGAATGGTTCGTTTGCGGGGGTGGGTAGGGTGGGGGTAGGGTTTGGGTGTAGGGGTAGTCTCACGATGTCAATAATAGACAATTTACAGGATAAAAAGTGATCCTATCTTGTTGAACAGTGTGCAAAGAGTAGGCAACGAGCCCATTTCTGAAGATTTGGGATGGATGCTCAAGGATACCATTTCATGGCAAAGGGGGATGGGGAAACTTTTCGGAGCACGCTTTTCCATCTAGCCTGGAGCATGGTTGTTAAGTTTATTTACATGTTTTTTTCATGCGCCTCTTAAACATAGAAAAACAAACTCACAAAAATGCCAAGTCGTAATCAAAATCGGATAATATTTACATGCCCTAAGAAAGAGGATGCTGTTAGTTACAAATGTTTAGACCAATATATCTCAAAAACGGTTATGGTTACAGGAAAAAGTTATATAATTTTTTTTGTTGGGAATTTTTTAAGCTACAAATTTGTCGTACATTGTTTTTCTGAAGACGTAACCGTTACTGAGATATTTTGGAAAGGTCACTTTTGGTGACCTTTGACCCCGTATAATAAGTGACGCAGCGCTCGGATCGATGGGGACTTTTGACATTTTGTTCAACACGCCAGTACCAAGGTTCACACCAAAATTCAGCTTTCCCCTAATTTTTCCGAAGCAACATGTTAGATTTCCCCGGACTACTATACGTATATTTATACGAATATAAAAAACTGTGTGCTAGCACAGCCAGAAATCGCTCGTGAAAACTTGCAACGAGCACCATCGGCCAGCAAACTCTGTGCTGGCAAAGCACAAAATCGCTCGTCTAAACCGGCTCTAAGGCTACTCTCATTCTAAGCATCTTAACTTCCAACTAAAAATCATTTGAAACTGCTGTCGAATCAATCGCAATCACTATCTGACTATCTTCACTTACAATTCGAAGTAAATTTTTTAAATGGAATTTCTTTATTCAATCGAAATACGATACAAATGCGCTTCTCTGCTGAAACTCACATTCGGCTATTCTTCCCACTTGTCGTGCATACTTACATACCTACATGCATGCAAGTACGAGTACATCCTATGTCACAACTATTCGGTTCGTATTTGCATCGAGGCTCGAAGAATGGAGAACTTCCGAAAAGTTAAACTGATTGTGAAGACGACGTACTCTTTAATAAGAATTAGATATCCCGAAGGTGTATTACATTTCTGGAATGGCTGACAGTTCAATTTAGCCGTTTCCCAAAGGGATAAGCTAGGTAAAATGAAATGAAATAGGATCTTGCTTTTCGTAACGGAACTCGTAAGCGTTAGCATGTAATTACTTCAGGTAATTCTCTTTACGAAAGATATAATACATTGTAGGTTATTTGACAAGGTATATTCGAAGATTGAATTGAGATAATTTTCGGTTCTTAGTAGCGGTTACCTTCGGATGGCCAACGTAGTTGGAATAGCAAAATAGGTGTATTATGTGGAATTGCAGAGTCAGTAGGACATTGCGTGTAATCTTTAAATCACTGCTTTTACTATTCCCAGCCAATGCCATTACTTATCAAAATGTCAATGCCGATGCAAAAATTAAGTTTTGCATAAAAAAGAATACTATACAGAGGCAATGAGGACAAGAAGAATAGACGAAAAACAAGAATAGTGAGGAAAATTTTTTCAATAAAATAAGTAAGTGACACTCAAAGTAGTCGAATTCGTTCGCTATCAATGAAAAAGCTTCTGGAGAAATCCAACCACGATCAGAATCCAAGCACCAAGTCAAGACTTAAGTACATCTCAAAAACTAAGCTCATTATTACAATAAATTGTATCATTTTCAAATATAAGAAACTAGTCTGTGTTTATCGATTCTTTGAAATTTCAAACTAATCTAATTTCTATTTATAACTATCTTCAAGTCATGTATGTAAGCACACTTTTAAATTCACATTGTCCAACCCCTAACAATCATTTGGCCTATGCAGTCTCGAGTAAACACAATATTAGCACTGAATTTCACATAAAAACTGCCACTCGATCTACATATCTAGTAATATCCTCAAAGCAGCAGAGTCCACACTTTTTTAGCCTGCTCTAATTTTTATAAATGTGGATATTGTAGTTTCATATAAATTTCAAATTATTACCTCAGTCAATCTGTGAATCTGAGCTTGGCTTCACAAAAGCAATGCAGCTGCTTTGAACTTATTTTGAAGAAATAGCTTTTATATGCAATGGAGGCTTAAACATTTCTTAAAGATTTCCAATATTTATTAAAGAAGCCACTCGAACAATATTTGCTTTTTGTATTTTCATCGCAAGTTTTAGGCATTTTTTCGAATAACGCTGACTAGAGGAAATTTGTCCTATTTTACCCAAATGAATTTTCGCAGCAAATATTCACACATATCACACACATAAGACACATATCAAAAATTCAGATTGCTTTTTGTGTCGCATTCAACAGCTTTTTAGCTGCTTCCAACGGTTTCGTTTCAGATTTTGTTACATTTTCCTTAATTTTTAATTTGATGATATTATGTAGCATTTCCACATGTTATAACTTTTATAAGGAAATATTTCCCAAAGTAGATGGATGCCGTGGCTATTTGAATTTTCATAAGAAAATATTTCCCAAAGTAGATGGGTGTCGCGGCTGCCTGTTCCCAGCAGACTCCAGAAAAAAAAACACATAGGCACACAAGGGCTCATTGTAATATCGCATTTTGTATAGTGCACAGCCCGTATTAAGTATTGATGAACTGGTTGATCCTCTTCAGGTTCACCGATTCTGCTGCGGTTAGAGTTTTTCTCAAAGAGCACAAATTTTCAAACCTCACCGGAGTGAAAAGTCTTCAACCAAGAAAACTTTTCATCTAATTTCAGTGTATTACTCTGCAAATATATTTATAAATGTATAATTCTAATATAAACTTTCCCAACACCTTTATTAATGAACCTATTTTTTCGAACAAATTTGCCAGTGGAATAAGGAATAATAAATCTCTCAGTGTTAAATTTAAGATAAAAGCTATTAATGAAAGATCTTCAGTACATTTTTAAGCTTATAATTGAACATATTCAGCAAAAAAAATTTTAAAACTCTGCAAAAGCTTTTTGTATCCCTTACCTCTTTGCATGTATTTTGCAGTTTCCTACATCCCCATGGTATATTATTAGCCCAATTCTAGCATAGCAAGAGTTTCTTATATTCTCTCCTGGGAGACTCGAAAACAACAAAACAAAATCTACCAGGCAAAGCTTATTCATTTATCACAATCAGAAATTTTTCCGGAAACGAAAGAAAATAGCGAAAAAGGATAACAATTTTCCTTGAAAAATAATGTTTACTTATCACACTTCCTTCTGATGTAGCCAAACGCAATTCGTATGTATGACTAAATGTATATTATATGTTCAAAGGAATGCATATACTGTTCGTATATTGAAAGATAAACAAGACGAGAAGTCTAACGTACTCCTCTTTTCAGCTCGGTTCTTTTCTGTTTATTTTATTTTTTTATATTGAATGACTCGGAACAGCCAACAACGTTCATTATTTGGCGAAAGGATGGTCTAGTCAAAGTAACAATTTGACTTTTAAGTTGACAGTGAAAAATGACCTGATACTACATTACTTTCTTTTCACCGAAAACTTATATTATGTACATGTGTTTGCGCGATATTGACACACACACGTGTCTGTACAAGTGCCATTGAAAGGATGGCTGACATTATTGATCCGGTTTGTCAACATAAATTTGCAGCTGCTATACGAGTTGACATAAGTAAATGTAAGGATCAGAATTGCTGCTAGGATACGAATGTGTACATCAGATTGGAATCGATTTATTGAATATGTTGCATCTGTAGACAATCATACCACTTTCATAAACTCAATACAGTTTCCATAATTTCCTACGATTGGTTTTTTTTTCGCTAGGTTATAAAACCTAGCAACAAAGGGGGACTTTTGAATTTTTTTTAGGGTTATGAAAGCTTAATATCAGATTTTTCGTTTATATTTTTATGTCTCGCAAAAAATAACAATCAGAGCACCAAATATTATCAGCAGATTTTTAGCTTAGGTGCAATTTTGAAAATTGAAAAAAAATCATTGAGGATGAAAGGAAAGAGGGAATTTTATTTCGGGCTATCGCTATACATTTTCTTTTAAAATGGTAATATATCAAGAACTAATAAAATGCTAATAGGTGATCGAATAATTGATTCATATTCCGGCAAAAAAAGGTTTATAAATATCTAAAATTTTCGCCATTCGTGCAATATAAGTTTCTCAAAATTTTATTTAATTGCAATTTAAATCAATGATATCATGAAATCAATAAATGGTTGAATGCAAATTCTTAAAAAAAAAATTTTGCAGATCAACAAAACGATTTGCAAATAAATGATTATCGTTTGAAACATGCAGCTAAAATAAAATAAATTATACACTACAGCACCAAAAATTGGTGAATGCGTAACACAGTTGAAAAAGATAAATTGCTATGTCGCAGTCTGACCCAAGAGATTGCAAGTTATAACAAAATCATCGAAGTTGCACATTTTACAAACAAAAATCAAAGAAATGCTTTTTTTAAATGTCAAACCTCAGATCCTATGTATCAGCTTTTGTTGTCTGAAAATGTTATTGCCAAATCAAAGTGTAGGAAATATGGTACAAAAACAAGGTACAAAAATCACATATAATATATCAAATTAAAAGTAAAAATGGAAAAGTAAAGTAAAGTAAAAACAAAAAGTAAAAACAAACAAGTTAAATAAGTAACAAACAAATTAAAAAAGAAACAATTACATTAATAAATAATAATCAGTAAATAAAACATTGACATAAAAGCTATAGCTTAAGGTTTAGGGGTATGGATGGCATGCAAAAAAGAGCAAATAACGCATAAATAAATTAGTTAAAAATAGATAACAAATAAAGTAATAAATAAATGACAAATAACTAAATGAATAACAAATGACAAATAACTAAGTGAATTTAAATTCAAATTAAATATACAATACATGTATTTATATTAGTATGGTGGGTGGAAAGGGGGAGACTATGGAGAGAGAGCTTTCATAATTTTTTTTTTTGAAGTTGATTTAGATATCGTAGGGGAAA
Source organism: Nemotelus nigrinus (assembly GCA_947369275.1). NCBI lineage: Eukaryota > Metazoa > Arthropoda > Insecta > Diptera > Stratiomyidae > Nemotelus > Nemotelus nigrinus. The sequence continues at coordinate 26,922,025 of OX376372.1, read as the reverse complement.
TGTTCTCGCTCATGCTATTGAATAGCCTGCAGCACCTATTTACTGGCTCGTTTGCTGCATTTGTTGTGTTGTGTTGGTATTCCATAAGCAATCGTCGGGATCTAGTGACTCTCAGGGGCTGATTGAGCACAAACTTTTCTTTCAAGTAGGCAACATTAACCACGTCTTTGATGACATCGAAGCTGAAGCAGGCAGATAACATTAATCTTCTCGACGCAAGGGGTAACAAGTTAATACATTTAAGGCGATATTCGTATGGTGGTAGATTACTGAAATCATAAGGGTTGAAAAGATCGCTCAGAGCGAAAAGTAAAAACTGCTTCTGAATAGACTCAAATCTTTGGCCGTGAATTTCGAAATCCGGGTTCCAGATAGTGCACGCATATTCAAGAAGAGGACGCAGGAGTGAAATATATAAGGATTTAGTAACCCAGAGATTCTTAAACTCTTTGGTTCGTCGCTTAATGAAATCAAGTTGTTTACTTGCTCGGGAAAGCACTCTATTGTAATGTAGATTGAAGCGGAGCTTTTCATCCAAGATGACATTGAGATCTAATATGTTGTCAACCCTACTGAGTGTCGTGTTGTTGAGGCGGTACTTATAATGAACGCGTGCAGTTTTGCGAGAGAAGCTAATTGCGCGGCATTTGACAATGTTAAGAAGGAGCTTGTTCGTGACGCTACAATGGTCTAGAGAGTTCAGTTTAGACTGAAAAAAGGTCGCGTCAGATTGTGACCTGATGACATGGTAGATTTTGAGGTCGTCCACATGTAGTAAATGAGGAATATCAGATAAAACCTCCGATATTTCAGATATAAAAATATTAAAAAGAAGAGGGCCAAGATGACTTCCTTGAGGTACACCGGATTTAACGTAAACTTTCTTAGAAATAAGACCTTGGAATTTCACGAATCGCGAGCGGTCGTAGAGGTAAGAGCCAAGCCACTTAAGTAAAGATCCTGCAATTCCGAATCGTTTCAGCTTGAGGATCAAAATAGAGTGATCAACTCGGTCGAATGCTTTGCTGAAGTCTGTATAGACTGGGTCAATTAGATCACCTTTCTCTATTTTGCACAAAACATGAGAAACAAGCACCATAAGATTAGTTGTAGTAGAACGACCTTTCTTAAATCCATGCTGCTGCTCGTTCAGTCGAGCGTCGACCAGATTAAAAAATTTTCAGTAGATGATTTTCTCAAATAGTTTGGGAATAGCAGATAGAATGGCGATGATAATAGCGGATAATACAAAAAGGTACGAGTATAAGTAGAAAACGGTACCTTGGAAGTAAATGAAGGTCTGATAAAATGGTAATATATGGAAAACAGGACACAGTGCTCAGATGACCTCTCGAAAGACCATTAATCATTAAAAGGATTCATAAAAGGACGCATTCATCTACGTACGCTCTACCTGACAGGAGGTTGGAAATTTTTACGATGGAAAGGCGCTTACTATACACACGGGTGACAAATTCAAAATTTGAGGAAAAGTGAGCGGGTAAACCTGCTTTTTACAGAATCAATAGCACCAATTAAGCGACGGTAATGAATAGGCCATATTCGACCACAATACTCGAGGACACTATGTTCGAAGGAGATATGCATGCCAACATAGAAGGGAATATCACCAAAAGATCTGGACGCAGTAAAAATGAACCTGCACAATCGTAAGACCATCATATGAGACGCAAGATGTGGACATCAAACCAAAGTTTAAAATCAAAGTCCTTGAATTATTTACTGAACTAAGAAATGAGCAAAGGATGGAATAGCAAAGCGTAGAGATAATTTCCATATATAAGGCTTGATCACTTAAATTTTGTTTAATCTTTTTTTTTTTTTGCTTCCAAGGTATTTTGATAGATCCCATATTATTAACATTTGCCTAAATCTTAACTTCACTATTTGCTTTTTGCGTCTTTGTGTTTTACAAAAGTTTCTAACATTAATACGGTTAAAATCCACGAAAACGAAAATATATAATTTTGGAACTAACTTTTCATGGAGAATCCGAATAGAACAGTGAAATCAATTGCGAAAAAAGTAAAGTATCGGAAAAACCGTAAAACTGGCAATTTGAAAGTTTCAAATGGAGAGTTCCTTTAAAGACAAAGTGGGTCCGGTGACAAGGAATTGGAGTGCAGTGTGTTGCAAGCAATTCCAGGTAATTTATGCGAATCGGTCGGTGTCAGCTAATAATATAGCGAAATAGAAAACATTGCAATCGACAGTGCGCAAAATCAAAAAAAGGAAACGTGTGAAGACATACAAGAAACAAAAAAAAAATGCAAAAAATTGACAACAATTTAGGTGAAACACTTAACGAAAAACTGAAGAACAAATTTTCACTTGTTTTGGACGATGAGACGTATCTCAAATTTGACTTCAATACGCTTCCAGGCCCTCAATTTTACAACCTAATGCCAGCATAAGACCTTTTACAAGAAGAAAGATCAATTAAGTTTGAAAAATTTGGCACAATTGTTTAGTAGGCCATTTGAAAATGCGGTAAAAAAAGCATTGCCAAATGTCCCAGAGCTTCGACCGATCAGACGATATTGGGCAATCGTTAATCGCAATTTGAAGAAGACCTAAAAAGCTCTTACCAATGCAGAGGAGCTCCCTAAAGAACAGAATGAAACAATCAAAAACATAGGAAAAAATAAAATCAAAAGTCTAACGGAAAAATTGCTTGCATGAAAAGATTAGAAACTGAGGATCGCAAGAAACGTAAAAAAAAAGTCTGTTATTAGAAACAAATGTAGAATCCAACATGCATATCAAAAAATAAAACAGTTAAAAAGATAATTTGATTTTTCGCTGCGCAGAATTTAAGTGTTTTAACTTTAGGACGTCTAAAAGCATTTAGCAACATTAAGATTAACACAATTGACAGAGCATCCGTTACACAGTTCAGGCAAGTCATTCTGATAGCTGAAAGCAGTCATTCACTAACTCAATCAACCTAATATTTGTAGCTCTTCAGCGTACAAATGGGATAGGGCGTCAAAAATGGAAGATCGTATATGAATAGGAAGAAACGCAAACACCCAAAAATCGAGCCTTGTGGAACAGCAAAATTTGGATATGACGAAGAAAAGGATCAAGAATTAACCGTCACGAAACAAGCATGATCGCGAAGGTATGAAGAAAACCAGAACCGGAGCTGACTCAAAATATTGAACCCACTTAACTTTGAGGAAAGGATTTAATGGTTAACAGAGCCAAAAGTCTTGGCAAAGTCTGTATATTATACATCCACATGCCTTTGCTGGTCGATGGTGGAAGCAACAGTACCAGTGAACGATCGTAAATTGGATACTGTTGAGTTACTTTTAGCGAAACCATGTTGCTACGAAGCCAGAAAAGGTTTGGTTGCTGAGTAAACTCTATTGTTAACAACCATTTCGAAAATCTTATTGAAACAAGATAGAAGGCATACGAGGTGATAATTGGAGGCGTAGAAAGAATTTTCAGATTTGATGATAAGAAAAATATTAGCAGACTTCCAGGAAGAAGGAATCGTACAAGATTAAATACTAAGGCTAAAGAAGACAGATAAAGGAAGACACAAAGATGAGAACAGTGAAGACATCAGGACCACAGCTAGTGCTACTATCTAGGCTAGCAAGTAAAACTTCGATCTCTATGGGGCTCGCCGGAAACAAGCAAAAACTATTTAGGTTACAAAAGGATATATTATAAGAGCAATATGGACTAAGCTGGGAAGTAGAAGAAGGAGGGAGGAAAAATCCCATGTTTCTTTTGGCGAGGAAACAGATTTAGATACATCACAAATCATTTAGATAGGTCATACAGGGAGATTTTTTAAGAGGACCGATCTAGGAGCAGAAGGTTTTCTGATGACAGGATGATGAGAGGCAACAATGTAACTCTGGTAAGCAATCATCGCGTTTCTAAACATCTTTTTAACACATGAGCGTAGATTTTTGAAACTTAGAAGATCAACCTTTAATCCGGAGCTTCGAAATCTACGATGCACTGCGTCTCTAGTTTTAAGAGCACGAAAAGTGAGAGTGTGACAGGAAATAAGATTAAGCAAAAGAGCATAGAACATATGAAGTCCATAATCAATATTGAGACCTCTGAAAAAATCTAACCAGTTAATAGCATTGATTTAATTGGTCATGGAAGTGAAGTTTGCTTAAGTGAAGTTATAAAGCATCAAAGATGTGTTTTTTTATTCTTATCAATTAAAAGAAAGATCTACGACAAGAAGAGGGTAGTGAAGATCAGAACAAACATAAGGCAACTAAGTAGCACAAAAACGAACAGACGACGAAGACTAGCAAGAAAAAAACAAGAATTCTGTTATCATAATTAAGAGCATTATTCAACTGGAAAAAGAAGAGAGAGAGAAAGAAAAGAATGATGCGATAGGAATATTTTAGTCGATGAAATTTGGGTAAAGTCTGCACCTCGGACTAAACTGGAAATATTAAAGTCACCAAATAAAAGAACAAAAGAAGAGGGGAAGTTGGTGCTACAAAACGAAGAAGTTTCCGCGATATAACACTATTAAACCAGAATATAACTTTTACGTGGAAAAAAGTGTTTTCAGTACAAAAAGTCAGTACAGCAGGTAAGTGTATTGCAAGTCGCAATACAATACTTGATTCAAGAATAAAAAGTTTTCATGTTTTCATCTGTTCAAACTAATTTTGATGCAGCATTTTGTTATGTTGCTTTCAACTCGAACCTTAGGAAAAATAAGTCTTTGATGCATATAAATGCAAGATTTTGCCTTCTATTAACAGAATATTTATGTATTTTAACCACAGCCAGACACTTTCGTGAAAAGCTTGTTGCTCCAAGTAATGTTTCATTACATTTATATGTATTATATGTAGATTTAAATGAAATCCGGATCTCTTAGAATTCGCCCCACAGCTTCCAACTTACAGTGAGAGTTTTTATGTCTGCTGTGTCACTGCTTTGTGTCAATGAGATTCTAGTAGGCGATATTATTTCAAATTACAACGAACAGAAGATACAGCAACATATTATTTTATCCTTTGTCCATGAATTCATTCGAAATTTCCAAAAATTATAGCAAGTAATAAATCTAGTTTAATCAAATTGAAATCACCGCGACAATGTTTCATTTCAGCTCCCTCCGTGACCAATACTTAAACGTGTCAATACCAACTACTTTTTCAAAACGTTAAACTGTTATTGATACTTCAATAGCACTTCGGTTAGTGTTTCAAATTTTGGAAATGATATGACCTATTTCAGCTATTACTATCAATATAATGTATTATGCGGTATTAAGTCAGAGAATAGGAAATCTGGGAAAATGTCAAACAAATATGATTCATTTATTATTGAGTTGTTACAATCGATGGTTTTAATAATATTCGTCACCAGAAACAAATATATTTATTCCACAAATTTCACAAACGAAAACCTAACACCAGATCATCACCGCTAAGAATTTAACTATTCGAAACCACCAAACCACACACCAATTTCGTACAACAATAATTTTCATGTGTCACTATTCGTTGGTATCCATTCGAAATTTGCACAAAACAATTCCATTGAAATTATTTCAAATTCCCAATTGTTCTTCTAATTCTACTAGGGAAACTTTGACCTTTTGTATTGCATTAGAATTGCATCGCACATGCCGACAGATCCACATGAATTGCTAATTTGGTTCTTATTAAATGATAATTCCAGAATGGGTTGTATTGCATTGTCGTTGCAATCACAGCTGCCAAATATTTATGCCATGGCGGAATTCGTGCAGAGCCAGCAAAATTTCGATCACAGGCAAACAACATACATACATAGGTACATATATTTGGTTAGCTGCCTAGGGGGATGAATATATGTACATATGTGTGTGTGAATCTTTTTGTGATTTTACAGACACCGACCCTAAGCACATGCTGCAGCGACTGCTAATTAATTGCCGGTGTTAATTAAACTATCAATGAAATGCTATCAACACACAAAATTAGCTATCTGATGAAAGGTTAAAATTTCGTTAAACACGTAATTCGCGGTGCAGGAGCATTCATTGAATTTTTAAATGCATGTCACCACGACAGAGAGGATATTTTATTAGTTTTCCTACACGAGCTTTTATTTCAAATAGTTTAGTATGTATGTAAATGACACATTACATTTACCCTGGATTATCATAGACGTGTGTTCACGGCTTTGAATTTTCCGTATTTTGGCAATAAATCCCATTAAAATATTAGATAAATAAATTTATGATTTATAGAGGTTGTTTATTGCGAAATAAATTAATCGATTACCACAAACGTGTTAGATTAATAAATCTATAAATGATTGGAAATTTTGAATCATCCATTGCGCACTGTGTTGATGGGATGACGTGCTTTGCAAGTACGAAAATATATCCCTTTGTAAGTTAAACTGTAACATGGTCAAAAATAATCAAACCCGATGCGGGTCGATTCTTCAAAAAATGCTGCAAGCAAATGCCAATTCTTGCAAATTGCAGTGGTTCGGACGTTTAGTTGCAGTAGTTCGGGGGCTGTATGATGCAGTCACTCAGCTGGATAAATTTTATTAACTAAGTGGTTTCGTGCATAGTGTGCATACTTTCGAAACCACTTAGTTAAAAAAAATCAATTTTAGTCCCACAAAAACAATTCCATTTTGATTCTGCTTTCGGAGTTTCTCGTATCAATTATTCTCTGCTTTGATAAGCTTTAGAGACGATATACGTTGTCTATGCTGATTTATAGACTAGAATGGAACCGCGATCGCAAATTAATAACGTTTATGAGTAAATCTAAGTGCCCACTTCCAGCCGATGTGATCTTATAATGAAGATTGACCTCTGTCTAGTTAAACTTATGGAGTCCTTTTCTTTGATGTTATGTTATCTAATTACGTGATTTTCTATCATTTTAAGATATCGCTAATTATGAAACATACATTTTTAAGTATAATAAAAATACAGTCAAAAAGAAACTGGACTCTCAGCAATCATTCATTTGTTTCTTCAGGATCTCATATCTGTAATTTATTTTTCTTTTGGGGTTTCCATACATTTCCTCTGTATTTTCGGTGTGCGTATTCTCCTCAACCGGACAAAATGGATAGTTGAAAACAAACATCCTTCATCCTGTTGGTACAATTTGGTCTCAACCCTCTACTCTCCACTGATCTCCAGATTGCAAAAGTCATGCAGCACACACATTCGTACAAGGTTTAACCGTACGAAATCAACGGGTCTGATTAGCTTTGATGTGCCCAAGGCATTTCATAAAATCTACAGACTTAAGAAGCTGAATTTCCGCAAGGTCCACCACTTTGCCCAATACTGTCTGGCTTATACACATTAAACAGAACAGATATTCCCAATATGCCCAATGTGAAAGTAGCTCAGTATGCCAACGATATTACTCGATACAATAAAACAAGCAGAAGTGTTATGTTGAAACCTGCAATGCAAACCTACATAGTTACACTACTGAAATATTCCCAGAAAAGGAAATCCAAATAAGCATCGAGAAGACCCAAACCATCTTTGTAACGAGACGACGCAGACAACAACCGCCACAACTAACTCTCGACAATCAGACAATTAACTGCCAAATCTTATGCAAATTCAACATAGGCCTGACATTTGACAGCAGACTTACATGGACTAAACACAAGGGACAAACGGTTGATGGTGTACTGAGTAGATTTCAACCAATGTTCAAGCCAGACAAACTGAGCGTAACACTTGTTAAAAAATATGTCTGCAAAGAGGTGTTTTTTTTTTAAAAAAAAAAAAATAAAACACTTCCTTGTAGACATGTTTTTTCCCTGGTGGAGATACCAAAAAAAAACTGCTAACCAGATCCCCGAGTGTGGTCACATACCCCGTGGGGTGATCCTACAGGCTATGAGAGGTTTAACTTAATAAAAACAGATCATCTACAAGCCAACAAAGTTCCCAGTCAGGACCTGCCTAAACACTCTTTCAATCCAGTCGTACTTACTCACCTTTTGGTAGCCATGGACTTCAAAAACTACCACAGTGCATGGGTCGGCAAGGCAGCCGTCCTCCCGTTTTAGCGCAGTACTTTCTCAATGTATGCTGAGACTGCATAACAGACATGTTTTAGGATCCATAATGACAATCGGTAGGACAGTCTTCTAACAGACGAACAAAACCATAGACATATAAAGAATGAACACGCAATCATAATCCATGAACCCGTACGAGAATGAAGCAGTTTTACAATTTTACTTTACACTCTGCAAAAAAGCGTTGCCCTCAATGCCGCACACTATACCCTTCTGCACTGTAGACTCTCTATGTAAACATACATTTCCATACATTTCTATTGTTGTCAACATGGCCGATTTACGGGTTATGCCCAGTGGCGTGGCGTGACAATTTACCGAAGGGAAGCAATTGGTTGATGTCCATGGTTGACTACGCTTTCCGCGAATTCGTTACGTGTAATAGAACCTCTCTATAAAAGCACCCAGGAATTACTAACGGGGACGTGAGAGTAGACATTCTGTATTCTTATGAAAATAAAAGTTCACAGTCCTTCACACAATAAGAAACCATATCAATATTTATCAGTAAAATAATAACATTCCCAGAACTAGAAATATAATATTTTTGAAAGTGGCCAAACTTCGAAGAATTGAAAAGGTTTAAAAATATGAAACCTTGAGTTTATTTTAACGATTATGCTACCAAATATTTCGAAATAAGCACTTGTAAAGAATGGTACAACATTCTCATTGTTGTCAATTATGCACCTTGTTGTTTTACGTCGTTGTGCTGTTTTGCAAATCGACCATAATTCGTTCCCAATTTCCGTGAAACTGTTTCTTAAAGATTGTATTAGATCTGAATATGATACAGTATATTACTTTGTTAGGACTGAAATATATCGATACTATTCGGTTTTTTTTTTAGAAAAAACATGAAACAAAAAAATCAACTAAGAATCTTTAAGTAAAATAAAAAGCCCACTCTCACTATTAACGATCTCTCCGTCTCAATTAGCACTATCATTTTCAGTTATATATTCTACGAGCTATTGTAATTGCTCCTTATTATAGAAATTTTTTTTAAAATAACCGACCATTAAAAGTCCAACGTTTTGGAGCTAATTTTGGAAGTATTTTTTGAAGAATAAATACAAAGCACATAAACTCATTGTCTTTGTTGAAAAACTAGTAGTAGATTGGGATTACTATTACTATTTATTACTATTGAACGATTTAGATAAAATCAAATTTAGTCGATGTTCGAAGAAATGAATAATTTTTCCGTGTTTATGCATTTTTTTTTTGTACATGTTTGCAACCCAGTTATTTTGGCAGATATTACAGAGGCTCTTCGAGACTTTAAACTTTCGGACAGTATGCAAAACAAGGTTAAATGAACGGGAGGCAGTTTGGTTATCAGAAACATCTGTGAGATTTATGAAAGTTTCTTTAACTGCACCGGAAGAAGTAATATAACCAAAGGTTGCTGAAAGTTGTGATCGATATGATATGTCGGTTGTTTTTTCTAATGTTATTGCTATGAATTTGCTTTTCTAAATTTCATTACAAATATCTTTCAATATTTTTTTTTTGAAAATTAACTTACGAGATCGTTTTGAATATAATTTGATGCTCCGGAAGAAACACTTGCTTGGTCCAAGTCACCTGGCAATTATCGATTACGCACTGTCAAAAGATTTATTGTCTCTAGGTGATTTACCCCTATTGCAAGAATACACATTTTCATTATGACTATGTAATGCTTCTTCTTGACATCCTAAATGACAAACAATGTTTATTAGAATCTTCATTGTTTCTCAATTTCTCCTAACTGTGAGCAATATCACTGAATATTTATATTGACTACTCAGCAATTCTTCAAACCACCGGAATCAAACTTGTAAAGTAAAAGGACTGAATTAAAACGATCAATGCTATTTCTACCATGCCTGTTCACAGCTTTAACATTATTTAAATTACAAAATCCGATACTTCGCCAAATGTCTGAAACGCTTGAAAATAGCACACATGACCAGCAAAACTATTTTTGTTTAATATTACAACCGATAATCCGTTCCGAGTTTTTCATTTATTAATTTTGCGATCAAACTGTCGAGTAGGTATACCTCTTTGTTATAGAGACAATTTTCAAATTCGGTTTTGATCGGTCCTGGTTGATGATGCCCAATTTTTCAGCAAATTACCGAGATCCAATGAAATAAAATTTAAATAAGTTGACGAATTCTAAAATTTTGACCCACAGAACAAGTGAACACATTCACCTATTTCAATCTTTCACTATTTCAAATATCAATTAAAAGTATCATGCAATTTTACACAGTAATTTTACACATTCAATCCTGTACAATTCTAGTCTACAATTTCACCTATTACTACCAAATCCTATAAGCTATAACCTAGAGTCTACATTACCCATGAGCTCTGCCATATGCGATGGCAACGAATGTCAGTTTATGGCATGTCATCTGGTGCCTCGGCAACGGCATGTCATGCCATATCATTTTGAAAATGTCGCTCAGCAGTGAACATGTGCGCGCTATCCGGTGTTTGAAAGCACTGCAAAGGTTAGAGGAAGCGGATTGTGAGGGAAGGCGTAAATTGAGGAAGAGGCGAACATATAATTCCATAAGCAATCTTTTTTTGTATTCGTTTAGGATTCGTAGCACTATTTCCCTCGACATCGCCATTTTGAAAATGAAAAACTGTCAGAATATGGCCATGCTCATGGCCATGCAAATGTCTTGCCATATGGCTTGACATTTATAGCATGCCATCAAATATGTCATGCCATTTACCGTCTACATTTTCCATTTCCATGGCAAGTCGAATGTCATGCCATCTCCCATGGCCAATGTGGACGAGGCGTAAGTGACTAAAAGTATTCGCCAATTGAACATACAAAAATAGAACATACAAAAAAATAATATCATAAAATAAATCATAAATAAAATACATAAAATAACTACTTATTGAATCCACAGCCTCTGGCGACGATCTTCACATATGGGGCATTTCACGTGAAGCGGACAACGAAAAAAAATCGAGGTTCTGGATTTCGTTCATATTGTGCATAATGGTACTTCTAGAAGATATGAATGTGGATGCACAAGTTTTTGTTTCTATGAGGTTTAGTTGCCGAGTTATGGGCTTCTGAATAATTGACGAAATTGATAAAAGGCTTTTTTGGAAGCGGATTCTGAGATTCAAAACAAACTCTAAAAAACATTAAACATAATGATTGATATAGAAAATGAGCTGTTCTTTTTAATTTTGAAATTGGATTTGAAAAATAAATTTTTTTTCCTGTGTGGAACCGGAAGTAGACACTTTAACTCGTGATTTGAATAATTTGGACCAGGTTAATTTTGTTTATTTTTATAACAAAATAAAGCTTAAAGTATACTTATTTTATCATAAAAGTTTAAGAATGGGATGGCCAGTAGTTTAGGAGGTAGGTGAATTTCAATACAAAAAAGTCGCATGGGGCGTGGTACCGGGAGCTTGATTATGATAGCTAGTGAGTGTGAAAGCAAAATATTTGTATTAAAACTATTATATATAACTTGTATCACTTACATATAGAATATAAAATATTAAAAAATGATAATGCTGATTTACTTAGTGAAAAAAAGGGTACTTGTGTTTAGACAAATGAATTTGTTTCACAATTTTTACAATTTTACTCTCGTTTCTTAAACTAGTTCTTTTTTTTAATAACTAGAGGTGTTTCTACGATCAGTTTTTTCCAGCAGATTCGACATAATTTATTTTCTGCTAATATTCTTGGAATTTTTCTTAGGTCTTTAGTCTTCCGATGAAACTTCAAATCGAATGGATTGAAACATCGATAGCCGAACGGAGACATAATACACATAATTAAGACTCTTTAACTTATCAACGAAAGTAATAGTCATTGCAAGCGTTGAACAGTAACTCGAAAAATAACGGAAAATTTGAATTGGCTTGGCGTCAAATATATTAGATATGCGTCATATATTTTAATTAGGTTTTTATGGGAAAATAAAACCTTTTTCAAATAATAGATGGCGCTACTAATCACATTTCAAATCAATTTTTGTTTTCGAACCAATTAGCTGCCCTAAGCAAGCTCTCGACTTTTATGTATTGAAATTCACCTACCTCCTAAACTACTGGCCATCCCATTCTAAAACTTTTATGATAAAATAAGTATACTTTAAGCTTTATTTTGTTATAAAAATAAACAAAATTAACCTGGTCCAAATTATTCAAATCTCGAGTTAAAGTGTCTACTTCCGGTTCCACACAGGAAAAAAAATTTATTTTTCAAATCTAATTTCAACATTAAAAATAACAGCTAATTTTCTATACCAATCAATATGTTTAATGTTTTTTAGAGTTTGTTTTGAATCTCAGAATCCGCTTCCAAAAAAGCCTTTTATCAATTTCGTCAATTATTCAGAAGCCCATAACTCGGCAACTAAACCTCATAGAAACAAAAACTTGTGCATCCACATTCATATCTTCTAGAAGTACCATTATGCACAATATGAACGAAATCCAGAACCTCGATTTTTTTTCGTTGTCCGCTTCACGTGAAATGCCTTATATCGTAACTCAAACTCGCTCACAGCAAGTATTTTTCATTCACAAAAATCTGTACAAGCAAAGTAAAATGATAGCAATAACAATTTACCCTGCTACTAGTGAGGGGAACGCAGGAATATGTTCAACCAATAGTCCTGCGTTCGCAGCTCCGCTCTGAGTCTCTCTCTTGAGAAGATAATTTCCCCTAGGAAGCAACATTTTCATTGCTTCCAAACAGATCATGAAGACATTTTTTTTTAATGACGTCACAGTCTAGTCTATATGGGGTCAAATAAATGGTCGTAGATGCAATTTTTACGTTGCTTCCAAGCCGTGGTTGTGCTTTCATTATTTTCATTCTGTGGCGTTACCAGATCAACTGTGTGAGATGTTCACAATTTGATTTGAGAAATTTTTTTTAATAAATGCTAATACGCGATTATTTCACGATTTCGAAAAAAAAAACAATTTAAAATCTATGTCAGCCAAATGTAAGGGAAGCAAGGCTTCCCTTGCTTCCATGAACGCCACGCCACTGGTTATGCCTAGTACTATACTCTTCGCGAAACGAATTCAACGGTCAAATCCCATACAAAAAGAGCTTTACTGACGAATTGAAAAGCTCTTTTTGTATGGGATTCGACCGTTGAATTCGTTTCGCGCAGAGTATAGTACTAGGCATTAGTTGGAATAGCGGGGAAAATAAAATATGTGTCACATGGGGCACAAATTTCAAAATTAATCAAATTTTCTAAATGAAATTTAATGTTATTTTGTAAGGGAAGGTCCAAAATGTTGCTTACACACATTTAGCAACCATTTCTTTCCACGAGTTGAAAGCTTTCTATAAAAATAGATGCATTGGTTCAAATTGAATTTGTACTTACATTACACATTCTAGGGTGAAATCCTTTGAGAAATTGGTGCAAAACACTTTTTACTTTCGCACTGTTTATTGACCAATCTAAACATTTACACTTTTAATTGATGAAAACACGAAAATAAAAGAATTAAACACGAAAACACGGAAATAAACATAAAAATGAAATCGGCCAATTTTGGGTTAGAGTGGTTTGAGACATAACGGGCCAAGACCTATTGCTGTGGTACAAACATTTTGGTTTTGTAGGGGAGTAAGGGGTTTTTTGGCCAAAGTTTTGCAAAAACTGCCTTTACGGCGCTTCCGATGATTGAAAGTAGTCGGAGAGCATAATAATGATATTTTAAGGACGAAAAAATTTTTTGATATATTTTTGACATTGGGCAAAAACGTCCAATTTTCTCAAACATTTTTTTTTTGGTCTAGCATGAATTCGGGGACCTTTCTGAGTAGTTCCGGGTGAAATTTCCATACAAGTCTAGGAAAAAGTGGCCTAGTTTCGAAGATACGGCAAAAGTAGCTGAAATCGGCCAGTTTTGGGTTAGAGTGGTTTGGGATATAACGGGCCAAGACCTATTGCTGTGACACAAACATTTCAGTTTTGTAGGGGATTAAGGGGTTTTTTGGTCATAGTTTGGCAAAAACTGCCTTTACGGCGCTTTCGATGATAGAAAGTGGTCGGCGAGTACAATAGTGGTATTTTAAGGACGAAAAAATTCATGCTAGACAAAAAATCTTTTTGGGAAATTGGACGTTTTTGCTCAATGTTCCCTATCAAAAATTTTTTTATGTTACTAAGCTGAACGATGGAAATATGCACGTGAATAGAGATGACTTAATTCTGTTAGAGGAGGGAATCTCAGTAAAATAATACAAATTGTACAAAATGGGTGACAAGGGAGATCATTGGGGCACTCCGGCTGCTATGGAACGATTGGAGGTGAGGTGATGGTCTATGTTGACTTAAAAAGCTCTGTTTTGTAAGAAATATCCAACGAATTGTATGAATGAGTATGGTATATTAAGGTTATTTACTTTAACAACGAGCCCAGATTTTATATGCTGCAGGTCAGATTTTATATGCTGCAGGTCAGATTTTATATGCTGCACTACTTCATACAATTGGAGCTCAGTAAAGTAGTGTGCTTTAAATAAAACCAAATTGTTCTAGCCACAAGCCCTTGCTTTGGGCGAAAATCTCTTTTAGCCTAGAGAGAAAAATGTGCTCTGCGAGTTTGGCTATGGATAAGAGTAGGCAGATGAGTCACCAATTTCGCGAAAAAGGTTAAGTTTTTGTCGGGCTTAGAGACGTTTCCAGCGATTCGGATATTTTGTAAGATGAAAAATGGCACTAATCGTGTCTAAAATGTTCAGAAGGAGATTATCTATGTTCAGAAGGAGATTATCAGGTCCTGGGGATTTCTTTTTGTTGAGGATTTTTTTTTCAGCTTTACTTCCGCTGGGTATGTTGATGGTATTATACCTTTACTCTGTCGAGTAAAACGTTTGGAGCCATCTGCTCAATATGATATTCCTCTTCAAGATCGTCGTCAGAGTCGCGGTTCTCCATAAATTGGAGCTCTGGAGTATCTGGTTTACTATATTTTAGCTCAGTAGCTGCATGAATCGATGGCAAGATCGGTTTGTTTCTCGAAAATTTTTGGACTACCTCCATATTAAACCATTTTTAGGATCACGACTGCACATGAAATGCTCCCACTGCTCATTTTTGAATTAAGAGATCTGAACAAGAATTATATTAGTTTCGCGATTAGCTTCCTGTTTTAAACTGGAATATCCGGTTCTCATATTTGTTCTCTTCTGATAATGAATTAATTTGAAGCTATCATATGCGATAAATATTCCACACATGTGATTTTAGCTCACACGCTTTCACTGACAAGAGGTTTAAAGGCAGATTTTGACTCAAAATCTAATCTTTTTTCAGCGAAATCTTTCAGGCTTGATTTTCAAGGTTAATCATTTGGTTGAGCGATATTTCTATAATAAGATAAGTAGTTTTAAAAATTTTTATCTGGCAAGACGAAAAAAGAGTGCCTTTGGTAGTAGTTTGTATCTCGAGTTAAATTTTCTCGAAAGTCCAGATTTCTCACACATGCAGGAAGCAGAGTTTCTCTTGATTGATTCACTTAGCACATTTTGCTGTCTCTAACGAAATGGAACCCAATCACATTCCTATTATAACTTATATTAAGTTTTTTGGAGCATTACAATTTCAAACAGAATTTGCACAAATCTAATCTAATTATAATCATTGATTTAATTACTGATATTCACTCTGATAGTTAGGAACAAATTTCCTTTCATCGAAATATCTGCTGCAATGGAATTTTTTCCATTTCACATTTTGCGAATTATTTCTTTGTAGATATTTCCCAATTTATGTACATCCCACTTTCGTTTTTGAAGATTGGCACGTAGTTGAATAGTCTACATTGGGAGTACTTGAATGTAGGATCTTCGGGAAATGACCCGTAATTTTAAAGACTATATTTAGTGCCCATGAGTTGAAAAGTGAAATAAATTTTGAAAAAAATAATAATTGAAAAGAATATCAGTAATGTAGCTCGTCAAGATATGCGAAAATCTTAATGGAATTGAAATTTTTAAATTTGTATGAGCTGAAGATGCGCAAGTGGGAAAGTAGATGAAGTTAAATGTATCCAAAAGTAACACGCATATGCATCCCCGAATTCGATCATTGAACTGATTATTTCTAAGTGTGATGATAAAAAAAATGTTGTATCCATCTACTGACTCTGTTGGAAAAGCTCACAACTCAAAATTTGAAAAACAATCTTGACCTACTGTTATGCACTCAGCAGCACCAACGTCGAGTTGAAAATTCCCATAACGTTATGATAGCTAGCCTGCAAACAATATCAGTTTACATTTTGCATACTTTGTCCCGAATCTTCTTTTTTGTAGATATAAATAGGTACTTAAACATTAATTAAAATGCCCACTGCCGCCAGAGGGTTAAAACATCTCAATTTATTGACACATACACTCAGAAAAATTTCACCACTTAAAATTTAATAGAATCAAATTTAAATCAAAAGTTGAAACACTTTTAAATAAAAAAACGAATCTTATTTGAATTAAATAAGCCCCCACATTCAATAAAAATGATTCCACTTTATTATACAAATATTATTTTCATATCATAATTTTCATCATTGGTAATTTTCATCATCATGGATACAGCGTTATTGAAATGAAGGCAGATTATTTGAATTAAAAAGAAACGTATGTGACGCCAAATCATGTTTGGAAATTTTTGATTCATATCTATTTTTTTTTTATTTATGCAACGATTTTTCTCTGAGTATATGTATATGCATCATTATCTTCAAAAATTCAATTGAACGTAGAAATCGTTTGTTAGGTCATTGAATCTTTTAGAGGATGTCTAGAGAAAGATATGTGGAAATATGAATATTGGACAAATTAATTTTAGCACCGATTTCCTGCGAAAATGTGTATAAAGCACCAGCACACAGAATTTCAATGCTACTAATTTTATATTAAGTGCCTTAAAAAAATTTGTGCGAAATTTTTACTGAAATTTTTCAATTGAAACTATCAAAAGATAATTTACCCCAAAATAAAATGTAGTAACAGATTTTGCCAAACAAAACTATTTTATAAAAAAATATAATAAAAACTTCTATAAAAAAATTAATCGAACATAATCTTTTAAAAATATGCAAGTGTATATCATGCTCAGAACAGGAGGTTTTAGGGAAATGAAACAAACGTATAGACATACGAAATTTAGCGAAGCAATTTCACTACTAAGTTAAAATCTCTAATTAGAATAAATCGAGAGATTTGCTACCTCAGCCATATCATGTATATTTTTACGATTTTTGTTAAGATGATTTATTGCTCTTGATTTACAAAGCTGATACATAGCTTTGCATTTCAAAAAAGAAAGCGACTCGTAAGCCAAAGAGTAATGCAAATAAATTTCTCATCCAATAAACCATGCTTCATTTTTGTATTGAAAAATAAATGCTTACAAATCAATTCTCTCCTGTTCTGCTGAGTACGATTTTGCGAATAAATTTAATTAATGACCATTAAGCAGAATGATTTGAAATTATAAATTCATACTTGCGGTATTAGTGTCCAGGTAAGAGATTAAAATCTCACTTTACAAATGTGGTTGTATTCATCAGCAGTTTCACTATATCCGTTCGAGCCAGAAACATCCATAGTTGAAGTTTATTTTTTCACGATAAATGTACTTACCGAGCACTCCATGGGGTTTAAACCTATCGGGACTATTTTCGCTCTGGGCACAGACATCACGGACAAATGCTTTGAGCAAAAGCACCGCGGGAAATGTTTTGCAGGCATTATCGATAGATCTCGAATAGCGATAATGACACTATTTGGTAATGTCATTAGCGCACCTCGCGCGGTTAAGCCATCCTAGCGTGTCAGCTTGTCGTCCGAACAGTTGATTAATGCCATGTAAAAGTGGTATATAGTATAGCTCGTCGGAAGAAAGTTCTGGTTGTCCCGTTTGAATGAAAGTGGTGCTAGGCATTTCATGTTTAGATACGTTTAGAAGGATCGATAATAAATCGCACCGGCTAAAAGGATTTTTGTTGTTTTCGAGCGTAGTTTCGATTAATATTGAATAGGGACATGTAGGTACTTATTTCGAAACTTGAATGGCTACACAACACTACACCAAATGCATTCGCGTGATGTGCTTGGGCAAAAACCATGTTCCCATGTAGAACTCACGAAACCTTTCAAGACTTTCTTCCTAATACTTCTTTCAACTTCAAGGAATGATGGGAACTGTCAACTTAAAACTTACAAACACCGACAAATCCTTAAATAAAATATTTTGTCTTCTCTAGCAACTCAGCTAGTAAAATAAATCTGTTATTTGATTGTTTTACAGTTACGTTTCTTTCATTGAATCAACCCGACAGCGAAAGGCTGAGAGAAGAACAAACGAAAATAAGCTTCTGGTCGATTTGGTGGCATTAATAAACATAAGATAGTATTACGGAGAACTAACAAAAGAAAGCCAACTGCAAAAAAGACTAATACCTTATTTTTTTTCAAAAAAAAAGGTTCTTACGTCTTTTTACATCTTATCCTTTTTCAGTAGCACCGTATCGCAGAAGCGTAGTGAAAGCGTCGTTTCATGCATAATTCAGTTACATCAAAGTCCGGCTTATTTAAACGCAAGTACATACCCATACGCCAGACAACAATACACCACTATCCCTGTAAATATTTATGAGTATCCTATACCGAGCAGATACAGCCTCAACCTCGAGTGGTACGATGAACGTGGCTGGACACAGACGATATTGTGTTTTATGAACGGTGAATGTTGGACGCTCTACAAAACAACCAAGGATAACACAACGCGACGCTTGAAAGCGAACGGAAAGATTTTTCACAGAACGACGGCTTGGCAGTTTTTTCATTCAGGCTGCAAAATCAAGCTCGGATGCGACCAAGCGTAGCAAGAGAATATTTTATGTAAATTCAAATCTTAGACACTGGCTTATTTCGTAGTAGCTGTATCTGAAGTGAATGTCGGTAAGTTTTTTTTTTTGTGGAAGATGAAGTACGACATGAGTGGATAAGGTGATTTATTCGAGGAATATTGACTAGACTATGTTAGTCACGCATTTTGGCAGAAGCTTCATACAAGTAAAAGTGTTTTCAAAATAAAATTTTAAAATTATCCTTCAAACTCAATACGGAAAGACAACATTTCTCAATTGAAATTGACGTTAAATGTTATGCCGATTTATTTCAACTTTAGGGGAATTGTATTAAATGTAAGATTATTATTATTATTATTAATATTATACTATACTACTAGTACAGTCTCTTATTGATGTTGTGTTGGAAGAATGTTGCCAGCACTGAACATTTTCATCATTTGTTCCTATATGATTTTTATTACTTTTACAGAGAAATGAATGATATGGTTCTACAAAGAAGTGTATTTTGTCTTTCAGCATTTTTAAATCACTCAAATACAATTTCTTCGAAAATCAGTTTTCAAGCAGTTTTGATGCGCTAGCCGCTTTAGTACGTACTATTTATACTTACTTTCTTCATTCAAATTTTTGAAATCTAAACATAAGATTCAGATACAATTCAAATCTTTTCTGGTTTTTTTTCAGATCCTATTAACTTTCATATTTAAATTTCACTCATATTTATTTATTGGAAATGAAGGTGATGGGTTTGTAAATCTTTACAATTCGGGCGCAACAGGGCCTTGTAGCTGTTGGTTTTCAATTTTTAGTACCCTCTCCTCTCTAGGTGTTCTTGTTCACGTCTGCTTTACCAAGCGCCACGACTGATCCCCGAAATAATCTCGGGACACCGGGAACCAGCCGGGGCACAAATGCCATGTGATGGGCAGCAGTCCTCAATTCTATTGTGGTGGAAGCTGCGCAAAGCTATTCTGAAAATCTGGAAAAATCACGTGTTATCATGTTTTTATATATTTGCTCGCTTGGACTTTGCAATCTAATTGTTTGCTATTAATATTTACGACAGCTGTTTTACTAATAATCAACTCTCGATCGGAACATCTAAGATTACTCCTGGCCCATCTCTAAAGTATCTCGGAATCAATTTCCAGGAATTTTTAAAATTTAATCCGTTTGTGCGGCAGTAAATCAAAGCTGCCAAATCTGCATTTCAACGCATCAGAACTCTTTTCGCCAAAAAGATGAGCATGACCACCAAAGCTAAATCCATTTGCTATAAGACCCTGATCCGGCCTATCCTAACTTATGGATCCCCATCCTGGACTACCTGCTCTAAGACTGCCATGGCAGAAGCGGAGGTATTCGAAAGAAGAATCTTGCACTTCTGCCCTGGTAGGTTCTACAATCGGTAACTAAAAAGTGGCCAAAGAACCTTCTCCTGTATCAGGAGTCGGGACTGAAGCCACTTTAGGACCGAGTTGTAGAAATAACGACACGATGTTACGAACAGACAGACGGACATGATAATTGACTGATTCGATCACTAGAGCATACAGGTGGCTCTAATGAGCCGCGATGGTAGCATTGCAACCGCAGTTTATGGATGCGCTTTTCGACTATATAGGCCTCCCGACAAACAGAAGGGGTTAGATTTAAGACATAGGTTAAGTTAATTATAATTAGACATAGGTTAAATCGTAATGTTTAATGTAAGGTAGAGTTTAAAGATATTACTTACAGGGTAACCTCAGCTGATGTACAAGCTTGGTAGCACCATTAGTGTGTAAGGAACAAATTTTTTGCCGAAAAATAGCTTTAAAAAATAAACCAATAAGAGGCAGCAGGCCAAAATAGTATAACCACTAGATTTTAAGGTTCCTTTGTTAATTAAATTTTAAGTTTGGTTAAGAATGTACAATTGATTTATAATAAACATATTTTCAAATTCAATTCAAAGTCTAATAATCAACTTAGTGCTAGGGTTTCGAGTGAATTTGGATAAATGGTCTTCATATTTACAACTTTCAAACACCGGAGAACGACTCGGCGGTAGAAGTGTCAATCAAAGTGATTTACCTTCAAGCCTCTGAAACAAAATAAGCCCCGATTTCACCATACAAAGTTTGGTGAATCGAAGTAACATCGAAAAGCATATTTTCAAGGTATCGCTTAGTATAAGATGATACTAACAGAATTTCGGTATATATTCATTTATTTAGATGCGAAATGAATTCAAGTTCTTCAATTGTCCAAAAGTCGATAATGTACATAACATGTGCAGTACTTGTGATGCACCCAATTTTTTCTAAAAATGATAATTAGCATAATTTGTATGATTTGGTCTATTTCGATATTTTATTAGTTCTACTTTAAAATGTATATTGATATTAGGGCAGTCATTTGGGCCCTCTTCTCTTTTATATTTTCATTTCGGATATATCTAGGATTTTATTTGATACCCCACACCTCTTCTACGCTGATGACTTGAAATTGTACCACACTATCAAAACGCAGTCCGACATTGATTTTCTCCAATCAAAACTTGTATCTCTCGAACAGTGGTGCCTCCTGAATAAACTAAATCTCAACGTCGACAAGTGTCGAGTCATAAGTTTCTCCAGGAAAAATAATGTAACAGCCAATTCATACTATCTTAATAGCAACGCACTTATTAACATATCTTAGACCTAGGTGTAACCACAGATACCAAATTGCGCTTTAACTTGCAGATCGACAAAGTCTTGTCGAAAGCGAGCAAACAATTAGGTTTCATTAAGAGGCGCGCTAAAGAGTTCAAAAACATTTGGGTTACTAAGTCTCTATATACATCACTAGTGCGGCCTCTAATGGAATACGCCTACATAGTCTGGTGCCCAGCTTTTCAACTACACAGCGACAGGCTCGAATCGGTTCAGAAACAATTTTTGCTTTTCGCCTTGAGGCACCTCTATAATCCAAACGACTTTAGTAATCGTTCCTCTTACGAATACAGACTTGGTCTTTTAAACCTAATTACTTTTTCATCAGGAAGAACCATAATTAGCGCATGCCTAGCCTTTGATATCATTAACGGAACAGTTAGTATAGCAGCTCTCTCTAACCGAATTACTTTCAACAATCAAATAAGACGGACTAGGCATACAACCGTCCTTAAGGAATACCAGCACCATAAACTTATGGGTATAATGAACCCATCAATAGGTGCTGTATAACATTCAATACTGTAAGTCATCACTACTCTTCACGTATCACCAAATCTATTTTCAAAAATAACTTGACAAAAGCCCTATTAACTTCTTAACCAACTTATTTCCCATCCTTATTTGCCTAAATGTAAATAAACATTAAATTGAAATACTTGCATATTTTATTTTGTAATATTTGCATACTCTATTGTAATATATGTTGTATCATGCCTTGTTTGGCAAATAAATAAATAAATAAATAATGTTACAGTGCTATAGTTATTCTTTCCACTCTTTCCCTATAAGCTTGGTCGGATAGTAGGTCCATATATCCATCTATCGAGGACCATCTATCGACGTTTTACCGCAATGGCGTTACCTTGTACACTTTTTCGATTCCCTGATGACATTTGATATAGTACAATGTCTACAGTTAAACAGTTTCCTCATACAATGCTAATAAAATAAAATTGCCCTGACCAAAGAACAACGTTATATCAATTAAACTGTCCCCAGCTTCAACAGATTCGTCCTATCATGTATATCAGGAGCTGATTTATTATCCTTTATCAAGAATGTGTTGTTGTGTTTACCCTATCCAAGCGTGCTCAACCCCATGCTTGTCTTATCGATTGTTCAATTCTATTTAATCTTGTTATCCGGCCCGACATAATGCTGGCTGGTAATAAGCCATTAATTTCGGATCGCATGATCGATTTCACCTATCATCGACCACCGCTAAATTGCTCTGTCGCCACATCCCTTTGCCGCTGAAATAACTTCTAGTTAATAAGAACGTAAATAACTTCCGCTATCTTTTATGTGATCGATTTTGGTCAAATTCACTAAAATATATGTGTACGTACTAAAATATATGTGTATGCTCCACGCCTACTGCTTACCAAAAACCAACGTAAGTCGCAACGGTTGGACGTTTATTTTGCGAACCATTATTATTATTATTATTTGAGGTTATAGGAAAATATTTTGTGCCATATAAAATATATGAATGCCTGAACGAGCTCCGGAGCCCCGTATCCGGATCCGCAGGGGCGAAAACGTCAAATATAGAGACTACTCAGTATACACTGCATGAAACGCTTACGATGAATTCTGAGTACTGGCCATAAATAACTATTCGGTACTTGCAATTTGCATGAATTTATCATAAATTTAGTGAAACTCCTCACAGAGAGGATATGGGTTGGCAATTTTAGGGAGCCGCGACCTTTCCGGCATGGCTGTATCGGAAAATTGTAGGAATTGACGCCATTAATATTCGATGAAATGTAAAAGTAGAGCCATGTGTGGTCACCGTTACGGTCAGTCCTGTTGAAAAATTCGTGGCAGTGTTTCAGTAACTAAAGTATGAAACGCCTGGATACAAAGGCTAGGTAAGCAATGAATAGTTGCATACATATGTAAACAGATTTAATAGCTCTATTGAACGTCAGTTAATTACTTCCAAATATACATTAGATCATATTTATACGGTATGAGGAACACATTAGTGTATGTTTACAAGTGTATGTGTTCAAATGCTGTTGTTTGCTTAAATTTGTCAGGATTGCGTGGATTGTTTTGATATCCTGACACGGATTCAAAAATGGAGCTAGATATTTGACGAAAGACAACGACAGAATGTGTTTGATCACTTAGTTACAAACAGCAACAGGATGCATTCGACCATTTCATACCATCACAATGTTAGAAGTATTATTTGAAAAAGCAGGCAGGATTTAAAAATTGCGGAAAGTTTTGAATTGACCGTTTTTGATTGTATCTGCGTCTTGTATCCATTCACAAATCTATACAGAGTATACACAGTCTAGCTCGGAAACAACCAAATTTTTTAATACCTAATTGACGTAGATCGTCACTCCTAACGAGAAATTACATGGTCGTTTCATCTTCATCCTACTGGAAAACAATTACAATTACGATTTTCTTTATGTGATTGCAAATGTAATTAGAATATGAGTAGCGCCAAAGACGATGTTAGCGAACGGTTGATTATTCTTCGACTCGAAAGCGAGAGTGATACTTTCGAGAAAGTTTCAGGTTGACTTGGAAAACCGGGTAAACTTTTTACGGGCGTTTGCAATGTTATATGTCATAAATGACAACGTAGGAGGATAATTTCGCTTTGGATAGAGTGAAATGTTTCAGTGTTTGCCGAGGTAATAAGGTTTCTTAATTTTCCGGTACATTTGTAATGCTATGACGCCATGTTGAAACAAGACGTTTTTGATTGCGACGTATTTATTTTGCTTGATATCTCTGATATAACTTAAAAGTTATTTTATACATCTTCAATTTAGGTGATGAGAAAGTACAACATGCATTTAAGCTTTCATTTCGAAAAATATCATATGAGTATTAATAAAAGGGTTGAAAGTGAACAGCAATCTAATGTTGAACATGCTAGTTTTACTTTCTCTGCCTGATCTTTAAAAAAAAAAATTGGTAGAACATTGGGTCGATGGCTAACCACTTCTGTTAACAGAGCTGAGATTACGAATAAGTATTTAATCAGTGGCAAAACGAGCTGTGCAACTATTTGTTTGGATCCCGGGGAATGATTCCAGACCGAAACAATTTTAGAAATTCTGGGCTGCAGTTTCACTGAGCTACGAGGCATTGAAAATGATTGATAGATGTGCATACTCATTCCAAAGGCCTATTCTCCGTCGCTTCTAGCAGAGTCATAGAAAGTTGTCAATGGAACTTTTCTTTTGGTAGCTTTGCTAATCTTTTTGAATGCGCTTTACTGATTTTCCAAGAAAATTATCGGTCTAGAATAAACATTTGCAAAAAATTATTATAGGCTATGATAATGTTTTGAAAATTTTCAACCTCATGCGTAAGCTTAGCGCCTTAAAATAAGCAGAAACATTTTATAAAATTTATAACACCGACACCTTCGTCCAGAGCCGTTAATTCACAGGACACATTGACAAGTACAAAATATATGCTTGAGTGGTTTTTAGTAAATATGAAAGTAACTCTGTTGTTACGGCAGGTACGTAAACAGATAACATTCAAAACAACGACCCTCCTAAAAAATTTGGCTTTGCAGAAAAATTCATATTGTTGATAAATTTCATGCTTTGTTTGTACGGCCAAATTGAAATTTTCTAAATTAATATCATGAAAAATCAAAAAGAAACAAATGGCTTCTTTGCCTATAAATTCCGGTCCAGTTACCAGGTTTTAGCGAAATTCACACTGTAGCTGGATGGACCATTACTTTGGACCAAGTAAAGTAGAAGTTTGCCTGGAAAGTCATGAAAGAGCTGCCAGCTATACCAATTTCTGTCTCGTGAATCATGAACTTCCAAATATTGAAACTGAAATGGTTTCAATATTTGGAAGTTTGTTTATACAATGTCTTGTGCTGTAGCCGAAAGGCCACATTAAGGATAGATTCCCAAAAATCTAGACGATTCCAATCAGTTCCTTGACAATTGTTGACGAGTGAGCCTGTGCAGTAAGTTAATTAAGAAATTGTGTTTGTGATACTTTTTGGAGGGCAGATTATTGCCAAAATGGATTAATAGCAGATGATTTGCTTCAGGTTGTTTAATTATCTATTTGCAGTGTCTAAGTTGGTTTTCCATAAGTTTTCCAATAATTCGAGAGACCATTGCAGTTTTTAATGCTGTTGATCGATTTAGTTTGATT
This sequence comes from Nemotelus nigrinus, assembly GCA_947369275.1. Taxonomy (NCBI): domain Eukaryota; kingdom Metazoa; phylum Arthropoda; class Insecta; order Diptera; family Stratiomyidae; genus Nemotelus; species Nemotelus nigrinus. Next base: position 26,896,166 of record OX376372.1, on the reverse strand, counting down.
TTAATTTGCTTAAGATATTGCAGATAGTCAATCTTTGCTTTGGAGCTGTAAGAAAGTGTTTGTGGGAAAATTATTTCAGTCTTCACTGTGACGGAATCTAGCATAAATTTCCAAACTTAATATCTACGGTTGATATTCGATTCACGATATTTTTGGGCTGTGTATTCACTATCTATAACCATCAAAGCCAGTGTGATCTAGCGAGTTAGATTTTGTATTCATATGCTCAAATTAAATGAAGATCGAAACCAGCTATACGAGAATCCTTCATCCAGATCAGTGAACGGCAATAAAACTGGTAGCATCTGCAGGAAGAACACCTAGAATTGGTCAAACCTTCAGGGTAGTCGAGCATGAATTTCAAGCAGTACCATCTTTCAACTACCTTTGTTCAATTGGAGGAAGAAATACACGGGTTTCTGCTCAAATCCAACAAAGCCTACAACAGTCTTTCCAAGCTCTTTAATCCCGAAACCTCACCCAAACATTAAATCTCCTGCTGTACAAGATCGGAGACTTGGGTGCTCAGCAAATCATTGGCTCTACATGTAAAAAAAGGCGATTCCGGAGACGCTACAACAATAAGTTTTAAGTTATCTATCAAGAGCTCAGTAGGCTCCGGTGGGCAGGACACCTGGCTCGAATGAGTGAAGAGGATCCTGCTCGAAAAACTCTTTGCGGCAGATTTTACGGCAGATAACAGCTTGGGAAACCTTGCCTGTGGTGAAGAGATGGCATTGACCAGAACGCTCCGAGTTTAGGGGTACCCAATTGGATGACATCGGCTCGGGATCGGGACCGATAGAAATATTTGTTGTAGGAGACCAAGACCGGACCCCGGTTGAAGTGCCGATGATGATTATGATGCTCAAATTATACTTGCAGTATGAAATAGTGAATTACACTCCAGTAATTTTCAGTTTAGCGACCGCTACAACGGCTTTATCTTAGTAACATCTGCTTAATATGTATATACATATGTGTATAGTATATTACATTATTCTCTGACATAGCAGCTGTAAAGAGGGGAGCATTTTGGGATACTGGTATTACCTATATATATGTTATATATGCCACGCACGAAAAGTATTGAATTTGAACTTTAAACGCGATTTTCTCGAAGTAAACTTTTTCAAGTTGGCGAGCATGATTTAAAAAAAAACTATTTATCCACTCGTTCTGAAATTTTAACACCTTCATCTACATATATGAATGCTCAGAATGAACTACGTATGAAAAAATCGGCATTAAATTTTTTTAGCTATAGCCGATTTTTGGGGGGAGAAACCTATATTTTCGAAAAAAACGCCGCAATTTTGTTATATTGCAACCAATTTTTTTTCTTTTAGTTAATTTCAAGGCCGCTTTGATGCTGACCAAAAACCCCCGTTTTTTGTTTTCCTGACTTTTCTGAGGGCAGCTTTTTTTTTTGTTTTTTCAAAAAAATTGTAGCAGACGACAGCGGGCCACAAAAAATTTAATTTTTTTTTTGTTAAGTATGAAGCAAATAAAGCATATGAACAAAGTTTCATTAAGACATATCTTTTTATTAAAATGAATATTAACCTTTGAAAAAAAAATTTTTTTCAATGTGAAGGTGCTATGTTCCTTAATATATATTTTATGAATTTCTATGTCATTATAAAACAGCACTCAACTTTTGTCCATTTTTATGAGAATTATCAACATAAATGTACCTTCCATTCTTCCTATAATCTCGATTAAAGTTTCGAACCAAAATGAAAGCATACCATTTTTCATCATATCCAAGTTTCCAAGAATTGCATTGCAAGAACTACTAAAATAGCTCATAAACAGTCATTGCTTGTGTACAATTTAATTGTCGACGAAATATTGCGTCAATCTAACTAAATCTTATTATTATAATTAATCGATGCATTAGAATATATTTTTGATGAGAATTTTATTGGATTATTATCAAGCTCCTCACTGCTCCGAGATCCAATTCCGAAAAAATCAAATCGTGATTGCTTTCAGGATTGGTTTTATAAAATATCAGTGTCAATTATGAGGTCTGAGTTGTTTTTAAGGATGTTCGCACTGCAGTTTCAAATCAGGCTGATTTTGAGCTGACTATAAAATAGGCCTGGCCAAAGTAATTAGAAATTCGAGCGGGACATGTTAAACGAACAAGCATGTACATTTTTTTTCTCTTTGGCACTCCACATTTTCCTTTGGTGACGATTCCCACCATATCGGAACTACTTTCGAACGACAAGTTATTCAAACGGAATTTTTCTCTCATGGACGAAATTTAGCACTTGCTGAAATAAATACAGCCACGAGAAAACTCACAATAGCACCCGACTTCCGGGATCCCGGGATTGGATTCGCTACTCTAGTGTCGCTATCTCTAGTGTTTCTTGTATCATGCATCTAATCGAAGTCGGGTGCTATTGTGAGTTTTCTCGTGGCTGTATTTATTTCAGCAAGTGCTAAATTTCGTCCATGAGAGAAAAATTCCGTTTGAATAACTTGTCGTTCGAAAGTAGTTCCGATATGGTGGGAATCGTCACCAAAGGAAAATGTGGAGTGCCAAAGAGAAAAAAAATGTACATGCTTGTTCGTTTAACATGTCCCGCTCGAATTTCTAATTACTTTGGCCAGGCCTATTTTATAGTCAGCTCAAAATCAGCCTGATTTGAAACTGCAGTGCGAACATCCTTAAAAACAACTCAGACCTCATAATTGACACTGATATTTTATAAAACCAATCCTATGCCAATTTCTGGTCCCGAAAATCCCGGGATTGATGAGCTCTAATCCCGGGATTTTCGGGATCAGAAATTGGCTGGGATTTCGGGGCCGGGAGTCGAGCATTATCGGCAATCAAGTTACAGCAAGACTCGAAAAGTGCAAATAGAATCCATATTTATGAGAAAACAATTAGCTCACATCAAAATGCGTAAAGAATAGAGCAAAACAAACCGATGTAACAGTTAACAAGAGAATACAAAGGGGTTTGTAAATAAATAAGTATGGACTGTTTCGCATTTAGTGCATTCGTTACATCGAATGATTTGAGGAAATTAATACTAGCGAATGTATACACAGATTTACCAAAATCCTTAACAACAGTCAAAAAAATGTTGGCTATGCAAGCAGGATAAAGAAAATATTAAAAAGTAAGATATAACAGGCTAGTATCTCAGGTGAACGGTTCAGTTTGAGGTTTGATTAATGGACCTTGACTGCAAATAAGCGCTATATAAATATAAACATCTACTTAGTAAATTCTTACTGGAGCTTGGTGCGAGTAAGAATATCAATGACAGCTGGAAACTACCTAGATATGAGTTTAATGTTTCTCTAGGAAAAGACATTGTTACCATCGTAACTGATGGGTCAAACGAAATGCGAAAAGTAGGCAGACTAGTTGGTACAGAGCAACATATTTGTTTGGCGCATTGCATCCACTTGGCAGTTTGCGATGTTCGCTATAATATAAGGTCCATTCCAGATTAAAGAGTTGATGAAGCAGCTCATAGTCTGAACGACGACCACGAAGATTTGGATGGTCCTGAATCAGCTAACTACGTTGAAACTGGTCGCCTGCAAGACACGCTAGATCAGACGAAGGACATCAGCGCATGCATAAAGAAAGTTTGTAAGGTAGTTTTATATTTTAAAAAAGCTCCAACGAAAAATAATAACGATCTTTAAAACTATGTCGGATCCGAGCAAGGTATTTAAATGTCTCCTTTAAATGGATTGTAAAACAAGATGAAATAGTCTCTTGACAATGCTCGAATAGTTTCCCATTTTGAAAAATAGTATACATTAATAGGCCTGCAATATTCAGAGCAATTAGAAGCAACAGAGTTTGATTCGATTCAGAAAATTATTGAAGTGTTACTCCCTGTAAAATTGGCTGTGACGGCCTTTAGTCGCAGACTTGCAAATTTATGCACTGCTAATACTTCATCAAGATTTGTATTTAGGCTGTTAGGAGAAAAACGGTCTATTCTTCTGAATGCTATGAAAATTGCAATATTGGACCGAATAAAAGAGCTTCAGTGGTATGCTAAGCTATCTCCAGAATCCACATTTACCAAGTGAAATAAAATCTCTATTTTTGAAACCAAGCAACGCAAATATTAAAAAAAAATACTTCAATGATCTAGATGCTGAACCATTTGCTTGCTAGACAAAGAAATGAGGAGAACCCAGTAGATACCCATATTGATCAGAACAAGATAGTCGTCAATTAACGCTACAAGAAGAGCTGCAAAAGTATGAAAATAATCAATCATGAAATGCCGCAAGAAACTAATCTAATTCAAACCATTGCAAAAGAAATGAATCTTTTCGAAAGTGGTGGCGTTTCCGTGGCGTCCAAAATCGGGAATAAATTTAAAAGCAGGCTTGGAGACGAGACGATACCTTAGATGCTATGCTATTGCTTCAATGTTACTTCCGAAAAACCTAATGAACTTTGGCCGAATTTTTAATGTGTTACTTTATTATGTATCTCAATTCTAAGAGTTGTGTTTTGTTGTTGTGGTTTTTGGTCGTGATTTTTTGTTGTAATTTATAATAGATGTAATTTTTAATATCTGTCTTCATACTGTCAACGTTTTGGATAATTAAAATTATTGTTTTAATTTGCATCAATAATATAAATTAGTAATAATGCAATTTTTTATACAGTTTTGAGCTTACTTATTGTTGTAGTTTTGAAATGATGGCAAATTATATAATCTGTTTACTGGAAACTTGACTTATTTTGTTGTGTTGTATTTTGAATTTCAAATCCCGGGATCCCGGGATCCCGGGATTTGAGATATTTTAATCCCGTAATCCCGGGATTGAAAATATGGTTCGGGATTGGAATCCCTACACTAGAGTGACCATTTTATTCTCTCTCTGCGCATGACGTCACCGGGAGAGTTCGTTGCGCGGCATGTTCACATGCATTGGTGTAAAATGTATGGGCGCTGGCGTAATTCATTTAAACAATCCGTAATTAAAACATGTTTGCATATATTCTTGTACATAAAATCGTCACTTAAGGAATCATAATATGTACAGTTAAATTATGTGCTTAGTAGTACATGTAAAATGTATGCACAATTTATGCAAAATATGATTAAAGTATATTTCAAAACATGTAGATTTGGAACAAAACGCATTGTTTGTACATTTGAGAATGTCAAAGATCACTCTTAGAGATGTGGCTAAGCAACACTATTATTGTTAATAACACAACTTAATGATGCTTTTGATGATTTCAACTTCAAAAAATAGGTTTTACTCATTTTAATCAGTTTTATTTTCAATACAAAAACTCCATTGCTAGTTTAAGACTCCTCTAGGGTGAAATCAGGGAAATACCTTACTAAGTATTTATGAAATATTTGAGCTGAGAAATGAAGGACGTCCAATATGACGGATTGAATAACCCAAACTATAATTGGAGTACTTTACGTGGCTCACATAGCTCAAAAAATGTTGGTCGGTCTATAAATAGCAATTCATTTTTATATCTCTGGGGTTTTTTTGAAGTGCCTAAATTTTAAGTTTGAAAACTGGAATACTTCTAACTCTTTATGGATTGTGGGATTTTCATCTCATGAATCAATAACAATTGTATGGATTGAAAATCCACATGAATTTACAACATTTGTTAAATTAGCAGTCCCTTATTTTGTGGTTCTACATAGAAAGGCATAATATTTTGGTCGCTGGCAGGTTTCGAACAAGCCTTGAATCACATAATTTCCCGATGGAGTCAATTTTCATCTCATTGAATGAGAAAACAGATACCTTCAGAATGCAGCTGAGTTCAGACCTCCACATAATTTTTATCGCCGTAATAAGAAACCCTGATTGTATTTGGGCTTTCTAGCATCATCTTGAAGAGCTGTTATTGAAGAATTTGGAAAAGCTGTTAGCACGTAATCTTTCAGCTCATAGACTTAATTTGCGCTAGCTAATTTGTTTCCATTTTACAATAGAATTATCTTTTCTAATTTTAAATGAAAGATGAGAATTGCATTTTTCTTCTTTGAATTTATAGACTGCGATTTATACTCAGGATCAGTGCTATCGTTTTACTGCAATTGCAGCATATCTGCTGTAATTTGGTGCAGTTCACTGCAACATTGCATTTGCGTTTCATCTATTAACGAAATTTGCTACTTGTTTAATCTAGCTAGCATATTTAGTAAGTTATTTTCGCTCTGTTTAGTTATATATGCAACCGCTAGCCATTTTGAACTAAGAATGAATAGGAATTTCCCCAATTCGTAATCCTGGAGATATAACTGTATATTGTAATTTATTTTCTTCAATATGGAAAAACTGATACTAACAAGAATATGTATTTTTCACCAAACGACTAAACTCGAATCTGATAAAATCTGAAAAAAAATTATACATCTTTTATTGAATATGGTTTGTTATTGCTATTTCAAATAGCAATAGTTGTATTTTAAATGCATGTAAGAAGACTTATATGTGTACACATATGTATATACCTATAGAAGAATCAATCTACTGTAATTTAGAGTAATCTGCTGCAACTTCGGAGTTTTATTTACTGCACAAAGAAACACTAAAACGACATCACTGCTCAGGATCATCATTGACTAACCTTTCCTTCAAATATATCCAGAGAAGACTATCAAGCATTTCGTGTTTCAAATCCTGAACTTAATGTTCTTTCGGGAAATATTTCAAAAACAATCATGCAATAGACAAGTTCCAATACCTTTTCGCTCCTTTTACACATCACAAAAATTTGATCTGTTGGATACATATAAAATAGTTTTTTCTTCTGCCACAGTCAGTGAACGAAAAAAAACCTTATGGTACCGTACCTTAGTGTACTGTACCGTACATTATTGATGCCCGTACGCAAACACATTCACTACAAAAAGTACACATACCCTACCTCAGCCTATAATGTTTGCGTACATGTACACAACCGATATCCCGAACGAAACAGACACGATGCAAAAGTACGCTACGATTGAATACTGTACTGTACAAAGTACACAAACCTTATCCTCTACAATACGGAATGTGTACACCTACACAACCCGTACACAAACGATATACACTAAACGTACCGTACGTTTAGTGTACTTTTGCGGTTCATTTATATGAACTGGGAAAAAATTACTGATAAAAGTGATAATGCCGTAGCCGAAATGAATTGATTATGCTCTCCTGTCAAGTTCAATATTTTTGACTCAGTGCTTTCACTTCCAAAGTGTTTTTCCTTTTCATATAAATGAACCGCAAAAGTACACTAAACGTACGGTACGTTTAGTGTATATCGTTTGTGTACGGGTTGTGTACGAGTACACATTCCGTATTGTAGAGGATAAGGTTTGTGTACTTTGTACAGTACAGTATTCAATCGTAGCGTACTTTTGCATCGTGTCTGTTTCGTTCGGTATATCGGTTGTGTACATGTACACAAACATTATAGACTGAGGTACGGTATGTGTACTTTTCGCGTACAGTACGCTTAAGGTACGGTATTTTTTCGTTCACTGGCCACAGTATTCTTCTTTTGACTTTCAGTACAGCAAAAACACACAAATTACATTGCATTTTTTCATTTTTCACATACATACTCCTGTAAATAAAATCTACTAAGATCTAAATAAGCTCATTGATAGTTTATAATATTAAAACAATGCTGCAAAAGAAAACCATAAACAATTTTTCATGCATTTATTTGTATTCCAATACAATTTAATGCATTCATTCATGAACCGAACTCTCCCGGTGACGTCACGCACAAGCAGCGAGCCGAGAGAGACATGCGCGTGTCGTAATCTTAGGCAATCCGCACACGGGTCGTTGAGCTATCGTCGTAGATGCGATATTTCTACGCTTGGTCGTCACAACCTATGTAAATCAATGGGTGACCGCTAACGGAGCGTTAGCCTATCGTGAAGAGTGAGAAGCGTAGTCGGTTCACGTTGAGTGCGTCTCAACCGTTGTGCATTGCAGGCCTCAAGTCGAATGAGTAGTCGTTTTTGCAAGCGCGATGGATGACGGCAACATACGATTCGTGGGGGAGGTGGGAAAATGCCCCGAATTGTATGATTTTACGACGCATACTGACGTTTTCTTGACGACCCGTGTGTGGACATAATACGAGGATGACGACACTCGTTTTCTCGCGAGCTTGACAAGTGTCAAACGCATCTCTCACGTATAGCATTGTTAACGACCCGTGTGCGGAGTGCCTTATAGTTCTTTGATTCATGGATTAGATGCATAGTACGTTCACGCTGTGACCAAATCACGCAATTTCAATCAGCTGAGCGACTTGAGACTAAATCTGCCTGCTTTATTATGAATTTGTCTCGGCTTTTGACATTCCAAATCGACCTGATTTCTAATAAATCTAGTCAAAATTAGAAGTAACTATAAATTCTCTCCCGACTGAATATATTTGAACGCGTATTGAATATTATCCATCCGAGAAAAAGTACGTTTGAACGAATTGTCATTCGAATTTTGTTATAAAGTAGTGGAAATTGTGTCGGAAATTGTGCTAACATATTGAAAACGTTTCACTTATTTCTGGCTTTTGACGCCATTTATGTGATAAGGAGCGAATAAGAAACGTTGAAAATTTAATGGTGTACGAATCAGCGCACCCGGCCTTTAGCACTTCATAGTCGCCTTCTAAAAACTCAAGATGAGCTGCGCTGTGTAAAAGCCAACTTAAAACTCGAATTGAGTTGAATAGTATTATTTTCATTATTTTCATTTTATGAAAGCATTATTTTCAGATCTATTGCTCATCTCCCCTGCCACCAAAGCGCAAAAACTTCTTTTCATTTCAATGTTTAATCAAATATGACGTTTTAACAATGTGTCAGCTGTGTACCCACGTCCATTTTGCCTTAGCTACTTTCTTGCTATCCTCCAGACAGCGAGCAGCAAATAGCTGCTACCATAGCTGCTATTCTGGAATTTTGTAATCGAATCAAAATCAAATTGCAAGTATCAGAAAGTAGCTATTTCGTGACATTGGGCAGCCAGAGCTGCTAAAATAGCAGCTTATAGCTGCTATAGGAAGAATATTGAACACACCATTGATTTCTTTGTCAGCTCGAAAAGGAAATGTTAAAAGCCGAAACAAATGTATTATAAAACAAGAGAATTTATGGTCGATTTGGTCTGAAATTGATCAACTGATCAACATCTTACTGAGATCATGCACTATTAATTATTCATAGGGTTCAATAGGAGTCGAAAAACATTTCATTTCCAATGCATATGCTGCATGTTTTGAATTTATGCAAATAAAATATAATGTACTTCTACGACGTAATTAACTAATGGCCAAGCTCCAGTCAAAACGTATTGTCTACCCCCGAAATGAAGGGTCAGGCGCAACCAATTCACATGCATACAAATGCTAAGGAGGAAATAGATTTTTGATTGATGACTTTACGTCAAACTTTCTTCCTCACGCAATCTCACTAATGTCTTAATTAGCATTGTATATCACGTTTCCGCAGCAGTTCAATTAGGCATTTCAAATATGTGTATAATTTATCCGTTGACATGATCCAATTGCCACCACCGCCTTACTTGTTTAACTTGTCAGTTATAATCCGTGGCACTGCTTGCGTATCGTTAGCTTGTCGTCGTGCATAGACAGGCACAGCTACTTGCGCTCAGTCTAATAAAGGCAAATATTTGTAAAAGCTCTGCTCTGCTATCGGAAATAAAATAGTTGACATATCATTTGTCGCCTATCAGAAAATGTTAGACCTTTTTCTCATACCATTAGGTCAAGATATTATCCACTAATGTCTATACGGAAATCTTCCTGTGTCCTTCCACACTTATGCACAGCTCTCGAAACCTTGATTTCAAAGTCGCCCATCTGAAACGTGTTTTGATATGTCACTTGGGTTATCTTGCATCTCCACATCTTTCAACATTGGTTTCGCCTCATAGTTTCTTGTCCAACAACGTTGGACGCCGAGTAGCCTTCAAGAAATCTTAGTGATATTTGAAATATGACCGTGACATCTTGTCCTGCCAACTTGTAGAAGATTCTGTGTCTTTAGTTCTGCCTGGGTAGAATCCACTTTCAAAAAGTATCGATTAAATATCTAGTGTTTATTTTTACAGCTATGGGGAGCTGTGCGCTATCAATTACGAACTATCCGGAAATCAAGTGAATGAACACTGAGCATCTTGAAAAGTCGAACAGTCACCAAAAAATTGCAGCTGCCTTTGCATTTGAAAAGACAAGACACATAGCGCTATCATTTGACTTATATCTTTTCATCACCGATACCATCGCTACACACATGTTTCTAAGGTCGAGAAAATATATTCTATCTTGTGAACTGTAAGGGCTCTTCTCATATTTATGATAATGTGGGTCCGTTGGAGCAGATTTTTCACGCTCCTGTCACTTTTCACATTGAATCGGCAAGCAGACAGGCCATTCGTCTTTGGTTCAATAGCGTTCTACATTCTGATTCAACCGTACGATTTCCATTCTAACTGTCAGCAATCATCACGGTTACGTCGCCAGAAAAATAGCAACAAGAAAAACAACTACGACAGTAACTGACGTGAAATTTACATTCTTCTTGTTGACAGAGTTTTCAGGGAAAAAGGATATGCAATGTAGTGCGACTGGACTGTTATCCAACAACCAAACAGACAGAAGTACACAAATGTTTTGAAAATGCCTATAAACAACTGTAAATTATCACATGCAACTGTAGACAAACAACGGCCAATATGTGATGATGCATTTCCCCACGATCTCGTAATGCATTTTGTATGATTGCCAGTATTTTTCATACAGTACGAGTAAGCTTTCATTTCAAAGTTGCTCGTATTTGTCAACTATGCTGTGCTCATGACCTACTTTGCGCTCCTTTGTGGACCAATCATTTGTTGTCAGAGGAAGGGACCGCAAAATTATAGTCTCTGTGCGAATGCATTTTGCCCGAGCTTCTTTACCGCCTTTAACCACATGCTGTGAACGCCGCTTAATCCTTTTCAATAAATGCCTGGAAAATATAGATTAGGTGGAGATAGGGGACCTGGACTGAATTTTTCGCATCCGTTCAAAATGCGGGCATAACAGTGGATATCTTTAAAAGGTCAATATCATTATTTAGTTTTAAAATATGAAACTTGTCAATTTATAGTGAAGAATGGAGAGAACTAGAAAACTGAAGAGTATTGGACGGGCAATGATTTTAATTTCCCGACTCGACGGATGAAAGTGATTGAAAAAATAACTTGAATAAGAAAATTCGTGTGAAGCTTGGACTTGGACAAATATATTATTTTTATTTAATTTTGGTTTTTTATTATTATTTACTCATAACTAGGTGTATTTTCAGTTGATGTTTGTACGGTTTGCATGAATCGCAATAAATTAAACGTTTATAAATTTGTCTAAATAAATAATTTCGAGTTTTTTTTAGTACTTAATTATTATTAATACTAAAATATCATGCTTACAAGGCCTACCAACAAATTCAAGGTACTAAAACTAAGTCTCTTACCTTTCATGTAAAAATTTGTAGTTTTTATAAATATGTTGCAAGGAAAACTGATTTCTAAGATGCTATAGTTTTCGTTTGTTTTTTTAAGATGTAAAGCTCATCCTCATAAAATTTTAATTATCGTAGATAAAACGACAAGTGTAAAAAAGTACAAAACTCGAATGATCCTACTACTTTGCAAATATATCTCTCACAAATATATAAACATTATCTCATGTAAATATCAGCAAATCAGACACTAAGCATTCAAATGATGCAGGTATTGCAGTCATTAAAAATGAAAACGGACTGCTGTTAATTGCAGTTGTGTTTGATGACCCTAGAGATCCTTGAGAATAACCAATATTCACTAAATTTTTTTCTGGAATTTTAAAGCGTGTACTGATCTGTGAAAGTTGAAGCAACGATATATATTTGAAGACTTATAAAAGTACAATGGCATAACTAACAATATTTCTGCGTTTTGACAGTAAAATGGCAAACTTCTGTGAGACATTCTTCAAAATTTACTGGCTATATTAAATTTATTGTATTCACTTTACTAACCACGTTGGCTCTTCATTAAGCTTGATTGCAAAAAATGAAGTTTTTGCTCTTTTGCTTCGTTCCTACCCAAATCAGACATCGAGATTTTGTGGTCTTTTATTTGAACAAATTTTGAAAAATAAGTTGTGTTTCAATGTTACAAAGAATAATAGTTTCTCATGGAAAACATACAGCTTATATGTTAATTTATCAGCTTTCTATTTTGTTTCCCAACTAAACCGACTTTCAAACTTCAAGTTTTTATTGTGAATTTAAATTGAAAAAAATTAGTAAACATAATTTGATTTTATCTCATATAGATTAGAAGTTTGAATTGCTGGAACACAAAGCTCTTACTGAATATAATAGCAAAATATATAGTTGAACTTCAACAGTATCAAACTATTTCATATCTTTTTCTTTTTTATATATCTTTCTTACCTTGAATTTGACGATTATTTCAAAAATTTCAAAGCGAACCAAACAATTCTATGCCTGTTTGCTCTCACGGTAAAACTGAACTCACTACGCCACTTTATATTTTTGACTCGTAGCTTGTGTTCCTTAAGGAACATATAACATAACCATTCAAGATAAAAATAAACTACCTAGGTCAATAATCAGGCAGTTCATTTGCAACATTTGTGGGGATGCCCAGACCCTGAGAAGTTGGAAAATTCACACTGCTCTCCCTCTCTGCCAACTTTGTCTATCATTAGCTCAAATTTTGGTATTTCCAAGAAAGTATCGGAACGTATCTCACAGATAGCCCACAGTTAAGGACGATTGTTTGAAATATTTTTTTTACATTGAAATTGTCGCAATCTCGAATTGTCTTTCACACTGTAATACTCTCGCAAATGAGTATATGGTACAAAAATACTTTTAAATACTGGTATGATTACACCTAGGCTATCCGTTAGCTTATTTTATCTGAGACGTTAGTCACAATTATTACTCTAGATTATTGAAATGGCCGTGTATCCAACTACATCTTAAAGCTGTACCAAAACGTGTCATCTAACGAAAATATGTCATTGGAAAGTAATCACCTAAAAGCTAATATAACTGATTACTATTTGATGTAATTTTTTAAAAATTGATTTTCACTAACATAAAACGAGACATGGACTAAATTGAAAACTCAAGTAAGATGAAATTAAATTAATATTATTTTACTGGTTGACGCTATGTTTTTTTAAGTTATGTGTCTTATTATTATGTTGTGATGGAAAGCCACACGGAGAAAGTATCGTATCAGAAATATGGTTTGATGTGATTTATTGACGATTTCAAACTAAAATTTTTTAATTTGAAATGGTAGTTTATGTGATTGATGAACCCAAAATACTAGATATTTACGATTTTTTGGGTTGTTATCCGCATAAATGAATAATAATATCAAAATTGCTTAGTGCTGGCAACCCTTTTCAAACACCAAAATAAAAGGGGAACCTTATTTCCTCTTCCAATAAAGCTCATCTATCATCTGAATTGCATTTCGTTCCGTTAACTGTTTTGGAAGTTTTTGGGGTATAAATGTTTTTTTAGTTACCGATCAAAAGTTTGATTGTAACAGCTTCTATAGCATTTCATCAAAAAATAATAAAAATTACTGTAGCTTGCAGCTCTGTCCTAATTTTGCAGCCAAAATTTTATCACTATATGATTATGGGCGACACAAAAATATGCAATAAGTCTATACACAATATTATTATGGGCGGCTCAAAAATTGGGGTTGCATCTAAATGAGAGAGAAGCGGAGTACATGGTGACATCATCTGCAGAAAGAACATTTAGAGCTGGTCAAACCATCAGGTTTGCGGAGGATGAATTTGAAGTAGTGCAAACCTTCAACTGTCTTGGGTCAATTGAAGCCACCGATACCACTATGGAGGCAAGAAAAAATTGAAGAATGTCTGGCTCCACATATGAAAAAGCACGATTCCGAAGACGTCAAAAAGAGCTGCACGCTATCTATCTAGAACTAGATATAAATACAAAGATTAAGCTGAGTACACTCCTATGGGCTGGGCACATAGTTCGAGTGAATAAGAGGAGTCTGTTCGAAAAACACTTTGGGCCAGACTTTACGGCAGATGATAGACTGATAGATTTTGTTTACGATAGAACGATGACGTTGACCGGGACGATCGAAGCATAGTGGTGCTTAGTTGGATAACATCGGCTTGTGATCGCGACCGGCGGGAAAATTTGTTGAAGGAGGCAAGGCCAAACATGGGTTGTAGTTCTGATGATGATGATGATGGTGAAGATTACAACTCATTGAATTTCAGGTTGGTTCAATATACGCAGTAGGTTTGATTCAAACAAAAATTGGCGGGTTAGAATAATTACTATGAATTCAAATATTGGCCAGATAATGACGCCCGCTTGCAGGCAATGCAAATGTTTTAAAGAAAACGCGGCTGAGAAAATTTTCTTTGACTTGACGTGGGCGAAAAATCTAAACATCCGTTATTTGTGATGGCGAAATAGCTATCACAAGTCTATTGACGCTGAACGGACACCTCATCTTCTGGTAATATTTTCAAACTGAGAAAGCTAAGCTTATCAATTCAGAACCGATACATGTTTTCAGTAAAACAAACTGAAACAATTATAAGCAAATTTGTAATTCCCTAGTATATGTAAGCAGACTTGATCTAAAAGAAATTAATAATGCATCGCAAATAAATGAAGAATTTTTCTCACCACACCATTAGGGCTACAATCAATAACAGCACTCCCCAGGTCTTACGTAAATCGAATTTTACTGCTTATATTGATGACGTAATAAAAGTGATGATCATTCTCACAAATACAATTAGACGTCAATGGCAGCAAACTGAAGGCCGCAATTAAAAATTGACCTAAATCATCTAACGTGGCTAATTGAAAATCGGAGCAAAAAGTGGAAAGATATACTTAGTGCTGATGCCAAAAATAAAAAAAAAATTGAAGCTGAACAAATTTTTCTGACGCAATTCTATTCTGCCAACTTTCAAATCACCTGGTGGGAGGACGATACACAATAATAAAGAAAGAGCCAACCTAATTTTCGAGCATTTCAGAATTAGCTCATCATTTCTCGGAACATCTAGAAAGCCATACTGTCTGCAGTTCAGTGTCCTGTTTCAAGGAGCCATCTGCCAACTAATTTCTTGCCAGAATTTGCCAGTGAATCCAAAAGCTATAAAATAAGACCCCGATTTTCCCCAAAACTGCCACCCATACAGCCTGTTCAACTTCTTCAGTCAAATAATTTTGAGCCGCGTCCTCAAAATAACATCTTGCCTCAAAATAATTCCAGGATACTAATTTGGCAATTTGGTTTTCATTCTGGATTATCAACAACGCATCATTTTGCTTAAATTTGCTCCTACACCAACGAATTTTTCAACAGGAAATTATTTACGAGATTTGTGGCCCTCGACATCGAAAGAGCCTTTGGTTCTGTGTTGTGCCATGGTCTTATGTACAAACTGAGCCTCTCCAGCTTTCCATCGTGCATAACAAAGCTTATAGCTTTATTTCTTCATGATGGTTTGTTTGTGGTTAAGGTTAAAAAAGTCTGTATCGTCTAAAAAATTGGTATCAGTGGTGTCCCACAAGGATCTTACTTAAGCCCCATTTTATTCAATAAATAAAAAATAAAAAAATAAAAATAAATAAATAAGAAATAAAAAAAAACAAGCTGTGCATTAGCTATGTTTGCGGATGATATAGGTTTATACAGTAGTGACAGAAACAGTGACGAGCAAGATACTTTATTAATTACCAGTATAGTTTGCCGTGTTCCATATTGATTTGGATGCAACATACCATTAGCCCCAGCTTATTATCTGAGCCACCGAAGCCACAGGACGTTGATGGTATAATGTGACTTTCTCGAGTCTATTTGTTTTCTTCACTTATTCTCACAATTAGCATATTCAATCAAGCAACTCTCTTGTTTTGAAGTAACATCCAATGCGTTGAGCTTTGGAAATCAATTCTTTGATAATATTTTTCAATTCACGAATTATATCATTTTCGAGTCAAATTCATCGATTTTGGGTACAAATTCTTCATATTTTGGAGTCTAATTTATATTTTTTTTAAATCGAATTCGTAAATTTTCGATAACAATTCATAATTTTTTTGGGTCAACAACATAATTTTTTTGATTCACATTCATAATTTTTTCGGGTTAAATTCGCAGTTTTTTTCAAAGTGAGTTTATAAATTTTGCACGTCAACCTCATAGTTTATGAAATTGATGCGCGAAATATGAGCTTAGCTTATAAATGTATGAATTTAACGTGAAAAAATGATTAATTTGACCGGAAAAAGTTATAAATTCGGCTGAAAAACTTAGGAACTGGTATCGAAAATTTACGAATTTAATTTAAAAAAATAAGAATTAGGCATATGACATACAGCAAGTAATGATCACTATTTGATCATTGACTCTGGTGAATTTTTTCAATAAAAACAGTTTTATTCATGGACCAACGTATCAAAAATCTAATTTCAAGGATCATAAGTACAATCGAAGCTATCTGTTAAATAATTTTGAGAAAGATCAAATTTGTTTTTTTTTTTCGAGTGATCCAGCAAATATTTCATGCTCGGAATTCAAATTTTATCTAGGAATTCAAATTCTAGGAAATCAAATTGGCGTAGTAAACGTAAATTTAAAATGAAAGCAATTTAATGACTTTGATGATTTTTGATTTGCTTCTATAACATCAAATCAACTTCAAATCTTCAACATTAAATCAAACGTACTTTGTGGACTTTACACACAATAACTATGATACTGATAAAAAAAATCGAAACGTATGCTTTTGGATTTTATATAAACAAATTTTTACAATCTTCGCAACATGTAAAAAACTTGAGCTTTATCGAATGTAAAATAAAACGAAATCCTTCATTCGGTACGAATTCATTCCGGAAACTGTTGAGGACGACAAAAAACTTAATGAGCGTGACCTACAGCAATCAGAAAATGTATGACAAAACAAAACTTTCAAATTTCATCAAAACACAATTTCGCTAATCAAAACAACATCCCATAAGGACAATCTAAGAAGTAGTTAAATTTTTTTAATGACGCACTGTAACGAAAACAATGTACATGGTGGATCCGTGCCAATGGTCATGCGTCTTGTATTCTTCAAAACCGAACTTTGCTTCTATGCACAAGTATGTATTAGGGTAGTATAGATGCAGACCAGGCGGCAGAAATCTACCCCCAACGGTATCCCGAGTTAGTCTATCTGAAACGATTAGATCGGGTACATCGTACTCGTTCGTTGCGATGGAAGTTTGGAGTGTCCTGAATATACGTTTTCGCTGCATAATATAGAATATGTCGAGTGCGTGTACGAACCGATGTGGTCCATAAATTGTAAAAACAGACTGTGAAACGATGTGAAGTGAAGCTTACGGATTTCGGTCAATTACCAAATTGTAACTGTTTATAAAAACACACTGGATTAAATAGGACAATGAATTCTGGTTTTGTGTGCTTGGGTATTGTGAAACGTTGAAGCTTATTGGATATTTGTGCAGGGTTTAAACGTATTTCCTTAGAAAATGGCCAATCAAGTGAGGATTCTACTGACGTGGCTGCCATTGTACTTGCTAGCCGTGGGTAAGTCTATGTTTAAGACAATTAAATGTAATACTCAGCCCATTCGGCAGCTCCGTTCATGGTTTTCAATTATGTCTGCGGATTACCTTCGGCTTGAAGATGCGAATGTATTGAATGTAACAAATGACTCTAATTCATCACTGCTTTAGCTAAGGATTCACCAGCTCGACCACAAAGATTTGCACAGGTTTCAAGTTGAATGCGAGAGGCTCTTAATCAGATGAATATCTTACTTTTGTACGATCTACACAGATACGTTTTAACAACGTAAAAGAAGGTTTTGTCGAGATATTGCCGGTTTGTCCAATTTCGTTTTCTGTTTGGGTGGCTGTTGATTTGTTCGTTAATGACATCTCTTAGTGATTGTATGAGAAGATAAACCATAATTGGTATGGTGAAAAGTTTTCAAGGAGGAGAAGTTTCAATTGCTTGGTACTATTCATAGCGAGGACTTGTAAGACTGGTAATGGTGCGATTAAACAAATCTTGGTGATATGGATTTTGCAGATTTTTCTAAGGCATATCAATTTCGTAAGAAATATTTCGGTGTTCATGAAATCAAATTTGTTACAGTATTCAACAAAAAGGCTTCAATTGTCAGTGTTACTCTCAATCTTTGCTTCATTTATGTAAATCAAAATTTTAATAAAGGTTTGGTCTCACGATTCCGACTGACATAATATGGCGACATCCTATGTGTGGTAGTCTCAGTTTCAACTGCCAGACATTTGATTTATATTTCATTTTTTTAACAATTCAAAGCGGAATTGTAAACTTTGCTCAGTGTAAAAAAGATTCTAATCATAAATTTAAACAAAAGTATGGTACTTTGTATTGAAATGAACAAATTCGAATGCTTTAAAATTTAAATGATATGGACAAGTTAAACCTTAAAATTATTCTTTTCACGAAGAATGGTCAATTTGACATGCATGGTGTTGAAAGAAAATACAAATCCGCTCAGTTTGACAGCCATAGTATTGTAATAGCATGCTTACCTTCTAGTCATCAATTGGTTCGAGCATGCGCAACGATTTCAAAGTAGCAAATGGCAATGCTCGACAAATTCACATATATTTCTCTTCCTTGACGTTAATGTTACCTATGAGGAATGCCCACGCTGGGCGCTGTTATAACATTAATCAGATCTGAATGTAATTTGAATTGAGATTATTTATTATATATATTGAGATTATTTATTATATATATAATAAGGAAATCAGAAATGTTTTTCTTAACAAGAAGTTTTGAATTTTCATCTGTTGGCTTTAGTTTGGATCCGCCAAGCACTACGGTTAAACTTAGGTCCAAATGATCAAAGTGGTTTTGTTTATTTTACTGTTCCATGAGCATAATATTATATTTAAAAAAAATATTGTTGCTGCCAGCATATTTACCAATCTAGAGAAAAAAAAACTGGGACAATTGATAGAATCAGACAGTAAAATAATAGCACAAAAGTGAATCTACAGCTTAATTCACCGTAAAAAAACTGGTACAATGGAGTAAGAAAGGATAGATTCAGAATATGTGAAAAATGTTTTTTCAAAGAACTTCTGAACACAGTTAATAATGTTTGGGGAAGAGAAACAAAGCTAAGACTATTGTGCTGATGAGGCAAATGCAAAAGTGGGGAAAATAAATGGGTACATTCACGGACAAAAGGAAAATTAGAGTAGAATAAGGTTCTATTAGGACAGCCCAATTCTCAGATAGAGCAGTGACTGCTGGGGTAAACTAATATATAGCTGTTAAAAACTTAAAAACTAGCTAAATACTAATGCTCTTCGAACACTAAGAAAAAGGAAGCACTTATCGATGGACAACACTCTAGGTGACTCAAGAACAGGAGTTTGTAAGAGTATGCGTCTGCCACTCTAACCACAATAACGAATACAATCCTTCTAGAATAACGAGCGAGTATATTGACGTTGCATGGATTCAACCGCATTGATCAAGTATCTATAATGGGGACACCAAATTTGCCAACATTATTCTAGCCCACTACAGATGAAAGAGAAAAACAATTATAAAGAGGTGGAATGAACAGCATAGGGTTAGAGGATCTAATGATGAGGTCGGAAAAATAAGAGAACCTGGCTGTGATATGTATTATATGCAGATCGAATTTCAACTAAGAATCTAAGGTCACATCAAGATAGTGGAAACTATCAACAGCATTGAAAAGAGAGCGGGAGCAGAGCAGAGGACACGCAGATGGGATGTTTTGTAGTTGAAGGACATTTAATGATACTTCGCAATATTCAAAGAAAGAGCATTCGCAGCGCACCATTTAGCTGTACCATCCAAATCATTTGGCAACATGAAACAGTCGCTAGGGGATTTAATTATTCATGATTCAAAATAGGATGTAGAAGGACTAGAGCTAACAGTCACAATACGAAATCGGTTATAAACGTGGGAAGAGAAGAAAGAAAAGAGGACACTGGACAGACCAAAATTAGCTAGCTTTGACAGAGGAATATCATGGTCCACTGAATCAAAAGCTTTAGGAAAATCTATATATACGGTATCCATTTGCTCTTGCTGTTCGATTGCAGAAGTAACGTTGTAAACAACAAAAAGTTTGCTACCGTCGACTTACCTTTAATGAATTTATGCTGTTTACTGGCTAGTAAAAGTTGGAAGAAAGAGTACACTCTTAAGAAAACAGGAATTGATCACACAAATATTGTGGATAAGAAACAAATGTGTCGTCAAGATCTATAACGTGAATTATTCTGGAAGCACAGCCTCAGTGCACTCTTTGTGTTATGGCACAATAGAAGTTTCATTAGAATTTTAATATTTGGCGTGTTTTTGGCTCCCCCTATCCATAACAGAGCTGAACAGAAGCATTGGAAACAACAACAACTCCTACCTCAGTAGATTCACTGGGACAGGAGTTGTTGTTCTGTTCTGTTATGGATAGGGGGAGCAAAAAAATACGCCTATTAATAATATGACAGGAGTAAAGTTCTTGTAGCACAGATTTCAATAAGCTCTCCATTCACAATCAATTAACACCAAACTAAAGTGATATTTGTTAAACTCATTTTACCCCTGCGAAATTAAGTTGATTTGAAACCCGTTATGTGATCACGATTGGATTTATATCAAGAGCTTTAAATATATTGACAGCCGGCTATCTGTTTTGTGGGCCACGCACAATTCATTAAATATTGTTTGCAAAATCAGTGTGGAAAAATCAAATAAAATCTAAATAGAAAATAAATGAACGAGTAAATTATCTTATTCAATGAACTATCCAACCAAAATGATGGCACAATCATCTTTAGAATCATAATTGAGAAATTAGAGGTTACCTAATGCATATCTCATTTTATCGCAGCAATCGTTGAACAAAAACGGTGCCTCTTTCGATTTTGCCTTTTCGCTTGGGATCATTTTTTTTAAATTATTAAGTACATCGCTTTTTGACTTCGATCAAACAATTTCGCAACATCGTAAATGAAATAATACTCATCTTTCTCAGTATTATCTTCACTCTCGCCAATCTTTATGGATATGTGTTCACAGCACGTCGAGTTAAAAAGAAACAACAGATCCA
Organism: Nemotelus nigrinus; assembly: GCA_947369275.1. Taxonomy (NCBI): domain Eukaryota; kingdom Metazoa; phylum Arthropoda; class Insecta; order Diptera; family Stratiomyidae; genus Nemotelus; species Nemotelus nigrinus. The sequence goes on along the minus strand of OX376372.1, from coordinate 26,874,886 downwards.
AAACTTTCGGAGGACATATATGTATATAGTCGGTAGGTCCGTGACTTCCAAGAATTCAAACATCTTTAACCTTTTGGCGGCTTCGGGCGTTTTGGTGAATTTTCGGGTACTCCTATATTTCCAAGCAGTGTAAATTTTTGGTAAAAAAGGTATTGGAAATGAAAACTTATTATGTTTTAGGCTTTTTTATGATAAAGAATTGGAAATTTTGAGCCTTGTGTAGGCACTGAGTGCCTAAAAGTAGGCAAGGATATTTTTTTAAATTTCGATTTGTCATAAATTTTAGAAAAAACAATGGATTATCTTGAAATTGGCAGCGCGTATTGATGTAGACCAAAATTTAGCAAACATGGACTTTCAACACTGTGCAGGCAACTCTGTAGCTACAGCAGGCTCCTGAAAAAAATCCGTCATATCATCGACCCTCCCGAAAAATTTTTGATTTTTGAAAATAAATTCAAATCATTGATAAATCTTGACTTTTGTCCACCAAGTCAAATAAAAATTTTCAAAATCCCGCGGTTAACAAGAACGGCAGCCCATAATCAAATTACCTCTATTTTCAGCACTCAAAACTTCTGTTTACGAGAACTGACGATCGGATAATGTAATTAATATGAAATTTACAGGACATGTTGGTATTAGCTAGGATCAGGTCTGGTAGAAGTGATTTTGAAATACGGGCAATGCTGTGGCAGTGGTGCAATTTTGAAAAATCGGCGAGGAAAAAAACTGGTTTTTAGCCTACAGCTTCCGATTTAGCCACCAGATTTTAACGAAATTCACCGCGGTAGATGAACCTTACTCTAAGATAAATTTCATGGAAATTTGATCGAAAAATTAGTATAGGGTTACAGCTATGTCAATTTTTGTCTCATAAATATTGTAAATTTGCTCAGGAAAATAAAGGTTTTTTCCCTATAGCTTCCGATGCAGTAACGAAATCAAAACGAAATTCATGTGAAAAGTGGATCATGCTGCATTTCTAATTCTGTAAGAGCTTCGTTAGTTGTAAGAGCTTGAGTAGCCTAGTGGGTAGAGCACTGGCTTCTTGCGTGTGGGGTCCCTGGTTTGAATCCAGGTTCGGACGAGGGTCCGCGCACCAAGCTTTGCGTTCACCTAGCTCTGATTAGGTACCTGATTTAAATCAGGGGTAAAGTGAGTCGTGGAACTAATCACTCCACACTCGTATCCACAATGATTACAAAAATTGTAATGAAGCTCTCTACCAGCTTCAACCCCTAGACCCGTACAAGGGTTGTCGTGGGATTGCTTTACTAAGAGCTTCGTTGAAAAATCATGAAAGGGTTGCCAGCTATAATGAATTTCGTAATTTATTGACATTTCTTTATCGAACGATGTTGTCATAAAATTCCCAAATGGGAATGATTCTGCAATGACAGTTAACAACAAATATTTTGGTTTCGAAAATTTGAAAAGTTTTGAGGATGGTTACCATAAAATTTTATTCTATAACTTCCAGCGCAGCCATTCAATCGAAACGAAATTCACAGGGTGAATTTAACTCAACGTGAAGCAGCTATTGCCAGCACTAGATAGTTTCGTAGATATTGCACCAACAGATGCTTCCATTTTGTAATTATAAGCAAAGCATTTATAATAAGACATAGTTTAATCACTGAAACTTTCGATGATATCCTTGGATGAAAACGAAATTCAAAGGATAGGTTGATTAAGCACGAGCATGTTATGGTGGACTTATTGCTGCTGTGTTGAACACTGAACATTTTCATCATTTGTCTTATAGGAAATGCTGTCAGAAAATGATATTTGTTCCTTTGAGTAAGAAATGGTTGATATGATACTACAAAGAAGTGTATTAAGTCTTCACACATTTTTAGCTCCCTTAAAGATAATTTCTTCGAAAATTAGTTTTCCAGCGATTCTGATGCGCTAGACTTTTTTTTGTTTTTTCTATTGAATACAAAATACTTAGAAAAATGCTCAATCGTGAAAGATCAGTCAAAATTGATTTATAAATGGAAAAAATTGCTGTATATCTACAGCAAAATGGCAAAAATAAGCATCGCAATTTCCGGTGGTACAAATTGCTACGCAATCGTTTCGAATATTATCTTGCTACATAATTTATTGAATTCGCATCAATGAATCGAAATTTCTGATCATAAAGACTTGTGATGAATTTTTTTTTAGTCAAGTGAGTCCAAAATCAATGAAATATTTTCAATGACATCGAAGAATGCTTTGATTTTAAGACCTTTCGATTCTATGATTTTGATTCCTTTGACGGCGCACCTAAAGGTGGCTCTGATGTACACTTTGCTTTTATCTGCAATAGTATAAAATATTCTCAACGTCATCATTTTGTAATTGCTTGTGTATTTGTGTCCATATATGGAAGAGAAATATCGAAAGAAAAAACTAGTACATACTATAATAATATGGAACAAAAATGCTCAAAATGCTAAAAAATACAAAATTGATAAAATACAGGATACAAAAATATAGGATGAATAATGTGAAATATGCATAATATGCATGCAACGTGCACGTTCATAACTATTCGAGCCCTATTAATAATAATATAAGAATACTAGATAAATTACTATGGCACTTTTCGAAAAAATGCAGCACGAAACTATTGAAAAAGAACTGAATTCGTATTAAATCCATCCTAACGATTAGTGGTTTCATTGGGGTTTCGAAAAAGACTCTGTTCTAATCGAACTTTCAAGCGTGAAGAAAGGTGACTTGAAAATTCACTCTTTTTAAGTTACATGACACATTGCATAAATTATGTTACATATAACTACAAAAATGTTATATCCTTGAATAACTCTATTTGATGTATCCACCGTATCAATTATCGTCATTTTGGAATCGAAACAACCCCCAAATTTGATTGAGGAATCGCATTGCCATGGAAGAAGTCGAGTGAAAAGTAATTCCCTTTTCTTTCAAAATGCTGATATTAGCAAGGACAAAGTCCATTCTTAGAGAGTGTACCATTTATATTGCAATTTCTTTTTGTAGTAAAACATGGGAAAAAATACTCAATGCAGCATTTAAAATAATTTTTATGATTTTCTTTGGGATGAAAATAAAGTCAAAGATTTTTCTATTATTTAGTATGACTATAATTGCTTCATCTTTTATTGGCGTTAAATTTACTATCCTTTGACTTAAACTACTAGCATGATCTCTTTATGTCTATATAGCCAACATTACTTTGGAAGCACGAAACAAACATGCGTTGCACGTAATCTTCTCTCACTGCTAGTGCTGATAAATATATTCAAAGAATGTCGATGTCACTGCATATCATCATGAAAGTCATAGAATATCAGTATAACACTTGCCTGAAACGTCTCTAATGCTTCATGAAATATTTGGTCAAATCAAATGCAATCTAAGTATTATTTTACATTTTACGAAGATCCAGAGCTAAAATGTCAGAGGCTGTACATCATACTTACTTGATGTTGAAAGATGAAAGGAGATCTATTAAGATGGGATAGATGTGTTTGAGCCGCAATGTAATACTGATTGGAATTTACTTCGAGCAGTGTTTGGAAGCTCTTTCTGTCTATTTTAGTGTGAGGACATAGCAAATGTATCAAAAAATAATGACAAGTTATAGAATTTACTTCATAATTACTTTGGAACTATCTCTTTGAAGAGGAAGTTACTAGAGTGCAGAAATGATCAGAAGTGTGAACGAAGTTATTATGAACCCGATACATTATGCTCATCATATCTGAATGATCTAAGCTATAGATAGTTAGATGAGAATGAGAAAATCTCAAAGGTTAAGTTTCTTATGGTTGAAGAAATGTAATGGTCTCATAAAACTTTGAATCCAAGCGTAATTTATAGTGTGTGAGAAAGTCATATTGAAAATATATTTGATCGATGTAGATTGAAAGTGCGAATTCATAGCGACACATTGAGGACAGTTCCACGGACTCCCAATACAATACAGTAGAGAAAAACTTTTTCATTCTCCGAAACACAAAGCTTATCATTGGACGGATTTTTTTCGCTTCACTTCAAATAAAATCCATTTTAAAGCGCCCCACATACGATCAGTTGGCTTGCAAGTCTTGGTCTGTCCTATTTAGAGCAATCGGCCGCACACATATCAGTTGACTTGAAGATTGTGAACTGCAGTGGGAGTCGACTGACGGTGCGTGGTCGGCAAAGGTGAGGAACGGATCAAAATTGTATATATCGCCATTCGTTAGAATAGTCTCTTTGGCAAAGCACATGTATATTGCCTAGTGGGAATGAGAAACGTATCTGATCGTTGCAGCGTTGCTTGGCGGAGTACTTTCTGTCTTTTTTCAACTTGGACTTGGATATCGCTATTTATTGCTCGTAATTAATGGGGAAATATTGCAAATTGTATCGCAATTCACGTACTGTCCGAGCTACATATAGTTCTTAAGCTATGAAATTGTGCGATCAGGCCATCAAAACTGCCCACACACACTTCAGTTCACCTGATGATCGTGGACTGCAGTGGAAGTGGACTGTAGGTGTATGCAAGGCAAAAGGTAAAGATCTAACGACAGTTCAGTCAACAAGCATTAGCCTGTTCAACCTATGCCTCAAGCTCATTCCACGACTCACTGTCAGTCGGCCTGCAGGCGTGTGTACTGACACGTTCAAATTCATTTGTACCTAGCAGTCAGACGGCAGGTCACTTTTTAAATAGTTTTCATCAATTATTTTTGGACTGAACGAAGCCATGGACAACAAACCCCCTTTTATTACCACGTTTATGGAGTTGTTTCGTCAATATCCATGTCTGTGGAAAGTTAAAGATGATACGTATTCAAACAAAAGACTGAAGGATGGAGTGTACGGTGTTTTGTTGGACTTTTACAAAAATACTGTGCAATTATATTAAAGTTTTATTTACTCATTTTCAAATAATTTAACAAATTTTCTTGGTGAGATTGTCATGTGTGAACTTGCGTCTCTTTTCTGAAGCCACTTTTTCATCCCATATTTTTTTTGCTGGTTTGTCTTCAGAAAACACCGACAGAAAGTGCAAAGCGCAACGTTTTCGACGACGCATTTTGTCAAAAACTGAAGCAATTTTGTGTCAGTACACGGCCTGCAACCTAAAATTTACGGCATTAGCCTGCAGGCATGACCCAACGTTAATCGCTGTAATGCATTGCGGACAGAATTTATGAAGCAAACAATCTTGGTAATGAAAATGTAATCTGCTTGCAAGGGGTTTTCCAAAATTCCATGACTGGCCAATGCACATCACTCGCAGAAATAAGGGGAAAAAAACTTGCGATCATACATCGGCTATGGGTAGTGCGCTATATAAAACGGAAAGATGAAAATCTCGGAGCACTTAAAATCATCACAGGTAAGTAATCACTCAGCATGCAATAACCACAAATTCCGGGTCATGCCGAGGTATGATCGGCCGCCGGCCAAAGCTTTAATTCGTATTCTTCCTAGATGACGGAAATGTGAGCATACGATGTCGGGGTTTCCAAAAAGTTATTTTTATAAAGCTGTAAAACTGGAAGCTTTAAGTTTCCCTTGTCTATGCCTTGCAAGCCTAGGACATACAATGTTAAAAATAAATAAACAGACTATGAATCGGTAATTCCACGCATTTCGAAAAAAGCTTACCGAATATAAGCCGACGCATTATTTTTATCGTTGGGGAGCTATACAATGTGTAGCGTCATCAGGCACTGTGGTTGCCTGCAGGCAGTCGGTGGGTAAATGTGTGGTGGTGTGAGATGTTGGCCCTAGGGTAATCCTATAAGACAACGGCCTCAAGATTAACTGACAGTATGGGGGACGCTCAACAATTTGTATGCAGACGTATGGCTCGTCTGTGGAAATTTATTTGGTACCGTAAGGCCGCCGTTAAGTCGTTTGAAAGTGATTGGAAAATATATTTTATGAACTGAAGTGTAATAGATAATAGGCCTCCATTTACTTGGGCTTTCATAGAGCTGTAATGTTCGCACCTTTGTATAAGGAAGACCAAGGATGATCAATATTGCAATAAAAAATTAGAAACGTGGCTATGAAGAGCTCGTTTTTTGTTGAAAGTGATTAAAAATCGAACTAGCGATAGTGTCGCAAATTTTCGGAAGAATTGTTTTTGGTTATGGCATTTTTGACATTGCCATAACCGAAAAAAAAACAAAATTACATAACACACTAACCCACTCTATTACTAGTTCGGTTTAGGTTGGGATTTCAATTTTGGAATTTGGACTGCATCATGTGCTGAAAACTTCGACTTTCTCCTCGATACATTTCACTTGTTAATTATACATAACTGTACGAGTTTTTGAAATTAGACAATATGAACCCGCTGGCTAGGGACAACGTTCAGTTAAAAAATCAACAAAATTATCTTGCTATGAAACAGCACCATCGTCAACAAAATATGTTTCGAATTGCAGCAGTTCGCGGACTGCAGTCTACTACCTTTGGCGTCTGCCTGCAGGTATGAGTTGCACAGTACGTTTTGGCACACATCTGCGATCCTTATAACAGCCTGCAGGTCGCTGACGGGTAATGATATTTGCCTCCAGTCCAGGCAAAGGCCTGCAGGCCGATTGATCGTGTGCGGGGCGCTTAAGGCTCACCTCTAGAGCTTAGGGTTCGGTTGAGCTTGCGTTCAAATTTGGTGGTGATTCCAGAAGTCTTCTTGAGGAGACTTTAAAAGGTTGGTTTGTTCTTTTTTTTGGCTCCTGAGATTTTATTTTATTATAAATGCTCTTTATTTTATAGTCGTTATATTCTATACTATATTTTATAGTCGTTGTAGTATAGTCGTCATCATGAGCTTTTCCACGGAACCTGTGCAGATGAAATAGATTTTTGTAGTGCAGCTTCTTTGGTCTTTTAAGTGGTTGATCTAATTTGGTCGTGACTTGAGGTTTGCCTTAATAGTTCAAATCTTTTGGCAAGTTAGTTGGCTCCGCTCGCCAATGGTACATTCAGTTAACCAATATATGGGGCATTTCACGTGAAGCGGACAACGGAAAAAGCGGACAACTAGATTTCGTACTTCTAGAGGATAAGAACGTGGATACACAATTTTTGGTTTCCATGAGATTTAGTTTCCAAGCTATGAGCTTCTGAAAAATGGATGAAATTGATGAAAGGTTTTCTTGGAAGCGGATTCTAGGATTCAAAAAAAAAAACTAAAAAACCTCAAAAGTACTGATTGGTGTAGAAAATTAACTGTTCTTTTTAATTTTGAAATAAGATTTGAAAACCGAAAGTAAAAATTTGTGTGAAACCGGAAGTAACAATTTCAACTAATTTTTTGAATAATTTGGACCAGCTTAATTTTGCTTATTTTTATAACAAAACAAAGCTTAAAGTATTCTTATTTGATCATAAAAGTTTTAGAATAAGACTGCGAGTAGTTTAATAGGTAGGTGAATTTCAATACATACAAGTCGCATGGGGCATGGTACCGAGAGCTTGCTTACAACAGCTAGTTGGCTCAAAAATTAAAATTGATATCGAAATAGGATTATTAGCGCCATCTTTTAGCTGAAAAAGGTTTTATTTTTTCATAAAAACCTATTTAATATATACCTATGATGCCCATATAATATACATATATTGTGCCTAGCCATTTCCAATTTTCGGTAATTTTTTTAGTTATTGTTCAGCACTTGCAGTGACGATTACTTTTGTTGATAAGTTAAAGAGTCTTAATTGTGAGAGTCTTAATTGTGCTTCCAAAAAAACCTGTGCTAAAACGATTTGTATGCTGCTTCTTTACTTGATTGTAGAAAGCAACCTTGATTTGAAATGTTTTAAATGAGACAGATTTTACACAAAATCAAAGCATTCCATGGTATGACTCTCTATAAATTTTTAAAATACCTAATCCAAAATAAATTAGACTTTTGATTGAATATTTTTAATGTCCTTACGATTTGCTGTATACTTACACTTATTATACTTACTTATAACTTTTATTTTTTTCTTATTATTGTGCTTGATTTTTGCAATTTTCTCTTCGCTTAACCAGTCGCATAATCGAACCCACAGGTGAACTCACTTCATCTTTATTTATTTTAATTGATCGTTACAGCAAAGAAGAACATGCATTTAAAAAGTTTATCGCTTATCAAAACATTCTTTCATATATCTGCGCATATGCGAATGAAAAAATTTCATCATAAATCCACATTTTTCCAATCTGCATACTGTTCAAGTCTACGCTTCACATATCCATATTTCTGTAAACCTTTTTCCTCAGTTACTCAAGCACATACCATTTAAAATATAATATCTAAACAATCGCAACATTAAAGTACTCATGGGAGAAATAATCTCGTATGCATTGCGAAAATATGAATATGACGGTGATATGTACAAACGGATATGTGTTGGGTTTCCCGTGTTCTCATTTAAATGTCCCAGACATTGAAATGCTAAGTTTATTGGAGCACGAGGAAAACGACGGAAAGATACTTTGAGCACAAACGAACATATATGTGAAATACATACGGACTTATGGTTACATAGATATAGATATTTATGTGTACATCCATTGCATGAATGCTGGCAAGCTGGTATGTCTACACTGATCCTTTAAGGCTCATATGAAAGGACGAAGAAGCTACATGAGGATTTCTAACGATTTGAAAATGGGTCACGTAATCATAACTACTCTTCCAAAAACTTCTCGCAGATATTACAGTTGCCTAATATTTATATTTTCTGCCGAGTTAAGCCATCGACAGTAACGCCCACAATTATGGTTAGTTTTGTTTGAAAAAATAATGATATTGAGTTTATATATTTAGATGGTTTCCCTAATTATAGACGACAATACCACACTGGAATAACCGGTTCTCGTCCGATCACCGAAGTTAAGCAGTGTTGGGCCGGTTAGTACTTAGATGGGGGACCACTTGGGAACACCGCGTGTCGTTGCAAAAAAAACAAACGTTGTGCTATCCCTTATACCAACAAACCAGTTGTCTGGGAAGCACTATAAAAAAAACAAAATACCATAGTACCAATGTGCATAGTACCAATGTATTCATTGTTTTAATCAAACTCTGTCCACAAACATTTCATATTTGGATTTGTATTTTAAATGCAACAGATTAAAAATTAATTCAAATTATGAATCTTAAAATCTGATATGATTCAACCCGACGCATTTCAAGCATAATTTTTAACTATGGCGTAAAGAATTATGAGAACTGAGAGATGAGTACTAAATATAAGTTATAAAATGTGTTGTTAATATTTAGCTGCTGGAAATTAGTATGCAATGATAGACCCGTTTTTCTGTAAAGTGCTAATGAATCGTTAAGATATTTCATAACACGTATCAGCGCTCCGTTGAAAGCTAATTAAACTCACGTATAAAATACTTCTTACCTAGCTCCAAATTAATATGCATTCTACTGAGCTGTTTTACCTGGATAGCTATATTCTAAAGAAACCCGATAATTTGAATATCTTCAACTATTCAACGCAACCTGCATTGGGTTAAAGTGTGCAAGGAAGTGTATGTGTCCTTACTGCATATGCATATCTATGGACCACTAGCTTATCCTTGGATCCTCATCTAAATTGATATTGAGTTTTAAACTGTAAGTATATCCAAGTTGTTGTGCCACATACAATTCGAACGACCTAGACGCAGTGAGCTCTTCCTTTTCCTGGCTGCTTTTCATAAGTAACAAAGCGAAATATGATGCCTGAGGAGCGTGGCCGTCACTGGTTCGCAAGTACCTTCACTTCAACGTACAATATAATACGTTCGTATTTAAACCATATTTGAATGCAAAACATTTCAGGCAGAACTGCATTCATATTGCATTTTCGCTCGCATTAAGTTACTACGAGTTCATTAAGAGGAACGAAAATACGCTCCGTGAAGAATTTAGTTCGTTTGTTTATGGATGTGTGAAAAGAGCATTCACGTTAGGCGATTTAATCTGCAGATCTGGCAGTTCATAGATTTGGAGCTGAATTAAGAGACTTAGCTGGTTGAAGAAGAATTTACTCAATTTAGAATACATATTCAATAGAAATTTTTTTTCAAAACTATAGAATAATTGCTGAAATTATTTTGAACAAAACAGATGGTTAATGTCAAGTTCCTGTTTTACTGGCAACGTTATAGTTCAGAAAAGGGATTTCATCGTAAATTTTAAATGAAAAATATTTTTAACTGAATAGTTTGAAAGCTTCAATTTCACATGACATATGAGTACTGACTTTGAGACTATGTATGACAAGCGCGAATATAAGAAATGGATTGGGTAAACATTTCAACCATATTCGATATGAATGAACCGACATCTACATATTTCTTCTATCTTTCTTCGAAAGTCAGTCTTTTTAATTTTCCTATGCACTCGAGTGTTTTTAGATTTGTGTGATAATACCGCTAGTTTATCTCTTCAATTCGTCAGGTTAGGCTCTCCATCACTCGAAGTCCTTCTTCTTCAGAGGTGCTTTTTTGTGTAGATCTAAGTAAAACCACGTAAGCTTAAAATAGTTTACGTAAGATAATGTGTGAAGGATGTATATTACATTTTATATATTATTCGCAGATTGTAAACATGTGTACTGTTGTAATTAACAGTTCTATTGAATCTTTTCAATTCATATACTTAATGAAAAATTAATTTAGGATAACCACAAACAAGGGATTTTCAAACATATTTCATACGTATATTACATCATTAAATATGGACAATTGATATTATTGTTCCTTTTCAAAACATATTCAATATCATGATCAAGGACTACTGCTGAATAGTGTTATGCACATAAAGGTGAGGCATATTTGGCGTTTCAAGTTGAAGTAGATTTTTCATAGACATTTCATCGAATATCAACTGTCTCAGCGAACTTATTGCTGTCTTGCATAACGGCTGGCTGCGATTTGGCTAGGTCACACATGTCTAAGAAAACCAATCGGCAGCCCCAATCGACATCCCGCAGAATTATTTCAATCGCAATTAAATGCTGTTTCCCCCAACTGCATTGCTTCTAATAGTCAAATTGTACACAACAAAGTCAACATTCCTTAATAGCCACGTCATGCCCCTGGTCATATTTTCATCAGAAAGTCCATCCGATGACTTGCAACTCACAAGTGACCAATTTTGCTTTGCAAGTAGTAAATACTTCGTGCAGTTGCTCAGCGCTTTGACAAGTCAGCTAGACATGATGAGTTTGTATTTATCGTTCACACTGAGGCTAAATCAAGCGATTTCGATCAGCTGATCGATTTAGAGCTAAATCGACCACAAATCTACTTGATTTACCATAAACTTGTCTCGGCTTTTGACAGTCGAAAGCTACCTGATTTATTTTAAAACTAGTATAAATCAGGTACTATTGTGAATTTTGTCCTGACTGATTTTTTCTCAGAGCGTGCTGCATTCCTTTCATGAGAGGGAGAGTAGATTTGAATGAAATGTCATTCGAATTTTGTTCTAAAATAGTGAAAGTTGAACACAAAAGGAAAATGTATGTTGCACAAAGTGAAAAGAAAATGTTCTTGCTTATTCCTGCAACATTTTCAAAAATATACACGCATAAAATACTGTGCATCTCGCTCCAAATCACTTCGGCCAGAGTGAACGCTTCACCTGCATTACTTGACAGCTCCTAAAACTACCTGATTCAGAGTGAAGTGTCAACGTACTATTAGAACGCTTCCCACTATTTTCAATAATATGAACAACGGCTAATTTTCCGCCACCTGAAATATTGCTAAGATTGTTCCCATTCACAAAAAAGGCAAAAGTAATGAAACCAGTCATTCTTTGAAAAATTTGGTTTGGAAATGACGAACGGTTTTTTGTGGTTTGCATATCGAGAAGTCTGAAAGGTATAAATATAAGCTGATAAGTTTGGGATTTCCGAAAGTAGTGGTACGGTTCGCCGCAAGCTTCAACTAGCAGCAAACATTTAATGTAAGCGTCAATGCTGCAAACTTAATTCGGGCATCAGAGGACTTACTTGTAGCATCAGAGGAGCCACAAGGTCCTGCTTTATAGACGATTTTCACTGTTGATTTTCCTTTTCCAGCAGGCTATCCTCAAGTTAAAGTCCCGCAATATGCTGACGACACGCTCTTATTCGCGTTGAGCCAAGACCGACTCAAAGCTGTGATAAGCCAAGAAGATTATTTGGTCAACCTTAGATATTATTTTGATGATTGGCAGCATTAAGCTAAATGGTAGCAAAACACAGCTGTCTGTCTTCAGGAAGACTTCTAAGTATAGGAGATCACACACTATATGCAACAAGGCCAAAAACGTTGCTTTCTTTTTCAGAACTTCTAGAATGACTCCTAGTTCTACATATCGCCACCTAGCGTAGAATTAAAGTAGCCAAGTCCGCATTTCAGCGCATCCTAAATCTTTTCACCAAAAAGATAGGATGGCGATAAAGGCTAAATGCATTTGCTATAAGACACTCATTCGACCAATCCTCACATTTCTATCCAAATTCTGGATTACTTGCTTCAATTTTTACCTTTTATTGAACGTTAGATCCTTAGGAAGTCATTTCTAATTTCTAAAATTTAATTTTTGACGCCATTGAACGAAATGTCACTAAGATAAAAAAAAATCAGTCTGAGCCATGGTTTGATAGGGATCTTTAGCATATGCGAAATCGAGAGAACACACTTTATAAGTGGATAAAGAAAAAATTGATGTTCACCCTGCTATTTAGGAAGAATATAATGAAGTTGCCAAGCAATTCTTGACAAAGTTTGCGAGACTTATGTCAACTACATTAAAAAAAAGGCGAAAAGATAGTCCGAGACCTAAAAAAATTCTTAGATTTTGTAAATAAGAAGTAAAAAATTACCGGTTATCTATCATCAATCCTCCATAACTATATCGCCTCTTCTTCCACCGAGGAAATGTACGATTTATTCACAGATAATTTCCAGTAAGTTTTCAATTCACCAGACCCATCTTACGAACACTTTTTTCCTTTGGACTCAGGTCAAACAACTTTTGTCACTATGTAAACTATGTAAAGCTAGCTAGAAATATGCAAAGCTAGTTTAGAAGTTCATAGTAACAAAGGTCCTAGTCCTGATCTTTTCCCACTGGAATCTAGCTAGAATCTAAATTCTGTCCCTATATTTTAAATTCAAATATGTCAATAATGGAATGACATATGATACTCATTTGTTTTGTCAAGACATAAATAAATCTAAGTCTGCAACAAATACTTCAGTTTTTCACATAAGCTTGTGCTGTCAAAACAAAATCGTGTCGCGGTAATAGCGATGCACAAATGGAACAAAACGTCAGTCAAAATATTCAATTTGTTAAAACCGTTCGATATAACCAAAAACATCGTCTACCGTTTAATCAAAAGATTCACCGAGATCTCTTCTGTCAACGACTGCCCTCGTAAATCATGGACAATAGCAGTGATCAAAGCCGTTTCCGAGCGAATTTGGAAAAATCCTCTCCGAAAACAAAAAATCAATTCAAGAGAGATGAAAATCCTACCTAGGACCATTACCTACATTATAAGACAATGCCCTAAACTAGGCGCTTATCGACAAAGTACTGGACATAGCTTGATGGCAGCTTTGCGCCACATTAGACCGATCAGAGCAAAAAAATTGTAGCAATAGCACGCAAAAAGTTGTTATCGGCAAATCCTCTTTACGGATGAAAATTTTTCACCGTAAAAGATAAACTAGCCCGTCAAAATTATAGTGTCTATGCACACAGCCCTCAAGATGCTTCTGAACAGGTTGCTAAGGTGGAAATAGACCATCATCCGGCGTAGGTCATGGTTTGCTGGGGCGTGTCTTATCAGGGGGTCATTAAGCTCCATTTTTGTGAGGAAGGTGTTAAAACAAAAGCCGCTAACTCTCAAGCCGATATTTTGGAGTCCATTGTTAAGCCATTGACCCAAACGTTATTTTCCAATAAACATTAGATATTTCAAGAGAACTCAGCACCTGGACACAAAGCGCAAACCACGCAACGTTGGTTAGAGGACAATTTATTCGATTTTATTGCCTACGAAAATTGGCCCTCTGGTAGTCCCAGCCTCAACCCATTGGATAACAGACTATGGGACGTCTTATAGCAGAAAGCCTGCTCGAAGCTAAATAAAAAAAGGCTACCATGCTGACTTTTGACAGAGTTGACCACTCTATCTTGTTCCTTACAACAACAACAACAACAATGAGGTCAGTTTCATTGCAGAGCCTCGTCTTCATAGCAGCTGTAAGAAGCCAAGAAACAAGCAATTAGAGTATTATCATCCCCTGAAACGAAATATGATTGGAAGGGAATCCCAAATCACACTGTCAGCACATTTCATTAAGGAAAAATATTCAGTGGTAAAAAGAAAACATAAATATGATAAATGGAGAGTAAAAATAATAAGATAGATTTGGTTGATGGGAAGTTGGCAAAAAATAAAGAAAAAAAAAACGAAAAAAGTGCTTCCCAGACAGCAACAAAGTGCTGGTATGAAAGATGCATCAGTGCTAATGACTGTTAATTGATAAAACTAGTAATAAATAGCACGATATTTAATCTACATGGTTCTAATGTGATTTAACGTTATAATGCGATTTAAATTTTCAAAATACGATAAGATTCCCATTGCTAATTTAATAGGATCTTTGTGTTTTCGGTTCGTTCTATCAAGTTCGGTTCTTCATCAAGTCCGATGTTACCTTTGAATATTGTGTGAAGGCTGTGATAATTACAGTGCCTTATGGGAGATATCGAAGATTTTATATTATTATTGAGCATTTTGTGTATAATCTTAGGCTTTTCCGTAAATATGATATCCCTTACATTGAATTTTTCTGTTTGTCTATATGGCAACTTTTCTGTTTTTCTATATAAATGGTCACTTGGTGTCATTCTGTTAAATCCATACATTGCCTTAACTATCTTTTTTGAGCGTTCAATGAATTGAGTCAGTATTGATCTCTGCAGTTTGTTTCCAATTCAATATATTATTAGGCCGTACATAAGTATTGTAGATCATATTTTTCAAGTCTATATCTAAAAAAATTTCATTCTACAGAGCCTAACCCAGAAAGCCAGCTTAGATTTCATATTAATTATGTGAGGGGACCAAGATTATCTATCATCAATAATCAGTAAGAAATATTTAGATCTGGTTACTTTTTGAATCTCGCCTCCATGTATTGTAATGCTAAGAGATCTATCGCCTCTATTAACCTGTTTGAATACCATTTAACTAGTTTTACAGGTGTTGATTGCCGGCCTGTGTATCAAAAGCCAGGACCCATACGCAATGAAATCATTATTAATTTGCCGCTCCAAGAGGTCAGCAGAGTTAGCGGAGTATAACAAAAGAGTATCATCAACATAAACAATATATTTTCCGGTCAGACCAGAGAAAAACAAATTATGAATATAAAGCAAAATAAAGTTGGCCCTAGTATAGACCCTTGAGGAACACTGATGTTCATTACTCGGTGTTTACTAAGTTCATCATGAAATCTTGCCAGGATGTTTCTGTCTTTTAGAAAACGATCAATCAACGCCAGTATCGAGCCTTTAATTCTAAGTTCACTTAGGTTTCCTAACAAAAATGCAATAATTTACCGTATCAATGGCCTTCGTTAAATCAATAAACAATGCAGTCACATATTTATTCAAATCAAGTTTATAATCTAGAAAACCATATTGATGTGTATCCAATCATTTATTGATGTTACATTACTCTTTCCTAGAAAACCATATTAATGTGTAACTAATCATTTATTGATAATTTTGGTCGAAAATTTTGCTAAGCGGACTTGTTAAAAAAGTCGGCCTGTAATTACAAGGATCTGAATCGTCACCTGATTAATGAATAGAGACTATATTGGTGTCTTTCAGCTCTGTAGAGAAGTCGCCTTTGTTTTAATGACGGTTAATTAGTTTTGAAATATAAGGTGATATTTGAGTAGCAACTAATTTCAGTTATTCCATCAATCCCAGGTGCAGAATTCTTCAATGAGCTAATTATGACAAAAACTTCACCAGAATCAGTTTGACTTTAAATTAAACGGAATGTTCTGCCTTAGCTAGCTCAGCTAATTGTAGTTAGACATAAGTTAGATTCAGTTTAGCAAATTAGAATTATATAGCTAACTCAAATCTAGGTAATATACATCTTGGGTAATATTTTATAAGTGTAAGCAAAAAAATAAATAACTGTCATAAAATTAAATAATTTCAACACAAGAGGAGCCAGGAAACCAAAATATAGTGCGCAAAATTTAAGATTTTTTATGTTCTACCCCTATAATAATCTTTGTACTATTTTAAAACAAAAATGGTACTATTATTATGATTTAAAAAACAACAACATTTCCAATCAAATTTTATTGACTTTCATCTATGTATCAAGTGTGGTTTGCATAAGCTTGATAACGCACATAAACCAACCAGTTTAATCGACTCGTCTTTACAATTTTCATGACAAGTTTCAGTATCATTATTCAATTTGAACTTTACAGCACATGGACTGCAAACTTACAATCGTAAAATAACACTTTCTTTTTCTTTTGTTTCAGACATTACAAATAGCGAAACAGAGTTTCTGGCTACGGTCACAGCGAATACGAAATTCGAGAAATCCTCTATACCATCATCCTCATTCATATCACTGCCGTCTTCGTCGCCATTATCGTTAGTTAAAGCACCTAACCGAACATCAGGATTCGATACAAATATCGTCGTACAAGTAGGAACACATGCTTATTTGCCATGCAACGTAAGTACTTTCCTTTGTACTGGAGCCCCGAGACGTGATTTTTTTATGACATTCTACATATGTACGAGCACTTTCACTCTAATATTAAATCCATATACACATTCATTCGCCAAGCACTCATGCAATTTAAAAGCCATCTGTTCGATTTCCAGTCGTTGCAAATGGCCAAAAATAGTTGGGACGTCTCTTACTCAACTCAATATCTGAATAATTTCCAGATCCATTCCGTCGAATGCAAATACGAATCTGAAAATTTCCTTGTTCTCAAGGCTCCCGCGTTTTCGTGAATTATACAGATTAGACTGTGCGACGATACCGTTACGGTTCCGTGCGAATGAGCAGGGAAGCTTTTGAGTCTTGACGCCACCCTGCGTACCCAAAAAATCAATATTCGGTGCTCTGTCTCCGGTATCGACCTCGTCCTTAAAATTTTATGATTGGTGCCAAAGTGTCTGCAGATGACAAACAATTGTCCCGCCATTTCGAGCCACCAAGGAGAATGTAGGCAAGTCGCGTGTTTGACATAGGGTACCATTGCCTGTACTCTGCTTGCCAGGAAAATGTTTTATTCTTCCTATAATGGAGAATTGGGCTCATTTGGGTGATGTCGGATGGCAATTCGAGAAAGTCGACAGTAAAAGAACAATCAAAATTTCAAGATAGCCTAGAAAATTAAGATGTTGCTGTTGCTTTAATTTGTTTCCGGTTAAATGAGATGTTGGGGTGAAATTATAAATTTTGATTACGTAGCTCATTTTGAAGGTCTAAAAATCAACTACTCGGAAACCATTCCAATCGTGCTGGAAGGCGTCCATTTATTGTGCAAGGTTTATTATGTGACTTAGCTTGTAACTAGTGATGCGTGCCGGAAACACATAGTTCCTACTTTAACGATCACCAGAACTCTTTACTTGCACTCTACTCGCTTGTAAAAATACTTGATAGACGCCCGACTTATTTGAACTAGTTTCATAAACATTCTATGTATTGGAACACTGGTCTCTTAAATATACGTCAAAATGAATTATTAATAGCAATAAAAACCAACCGTAGCTTTCGTAGTAATTTTTTTTTCCAGTTCGTTGTACTAACTGGACTGGCATGAAGACGGTTTATATTTGTCGAGAGTAACGCGAACCAGTCTCTTGCGTGACGTTGTGCCATATAAATAATAATTTCAGCATTCCATGTAAACAAAGGGTTACTGCCGAAAAAGGAGGGTGATACAATTTATTTGCTACTTGCTTCAATAAAAAAAATTCAGATACACATAGATCAAGTGTTTTGTTGATTGCTCCTTGCTTCTATTAAAAATAGCTGTTCGTGTAATGGGGACATAGTCTGCTATGATAGAAATTTGCTCAATAAATAATCAAAAAATTACTTAGTTCAAAATTACTTAAAACAAATTACACATTCGGCTGTTGAATTATGTGTTATGAATGTTAAGTAATGTAATCTCACCACAACTTTTCGTAAGTCTAAGGGTTGTAATAATTCATAAAGAATTCAAAAAGCAATTCACAAATTAATTCGTAGTCCACAAATTTACAATCAATGTTTATATGTGGAGTGATTAGTTTCACGACTCACTTAACCCATGATTTAACTAAGCTAGCTATTCAGAACCAGGTTAACTCAAAGCTTGATAGATGGTCTCCCCTCCGTACCTGAGTTCGAACCTGAGATCGCAAAAACTACCAGCTTGTGCTCAACCCACTGCACTAGAAGAGCTTGTTACAAATATTTTTTAGCTTAGAATGAAAAAATAAAAACGTTTTGAGTTCGACACAATGAATGCGAAAACTTTGTGATACACGAAATTTTTCAAGGAATTTTGGTCGATCTTTCACCTTTTGGCATCAGCTCTCGGTAATAAATATTTATTTAAAACTTATCTGATTTGCAAACGCTAATTCGGTAAAAACATTTTTTTCTGGCAAACCATACCCAAGCTCCTTAGAACCGCATTTCCTGAGGCTATTTACCAATCAAGGATCCTTAAGCACATACCCCTATGTAACATAGCCAAACATTTCTGGTCACATGCGCTATGTAGCGCTATAAAACAAAACTAAAAGGGCCAAATCTATGCACCATGAGCTTTTCTGCAGAACACATGGACTCGGCTCGCATTAGACATAGTCTCAACTCCTAAGTAACATTGTCCCAGCTACTATGAGCATTATCTTGGCACAAATCATTAAAGGTGGCTAGTTAACAGCAACTTTCTAATGATATCCTCTAGGCTCTTCAAGTTTAGGGTCACGAATTTGAATCTGAATTTAAGCAAGAACTGTTTGAAATGATCACAAACTAGGAAATAATACTTCAAGAATGAAAATAAGAATTTCCATCACCTACAATTGTAAAAATCACGAATTGATGGAAACGGAGAGAATTTCGCTTATGTTTTGCTTTTTATCAAAGCTATAATGAATCGCATTGAGTGCTATAATATATAGCGTTGAAGGCTTTAATATATGTCGTTGAGGGCTATAACGCATAGCACTTATTCCTATGCATTTTCCGCTGTGCATCATAATGGCTGGCTGGCACTACATTTAATCACAATCCCGAAGTTAACTATGTGCATTATGCCAGTAGTATATAAATTATAGTCTCAGGCGCTATGCTTCTTCTCAATGTATAACTGTTCTGAGTGTTTGAGTTTATTTATTTATTTATTTTAATTATTTATTTATTTATTTTATCTATTTATTTATTTTAATAAATCACTACAGAAACATTTCCAATTGCAACCAATAATAAAATTTAATACCATTATGAATAAGAGTAAAAATAATAACAAATCTTGAAAATTAAGGGAAGTAATCAGAAGCAAATGCTAAGAAAAATTAAGTATAACATGCTAAAGAATATTTTACAGCACAAGTAATGAGTGCGGCAAAGGACCAAATTCAAAGGCTGTGTGCTTTCCTTTTAACAGGAGAAATACCATTGACAAACAAGATAAAAGTAAAAGGCTGGGGATACAACCTTGAGGAACTTGGGATGTAGAGAAAAAAAAGAAGAAAAAGAGTCAATAAAAGTGACTCGGCAGAGACGTCTAAAAACTGAACAAAAGACTTCAGGCAGGAGAAAGAGGGACCGAAAATTTCAAAACCTTTAAGTTGTTTGTTTGAAAAACCAACGAAAATTCCGTATATATTACAACTTAGGGCTGAGGTGACATAGTTTGAAGACACCATTAATAAAACAATACTGCTCAGAGTAAGAAAAAGTTGGAGAGAGGAATATATTCTGTTATAAGCAAAATGTTCAATGTGATTGCTGAACCAGCAATGAAGAGGAATAGAACGATAGTTTGAAATAGTGGACCGATCAGCATAGTTTAAAATTGGGAATATATTAGAACCTTTGGAACGGGACTAACATTCGTTCTAGGTTCTACACTTTCAATCGATGAGTACTAATCAAAGACAGCGTAGGCCGAGTAGTAGAGAAATGGGTAGGAAGCAAATTTGTTGCTGTATTTTTAAAGGAATAAGAGTAAAAGAAGCAAATGGTACCAAACTACCAGTAGACATATCGCAATGGAATCAAAAACGCGGAACTAAAATAGTTTTTGGCGATAAGAACAGATTGAAGTTCTGATGCTTATAAAGTAATTGATTAATAATTAAGTAGTTCGCTCGTCTGATTACTACTATAGCTCTCGATTGTCAAACACAAAATTTTTGATTAAATTTGATTCAAAAATATATTGTGAATCATTCTATTTTTTTAAGAATGAATGAAGAATAAACCAAGAAAGTTATATATGTCTCGAAACAGAAGCAAAAATCGTATAAAATACACACGGCAGATCAAAAGCAAAAGCACAAATACTAGTTATTAAATTGGAAGTCGAATCGACTAATAAAGGAAACAGAATGGAAATTTTACTCTATTAAGCTTGAAAAATCGGCTGAAAATAGTTCAAAATACTGAAGAACCATAAACGAATTGATGAAAACATGTAAAAACGTAAC
This sequence comes from Nemotelus nigrinus, assembly GCA_947369275.1. NCBI lineage: Eukaryota > Metazoa > Arthropoda > Insecta > Diptera > Stratiomyidae > Nemotelus > Nemotelus nigrinus. The sequence continues at coordinate 26,854,124 of OX376372.1, read as the reverse complement.
GCAGCAAGCAACATGTATCAATTAATTATATAGTTACCGCGATAATGTAGCAGCATTTTTTCGGTCTCAAGAAGGCCTTTGACACTATTGATCACAGAATTTTGCTCCAACGTCTCCAAAAATATGACATTTGCAAGAAGTTTAATTCGATGAGGAAAGATTATTTATTGGATAGACGGATTGTGACTAAATAATCACAGTGCATCAGTCGGGATCGTTTCATCAATATAGGTATCCCGCAGGGATCAATTTTTGGACCATTGCTATTCATGCTTCATGTGATCTGCATTCAGCATCTAAAACTGTCTGGCAAATCGGTCCTCTTCGCTAATGACACACTTCTTTTATATTCTGGAAAGGATTTATAAACTATAGCACAATATTAGTAGCAGTGGCGGCTCGTCAGGGTGGGCCCGGCCCACCTGGCCCATCCTGACGAGCCGCCACTGGGCCCGCTCGACACAAAAACACTATTATAAGGTGTACGCGGATACCAACAAGAAATATCTACTTTACTTTAACTCAGTGGCGACTCGTCAGGGTAGGCCAGGCGGGCTGGGCCCACCCTGACGAGCCGCCACTGATTAGTAGAGATCTGGAGCAATACCAAGTGTGACTTCGGCATAGCAAACTGCTTATAAATATCCACAAGATCAAGTGCATTATATTCCAGCAGGAGAACAAATGCCACATAAACCTCTTTATTATATCCCGTCTGGAAAAGGCTGATTCAACGAGATACCTTGGATTGATCCTAGATGAGAAAATGTCATGGATACACGACAGAAATAACATCAGACATAAAGTCGCACTAATCATAGCAGCTTTAAGAAAATATGATTTCTTGAAAATTACTGGTTTTAATACCTATAAGCCATCAATTATCAAATACGGACCTTATTCGTCAAAGCGAAACATCGAGAAAGCAATTAAAATTATGTTTAGAATGCCGACTCTAACACCAACAGTTGTCGTATCCACCCGAAAAGGATTGTTAAATATCCGCCGATCAATTAATTTTGACAGGGAAAAAGTGATTTTTAATATCTTCACCAACAATTTGAAATGGTTTAGTACCCCCCGCACTGTGTTGGAGATAACTAACCAGGAAACCAGGGCTGCTGGAAATTTATCTCTTGCAACTCCCAGAACGCATAGGTTACAAATAGAGCCATTACAGCAGGCTAACGCATTATATAATTCATTGTCGAACTCGGTAAAATCGGCGAATAACATATAATAAAAGTGAACTCAAAAACACAAATCCTCAATGAAGAAGATACCAGAGATTCTTGTAGATTTTTCTCTGGACATATGTCAATGAGGACAAATATATAAATTAATATTTAAATTATGAAGTGTAATTGAAATTGATAACGATTGTAATTTCACTTATACCACTGTTCAATTGTCTGGGAAGTACTAGGACGATGTGGTTGATGACACGATGATGAACACGAACTGTGCATACAGATCAAAAAATAGAGGTAGTGGAAGGAAGTTGGCAAGCAATTAAAAAGCTACGGCTACGGCAGGCACGTAAACAGAAAACCTAAACATTAAAACCCTCCTGAAAAATATTAGCTATTTATGAAAAAATTGAAAATTTTTGATAAATTGGCGTCAGAGTCAAGCTACAGTTTTCAAAACTTCGCTTTTCCAAAGAATAGCAACTCTTCACCAAATTATTTTTAACTATCATCAAAACTATTATCACATTATCCCCTAACAGCAGGGGTACCCCAGGGTTCTGTGCTAAGCTCTACACTATACAATATTTACACTAGTGATATCCCCCGTGTACCAATGTGTGAGCTTGCCCTCTTTGCCGATGACACTGCCATATACACATCAGATATATACCCAAAAATTATCTTGGAAAAATTGGAACAGGGCCTAAGCAAGTTAGAAAAATATTATTCTACCTGGAAAACAAAAGTTAATAGTACCAAACCACAGGCAATATTCTTTACCAAACGAAGAGCCCCGAAATATCTGCCCGACAGACCAATACGACTACATAGTGAACATATTACTTGGCGCTGCAGATACTACAAACTGCGCAAAACAAAGTACTAAAACTAATTTTTAACCTCCCTCCATGGTACTCAACCAGTCACCTGCATAAGATCTCCGGATTAGATTACATACACGACAGGTGCAACAAGCTACTTATCAGTTTCAAACTTTCGTGCTCTTTACTAAAAAATCCAATTATCAATAATTTATACAGCAACCCGATCTAACAGAAGTTAAAGCTGGAATAGAATCAGGTTCGTTTTAAGCTAGTATATTATTTTAGTACTTAGGTACAGTTTTAAGTTTTATCTTAATTAATTTACGGGGTTTTTTTGTGTCTTTAAACTTTTCCTCCACGCCGAGAATTCTATATCAAACACAAAATCTCACTGTCAAGTACATAAAAATAAACAGAATTGCAAAGAATAGTTAATTAAGTCTGATCCATCAATAGCAATAATTATGTATCTCATCTTAATATTGTATTGTCCTGTTATGAGAAATAAATTAATTGAATTGAATTTTTGAATTGTGTTCGCGAGAGCTCACGGCCCGATAAACACATCATGAAATTCACAGGTTTTATTGCATTTACCAAAGACCAGGTCTGAAAGAAGCAATTTTAGAATGTAGGCAACGAGGTGATAGTGGTGCCATGTGCAAAAATCTCCAAGAAAAAAAACTGCTTTTTGTTCGATCTAGTAGCCAGATTTTAAGGAAATTCATATAGTAGCTGGAATTTATTCTCAGCCAAGTTATGTAGAATTTCGGTTGTACATTTAGGATAGAGCTGCAGGCTATGGAAATGTTTGTATCTTGAGTCATAATAAATAAAATAAAAGTAAATGTTTTTTGCTTTGTAACTTCTGGCGAAGTCATGAAATCAGATCAAAATCCATATGGTAGCCGAATCAAGTCAAGTTTGGTGGGAATTTGATTGGAAAATAATGATAGTTCTGCCAGCTATGCCAATTTTTTTGTGCCATTGTGAAAGAAATACTCAGATAAGTCCCAATCCTTCGCCTTGTTTGCAATGAATCACTAAAATGCTGCTTTCAGCACTGACGGAGTGAATCAAATATACAACTCTAACAATAAATGCAGACTAAAAAATTCTAACTAGATAAGTAAATAATAAGGTAAAATGCAATTTTTTTATTTTCAAAAATGCAATTTTTTTATTTTCAATTCAATTAGGCATTTTTCCTAACCGATCTCAGAAAAGCCTCAAACTTTTTTACCACAATTGTGGTGGTATGAGAGGCAAACTAAGTAAATTATACCTTGACGCCAAATCGTGCCATTTTAATTTACTCGCCATTACCGAAACTTGGCTTAATGCCTCTCATAAGAATGAGGAGATTCTTGATAGTAGTTGGACTATTTACAGAAGCGACCGTGATTATTGTTCTACGGGTCAGTCGCGAGGAGGTGGTGTCTTACTTGCTGTTAGCAACACACTTTCAAGTGAGCTTGTAGATACCACCCCAAATGTTTTCTTCCAATGTATAATTGTTCGGATCTCCACAAATAACAACTCAATTTACATCGCTGTTGTCTACATCCCCCCTAGATCTGACGAATCCATCTACAGCAATTTTTGTGACACAATATCTTCACTAGCGATATCACTTAGCGAAAAAGATAAAATAATAGTGTTAGGTGATTTCAATCGTCCGAATCTTTGCTTTGTTCCGGATGAAAATGACTCTTACCTTCTCCCCGTAAACCTTGTAGACACCAACGATTTCAATCTTGCGAGTGCCTTTTATGGTAATGATTTGCAGCAGGTTTCCCAAACTCCTAACCAAAATGGTAATTGGTTAGATCTTGTTTTCACAAATGCCTATGACGAAGTAGTGGTTAGTCCAACTAGTGACGCAGAGCATCTTTTTTGCAACAGTTTACACCATACAGCACTGTCAGTCGAACTTTCCACTCCAGATTCCACCTGTTTAAAAACTTACAATAACTCAATTGTATTTGACTTCCGTAATGCTGATTACGAAAGCATTAAACATGTTCTTGATACTACTGATTGGTCGACTACTCTTTCAACACAAGATCTCGAGACAACCATTTCGTCTTTTTACAATAAAATATTTGACGCCGTTGAAAGATATGTTCCAAAGATAAAAAAAAAAAGGATAAATTGTCTGAGCCATGGCTTGATAGGGACCTTAGGCATATGCGAAATCGTAGGAACAAACTTTATAAGCTTATTAAAGAAAATACCGATGTTTTTCCTGCTATTCAGGAAGAATATAATGAAGTTGCTAAGCAATTTTTAGCAAAGTCTCATGAGGCTTATAAAACTTACATTAGAACAACCGGCGAAAATATAGTCCGCGACCCGAAAAAATTCTTTGATTTTGTTAATTTGAAGCGAAAAACTACTGGCTACCCATCGTCCATGTTTCTTAATAATATAACGTCTTCCTCTCCTAAAGAGATATGTGACCTATTCGCTGATAGTTTCCAAGAAATTTTCAATGCACCAGACCCATCTAACTCACACCTTTCTTCCGCTGATTCAGCTTCAACAGCTTTTGTGAACCATTTAGAAATTTCCCGGGATGAAATACGTAAAGCTATTTTGGATCTCGACTGCAACAAAGGTCCTGGGCCTGATCTTCTTCCTCCGATCTTCTTACGCAAGTGTGTAGAGCAGCTTATAGATCCCTTGCATATTTTCTTTAATAGATCACTTTCGTCGGGAATTTTCCCATTCTGTTGGAAGCTTTCGTATGTCACACCCATATTCAAAAATGGTGATCGACGTTGTATCCGAAATTATAGGGGCATTGCCATTTTGTCTTCGATTCCGAAACTTTTCGAAAAGGTGGTATACGATAAACTTTCTCCGCTTGTTGATTCCCGTTTGAACGAGCAACAACATGGCTTTAGAAAAGGTCGCTCAACTACCACGAATTTGACAATTCTAATCTCTGACGTTCTATGCAAAATGGAAAAAGGATACCAAATTGACGTAGTCTACACTGACTTCAGTAAAGCGTTTGACAAAGTTGACCATTCTACCTTGATTCTAAAGCTTCAGAAATTTGGTATTGCCGGGTCTTTACTCAGCTGGCTGACCTCCTACCTTCGCGATCGAACACAATGTGTAAAATTTCAAGGATTTTTATCGAAAAACGTAAGTGCTACTTCTGGTGTACCCCAAGGTAGCCATCTTGGCCCACTTCTTTTTAATATATTTATTTCCGACTTATCTGACGTCCTAGCAGGCATACCTCATTTACTCTATGCAGACGATCTCAAACTTTATCAGACTATTGAATCGAAATCGGATGCCCCCTTTCTCCAATCCAAGCTTGATTCACTTGATCAGTGGTGCAATTTAAACAAGCTCTCTCTCAATATCAGCAAATGCCAAGTTATTAGTTTTTCCAGGAAATGCACGGTCACACACAATACATACTTCCTCGGCAATAATATGCTAACCCGAGTTGATAACATTGCTGACCTCGGTGTTATCTTAGATGAAAAACTCCGCTTCACCTTACACTTTGATAAAATGCTTTCTCGTGCGAACAAACAGCTAGGTTTCATCAAAAGACGTGCCAAAGAATTCCGTAGTCTGTGGGTCACAAGATCCTTATACACTTCACTTGTGCGTCCTATTCTCGAATACGCTTGCGTTAGCTGGAATCCCGCTTTTGAAACCCACAGTGACAGACTCGAGTCAATACAAAAACAATTTTTACTTTTCGCCTTGAGAGAACTGTACAACCCTTATGATTTTAATAGCCTACCCTCTTATGAGTTTCGACTGGGTCATTTAAACCTATCGACACTAGCCTCCAGAAGAATGATGATATCGGCCTGCTTCACATTCGACGTCATTAGAGGCACTATTAATGTAGAATTCCTGAATAGGAAAATTTCGATAAATATCCCTATGAGGAACACCAGGTCCAATCGTTTCCTAAAAGAATATTCACATTCGACGACATATGGAGCAAATGAGCCAATAAATAGATGCTGCAGAATATTCAACAGCATTAGCTATTTATATTGCCCTACAATTTCCAAATCATCCTTCAAATCCTCTCTTTTGCATGCCATCCATACCCCTAACCCTTAAGCCATAGCTTTTATTTCAATGTTTTTATTTATTGATTGTTATTTAGTAATCTATTTGTTACTTTTTTCATTTGTTTGTTACTTATTTAACTTGTTTGTTTATACTTTTTACTTGACTTTACTTTTCCATTTAATTTTTAATTTGTTATTTTATATCTAATCTTGTACCTTGTTTGGTGAACAAATAAAATAAAATAAAATAAAATTTTATTTGGCTTTGTGATTGATTATCGAATCGAATAAGAAAATAATTTTTAAACTAATGCTGTTTGCAAACTTTACACAAAAAGTATTAAATTTCTTTCAATAATTATAGTTGGTTAGGAATTCTAATATTTCAAAACTTTGTTTGATATAACTTGAGTTAATGCGTAAACTAAGTATTGAAAGCATCCTTCATCCAAAACTTTAACAATTTATCCTCCGTTGTGTTTTGCCGAAAGTCATTTTGATGCAAATTACAGAAGCTGAAATTTTAACATTTGAAACTTTGAACTGGCCCAGCACATATCGAATTGAAATGCTGTGTGTTTGTTTTCTGCTATGAGTTTCAATTTTACAAGAACATAATGCTATCAAAATTGCTTGTTTAGAGTCCTGTCAACTAATAAGTTTAATCTCGGGTTGCACTTTTTTCCTTTGTAGCCACGATATATTCCTAAATAAAAATATTATACTTACCATACGCTCATGATTGAAATTTCTCTGACATAAAAACTGTTTATGTATGTTTGCTGTTTGGTTGAAACGAGGAAGTTTTTCGATTATCTGTGGAATGTTATTTTTTCGTAGACGCATTTTATTGGTCCATTTTCTTCGCAAAATTTTGGATAATATGAGACTACATTTCACAAACAGCTCGATCGATATTGTTATTGAATCCTGAATCATTTTATTAACTGCTAAAGAAACATAATTCTTCAAGGGAAATAAAAAAAAATATTTCAAACGCAAAACATGTACCCTGAGGAAAGGCGAATTATTCTCGCTAAGAAAATATTTCTGAGAAGGTGTACAATACGTTTGTTGTCTCTGAACAAAGAAAATATGTATGACTTCTTCCTTAATTTTTGGATGGTCATTGTAATATCTATCATTTCTATCTGAATGATTATAATATAAATATTTAATAGAAACTAGGGGGCTTCGCCCCCTGCTCGCTTCGTCGGATTTCGTACGTTTATGTGTCTACTATAAGAGCAAAATAAAAATATAATCCGACCAAATTTCCAAAACTTTTTGTATTAATAGAGAGAGAGAGATAAAAATATTGTTCTTTACTGTCATGAAGAAGTTTATAAATATGTATAATTATTTCACATTCAAAATGATATAATGCTTCGAAAAAACCCTGTGGTGATTTTCCTCTATATTTCAATATTTTCGAGCAGAAAATAAATACATCCTATACAGGTACGTCTACTACCACCCACATATAGTTGAATCTACAGTAGCGAGCAGCTTTCAATTTTCCCATGATACAAAAAATTTCTAGAAAATGATTGAAACCTCCCATCTTTTTCCGTTGCTAAAATCAATCGCAAATATTCTTGTTTACATACCATTTGTCTAGTTCAGTGAAAGGAACTCTTCGATTGTTTTCCGTTCGTTCGTCAGTTCTGTGCTTGGTTAGTTTTCTGGGTATTCATTCCAATCGGATGTTGTTCGATGGATTGTGAAAGAGAGAGATTGCTTCATTCTTTTCACTGTCTGCGGAAAGACGGACTATCATGCCATCAAACATCCTGTCTAATAAATAATTTCGCCTGCAAAGACCTCCGAGTTTTTTGTTGTTGTTTATTTGGCCACGAGATGAATGATTAGGGGGATGATTGACTACTGGGAAGTGGTTAGCCGAAAAATGATGTCTTATACATATTTTTTATCTGAGTGGATATAGATAGCGTGGTTTAAAGTTTAACTAATGAACCATTTCAGAAGAGGTGGAAAATATTCGTAGACGGTCAATCAATTTAACGAAGGCTCATAAGTATTTAAACGATGATAACAGTGGCATTCAATTTACCGTTTGTAGGACAAATTACATAAATCAAAAAATTGAATCAGCAGATGGTAGGTTATTAGCTTGCATTCACGCTTAGCGCTCGAACTGCGGAATGGAAAGCTTTCAATTTAAAAATAAATATGTTGTTATCGTACTACGATTAAAAAACCATAGCTTTTGAGTTATCTAAGAATTAATGTTGCATTTTCTTTTCTTATCTCTAATCAATACAATATTCAACCTGTAATAAAGTGATTCACCTGTGAAAATAATCAACGTTATAATGCTGCATCAAAAGTTAAATTTTTTTTTATTTAAAAATACAGAGAAATTAATATATTGTTCTCTCTCAAGCACTACACCAAGGCTAATTCGCTCTAAAAAGCAAGCTTTTCTGCAAATCAAAAACAAACAAAGTATTCAGGATCTGATATCCTAGCAAATGTTTGGTTATCTACTTTGAACGATTTTCTTGGTACTGTTCTACATGAATGCAGCACCGCATCGTTAATCTTCATATGCACCTGGCATACTGATGCATTCTGATGATAAGTCTGATTCTGGCACCACACTTAAATGCACGTATTTGCTCTAGGCGACGCACCATTAGTATCTGCTGCTTTGCATTTTTTTTTCCAATTTTATAAGTCGCGTAACTTATGGAGTAACTGCTGTGGACATCTTGAAATTCATTTCGTTTAGGCTTGAATGTTTACCTAGTTTTTTATAGTAGTTTAATCACAACTGACAGCTTGTCTGATAGATATCGCTTTATTCAAAACTAGTTTAAAAATCGTGCTTTTTCTGGAGTTCTGGCCTGCTGGAATCCTCGTTAAATAGCTTAGGCTATGCCAACATAAAAATTAACAGTTTTCAATTTTCTTCTTTATCAAAATGTTTGCAGTTTGAAGATCAAACTTAATGCAAGTCTGCTTTTTTTCCCCCTAGTAGAGGAAAAAAATGCAAGTCTGCTTGCTTCTACTATTGGTTGATCGGATAATCTATTTTTTCCCTCTTGTGTAGATGGTCAAAAAAATCTGCTTAACAGATCTCCGGTTGACCTATCACTATGGGATGTGTGAGGGTTGTTTCACTAAAAAAAAGACCGTCTACAAGCCCACGAAGTTCCGAGTTGGAACACGCCTAAGCACTGCTTCTACCCGGTCTTGCTGACTCACCTATCGATAACCACGGGCTTCAGAAACTACTAGAGCTCATGGGTCAGTAAGGCAACCCTCCTCCCACTTTATGCATAGTACTTTTTCAACGTATGTTCAGACTGCTTGCCAGTTTTCTTCGTTTCGCTGTGTTGCATACAGCATCGTCCCAGGCGTTACCACTAATCAGGTCCATCTTGGACTCAATAGAGCGCCTCAAACTTACGAAGCGACTGCACTTAAAGAATATGTGCTGAGCATCATTGAGCACTGTCACACAAAAAAGCCGTGACTTAACCAGAGCCACGGGGAGGTAAAAGGAAAGTTTACCTCCCCGTGGCTCTGGTTAAGTCACGGCTCAATAAGACCAATTAGCTTCGCCATCCAACATCCTTTATTATTTTCACTTTTGTGATTTGGCGTTATAATTTCCATAAAGCTGACTTTAAGATAATGTCCACTGAAATCAGCCTCATCAATTGGAATACGTTTTAAAGCACTTTTCAAACTTCTATTTTTTCCGTTCTAATGTTATCTTCTTAACTTAAATAATGTTCTGTAAATAAAATGGTCCTATTAAATTATATACCTAATGTTCCTTAGTTCACGTTAAGAGTCTCTGGTATTCTAAAAGCTTAAGGAAAACCTCGGGAAAACCTGAAAAAGACGGGTCATGCACAGATCCTCAGGAAATCCGTAGTTTACGGTGTGAAGCTAAAAAAGTGTCCAAGTATTCAATACGTGATTACTTCTTCAGCATCGAGGCTTCAATTTTCCCTAATTAACCAAAATCCTTTATGTTCTTTACCGGTTCCATTAAGTTCTTCTATTCATCTTGATGATGCTTGGTAAAATTCCTCTCATCCTCTCTGTCTGTTCCTTTAGCTATGATTTTCAACATCAGCATTGCATCTGGTTTACTCCCTGTATTATGAAAAGGCAATAGCTTCCCAAGTCCCGAATTTGGTATATCTCTGCTCCACTGTTTCAGTAAACTACTTGAACGCCTCCTTTATAAAAGAATTTATTCTTCTCTCCAACAATTTCATTCCTACTGAGCAGCATGGGTTCATATATGGCCGCTCCACGGACACCAACCTTATGATGTGCACTAATTTTGTAGCCGCTCTCTTCTCAACGTCAAGTTAATGTAATATAGACAGACTTTTCGAAAGTTTTTGATTCTGTGAACTATAGTCTGCTTCTTAATAAACTTGGTCCTTTTCTCACTTGGTTTTCCTCCTATTTTTAAAGTCGTCTTTGCAGAGTCACTAAGCAGTTCCATTTCTTCTCCTTTATATCCCACATTCGGAGTTTTTTGAGGATATTTATAGGTTATTTTTGTTTGTCAATGACCTACCTTCTTTTATCAACTCTTCTTGTCTTTTATATTCGGCTGAGTTAAAATTAGACAGGGCAAACAAGTCTGCGGGCGATTATCACCAATAGCGAGCTGAATTGTTTGCTTTTAACTACTGGTGTTGAAAGCGAATTTTGATACTCATGTGGAGAATATAAAGACCAGTGCCTCCAGGATTGCTAAATTTATTCAACTCTTTCTCATCTCTCTTCTTGATCTTTTGTTGTTTTATGAAGGTTTTTTTTTTCATTTTTGATGCTTTGATTGTATTATATCTGAAACACGATTGATGATAAATTAGCAAATAGTCTGCAACTTGATGTGACGATCGGAACTTAACTTTTATAGAGGAGAATATATTTTGACTATATTCCTCGTTCCTGTAATTTTTCCACATTCGCGTAATATATTTGAAGTATTAATTAGCCAGAACATCAACTGAGGTGAAAAATTTATAAAGGAAGTCCCAGAAATAGTTTGTATTTTACAATAAACTATTTTCCTGGTATTTAAGGAAAAAGTTGAATGTTATTAGGCTTTGTAAAGTTGAAAGTTATATAGGTGATTTCTAACTTTTGACTTTCCACATTAATTTCCTATGATCTGAAAAACAATTACCAGGTATACTATTTTCATTAAATTTTATAGAAGAAAATACGCAATCGACTGTAATTTAATAAAAATACGTGTCTATCAAAATATTTTGTTTTTATTTCAAATGAAAATATAAAACGAATTTAATATTTCACCATCTTGCAGTGTCAATACATCATACTTCTATATGGACAAGTGATCTAACTCACATACTTTAATATATGTATATATATACTCTTGAACATACCAACATTCAATAGATAAAATACACAAAATTTCCTCAAGGCTCAGCTTCTAATATTTGTTTTAATACAATTACATACACACAATTTTTCATTACTCTTGATTCGAAACGCTTTATTTTTTTAATCCCACTACGGGGCCGTCCTACTCCCATTGATTATTTGGACTTAAAAGCTGTTGAACGAAATTCTTCCTAAAATTTCCGTCATTTCCCCGAAGAGAAATACAATATCGAATCAAACAAACAAGAACAGAAGTATAAATTGCTGGCGGCACTTTGTGCAGTTTCAAAGGAAAAATAATAACCGCTCCGGAAAAAAATGAAAATATGGATTGACCGAAAATAGCTAAAAACACGCTCAAATTCGGGTATCCATGGAAACAAATAAATAAAGTAGCTTGTCTGACAAGTTTGAATGTATCGATGCAAGTGATAGCCTACAATTTCGAATTTGAAACTTGTTTTGATTGAATTTGAGAAGATTCCCGTTAGAAATCCAGACAATTATATATTAAATACGACTTAGCCTGAGTAGCTGTAGTTTGAAAATCGATTCGAAACTTTCTATGTTAGCAACTATGGTTGGTTTTCTTCATTTCAACTCTTTTTCACTGCTGTTGAAAATTGCCACTGAAAATGAAAATTATTCTTTAAATACTACTAGTAAAATTTTTCATTTCATCATATATTTCACCAAAAGCACATCAAATCACTTGTAGGATAGAAAGGCAAAATGATCAATCATCATGAATTCATGTATTTGCAATTTATTTGTGATATATATCGTGAAGGGAAGTCCTTCGTAATATGATGTTGAGATGCTTTTACTTGGATATCTGTGGCTGTATCTTGAAGTTGTAACCTTCTCTTGAAAGTCAGAGAAAAGGTTATGCTGCCGCAAACAATGCTACTTATGCTGTAGCTACTTACTAATATAAAATCCTATTTCTACTTCCAGGCAAGGTTTTTTGATACCGAGCTTGATAGATTTCACTTTACAAGAAGCATTGAAAGAACTGATGAACTGACTTCCTTCTAAACGCTTGTCGTTGATTCCCTTTTGAAGGTTAGCTCTTGTAATTCTTTTTAGATTTTCTTTTCTCGTTGTTTGTTCATCTTATTTTCGAATGCTTGATAGTGTTTTATTGCATCTACATTATTGAGTCTTGTTGTTAGTATTATAAGTCTGTTTCCTCGCATTCGCTGTTAGACCGAATTTTCTTGCTTATTTTTTCAAAAAATTTGTGATGTGCAAGATCCATTCTCCACTTTAACGAGCTTAATCAAACATCATAAATCTCAGAGAATTAAAAAAAATATTCACAAATTACATCATATTGCTGCTACAAAAAACGGATAATTTGCAACCTCTTTTTCTAAATTAAATGAATTTTTGAATTTCACGTTTCTGGTTAAATCGGTATAGCTGCTATCAGATGTCTAGAGCATAGTGATCAAAGTCTTCACTCTAAGCGATTGCCTCATACCATCAATTACACACACTTTATTGACTTCACAGAAACTTTATTCAATCCCAACAAATTTGTGCTTCTCCGTATACTATATTTTCAAAATGAAGAAATAAATATAGAGGATTGGAGAAGATTTTACGATAAATTCAAGTGAAATATCTCAAAATCAGAATCCGAAGCCTAAAAAAATTAAAAACATTAATATCATTTCCCCATCATGTGTCCGTTCTCAAGTGGAATGAAAATTCCATCATTTGCGAGTATTGGGTTGACATCATCCCCATCCAGGAAACCTTTCTTAAACCAGCTAATCGCCCCCACATCTTTGACTACAATTGATATAGTAATAAAAGACTGAAAGGTAGAGGTGGAGGCCTGGTAATCCTGGTGAGAAGGAACATAAACCACCATCACATAAATCTCTTACCCTATATCAGATGGAAGCACCTTTCACCAAGGTATATACCGCGTACGTCCCTCCTAAGACTACCAACTTTGACTCGGATCTCAGCAAGTTATCCAAAGATGAAGGCAATTTGTTTCTTACAGGAGAACCTGAATGTATATAACCGCCAATGAGGAGATGTGAGAAGCAATCGAGCTAGAATCTAGAAACACTCAAAATCGCCAGTGACATAAATGGAACAACAGAAACTCTTACAGCCAAAATAAAGGAAAGATTTGAATTCTGACAAAAAGGCATAGGCCTTACGAACTCCAAAGAGATTTAAAAGATCTCATAAGAAAGAGCAAACAAAAAATAGGAATACTGGAATAATGGAAATAAACCGGCTTACGAGCACCAACAGCATGTACCTTGTGCAACATGTAGTCAGCCGATTCAAAATAGTTTTTGCAACGATACATCACAGTCGAAAAAACTTACATTCATCACTACCCGCCACAGACGAAATAATTGCTCAAACGACGGCTGAAAGCGGGAGGAAGAACTGTGGGGAATGAGACAACGGTCCCGTCGGCTGCAAAAATGATGGCAACAGATTACCGGGCTGTATTGACCACCTCTTCTAGATACACTGAGTGAAATGATCAAGACAAAATGGCGTCGCCTGACAAGAAAAAAAGTTATCTTCTATCACGACAATCGCCAGCTTACAAGTGTTCAATAGTAATGACAAAAATTCATGAATTATGCCATGAATAGTCGCCGCATGTACCGTACTCACAAGGTTTAGACCCCGGCAACTTTTGCTTCTTCCCGAGTTTGAAAAAAAATGCTTGCTCAAATGTGAACGTGATTGATCAGACGATCGCCTATTTTGCTGGACTGGAGGAATCGAATATTACCGACGTTGTTAAAAAATTGGAATAAACTTTGTATTGAGTTGAAAGGAGACTATGTTGAAAAATAAGAAGACATTTTGACATTTCTTTGTCACCTTCATTACTTATAGAATAGCCCTCATAAGTGTGCGAATTTTAGCGGGAAGGTTAACTTTTAAATCATTAGCCTAACAAAATTCAGACGGTAGGCTAACTTTAACGTGCAGCAACTTTAGAGGAGATTTGGATGCAGTGCTAGCAAAGGGCTATTAGCATCGAGTGTGCTGGTTATTTCTGTATTATACAATGATACGATCAAATTTTCATATGAAAAAAACATTTTATAAATAGGAGTAAACAACATATGTTTCAATTGCTAAAATTATACATTTTCGTGGTCGGTAATCCCGAATTCTTTCTATCTTTGTAACTTCCAACCCAGTCGTGTAATGGTCTCATTGTGAGACAAGTCTTATAAACTTTTGAATGTGGTGCTAGCGAAGCTCTTTCAGCATCGCATATTTTTATGATTCCATCAACTTTTTCGCATAATAAACACTCTATAGAGCCTTCAAAATCTTGCCACATACCTCTATAACTTTCGATTTTGACACCAGACCAAAATGAAATGGATTTGAAACATCTAATAGACTATTGGTGGTGTTGAAATACTAGTATTAAATTTTCATATGCTAAAAATTCGAAATGATGGTTTGATCTTGAGTACGAAATTTTATTTTGTAAGCATTTTAACCATGTAAAAATCCACAACAGAAATTACACTTTTCAATCTACTTTCTTATTGCTTTACATTGCTGAACTTAATTGCACCTCCAGTTTCATGAAAACACGTTCGAAAAGGTAATGTGGACAATAATGAATTATGACATATTCTTATCTATAGGTTCAAAGATTGCATGGCAAGCCAGTTTCATGGGTTCGTGTTCGCGATGGACACATCTTAACCGTTGATCAAACTACATTCATTGCCGATCAGCGTTTTCAATCAATATACGCTGAAGAACAGGAGCGGTGGTCACTTCAAATCAAATATGTCCAAGAGCATGATGTTGGCCTCTACGAATGCCAAGTATCAACAGAACCGAAAATAAGTGCACGTGTTCATATAAAAGTTGTAGGTAAGCGAATTATAATTACATATTTCACTTTTATTACAACCTAGGACCAAAAAATGATGATTGAAAATGTATAAATTGGAAAGTGATTCTAAAGAATTATTTAATCCATGCTTTTTAAAAGTGCCCAAAACTGAGTTAATTGGAGACCAGAATCGTTTCGTAAAGGCAGGAAGCAAAGTTGCTTTACATTGTATAGTCCGTGGATCCATCGAGCCGCCATCTTATATTATCTGGTTTAAAGGAAGCGAACAGATTACCGAAAGCAACCGTAGAGGCTGGTTTATGGAAATCGATAATGAAATCTTCGGAAATAGTAGTGGTCGACAGAACACGGTAACTTAATCTCCTTGCTGCAAATTTAAATATGTTTGAATATACGAGTAGACTATTCATTAAATAATAATCTAATCTATTACGTTCTTCGTATTTATTTGGTTTAGATTGGATCACTTATCATACCATCTGTTAGCAAAAATGACTCTGGAAACTACACTTGCACTCCATCAAATAGTGCGCCGGTAACGGTGGATCTTCATGTTTTAAACGGTGAGCCAAAATTGCGTTTTTAATTGACAATATGTAAAGGGCTTAAAAATGTGCTGCTTTTTAAAACTTAATCAGCTTTCAGGATGCAAGTAATGCTACTCTCTTTTCTGGCCGTATTTTCATTTTTTCCAACAGATTATTGTAATCTACCCTTTTCTTTATTCATTTTTTTTTACTAATGTTCGAAGAACATTAGTATTAAAATCGATTCGGCCAAAAATTCATATTTCCATACATATATATATATATATCATCAAAAAATTTCAGTGAGATAATCTCGGGAACGCGCCATCCGATTGAGCTGAAACTTTCAGGATACATTGATGTATATGCAGAATAGGTCCAGGTCTCTTTAAATGTCAGTTATTGTTAATCTTTTGGCGCCGGCGGCCATTTAAGTGATATTTTTAATATACCTATTATTTCGTGCACAAATAATTTTCGCAAAAATAAAGTTAACGAAATAAATTTCGAACGTGTTTTACATATGAATCGGATAATGCTTTGGAATTTTTTAACCCTATGTGTGCGCTGGGTGCCTAAAAAGAGGACGGGAAAATTTGAAAATTTTTAAATTGCGATAACTTTTGACAGAGCTATTCAATCATTACGAAATTTTCAGGACATATTGATATTATTTAGTTGTAGATTTGTGTAGCTTTTAATGAGCGTGCTGGCAACCCTGTAGCTAGGGCAGGCACTGAAAGTGAAAACCTCATAATCATCGTCTCTCTTGAAAAAATGCCGTTTCTTCAAAAAAAAGCCACTCATATGTAAATCTTGTGCTTTGTTTACATAACCAAAAAAAAAAAAAGATATGGTATAACGGGCACGCCTGGTAACCCTTGCCCAATTTACCTATATTTTAAGCATCAAAAACTTCTGTTCACGGAAACTCACGATCCGATGAGCAGAATTAATTGAAATTTGCAGAATGTATTGGTCTTAAATAGGACCAGGTCTGATAGAAGTGATTTTGAAATGCGGGCCAGTGGTGCCATCTTGAAAAATCACTAAAAAAGATAACTGCTTTTAGCCCTATAAATTCTGATTGAATCGTTCGATTTTAACGAAACTCACACAATTGCTGGACCTTACTTTAAGCCACGTTTGGTAGAAATTTGGTCGAAAAATTCGGTTGGAGTTGCCAGCTATGATAATTTTGGTGTCTTCATTTTGAAAAAAAAAATTTGGAAGTGAAAACATTCAAACCATCGAATATTCAAAAAAATGTCCGTTTCTTACAATAAAACCAATCTGTATATAAATCTTATGTTTTATCTACACGTTCAAAATAAAACTTTGGAAATTTCATGTCGGACAAGAACGGTAACCCTCTCCCAGTTAACCTATATTTTTAGCATCAAAAACTTCTGTTCACGGAAACTCACGAACCAATAATCAGATACAGCTAAAATTTACAGAATGCATTGGACTTAAGTAAGACCAGATTTGATAGAAGCGATTTTGAATTGTGGGCAAGTCTGTGCCAGTGGTGCCATCTTGAAAAATTACAAAGAATAAAAACTGCTTTGTGCCCTATGAAATGTGAATAAGTTACCAGATTTTCATGAAATTGGCACAGTAGCTAAACCTAACTCTAATCTCTGTTTGGTGGAAATTTGGTTGAAAAATTTGATTGGTGCTACCAGCTATGGTAATTTTTGTGTCTTTGGTTTTGAAAATTCGCTCAGGAAAATAAAACTTTTTGCACTATAACTTCCAGTGCAGTCATGAAATCAATACGAATTTCATACAATTAATGAAACCTGTCATAAACATTATTCAGGCCAAATTTGGTTGAAAAGCCACGATAGGGTTGCCAGCTATTGTTGGTTTTGTGTTTAATTGCAATATCTTTATTAAGCGGTTTTATCGTAGAATTTTCAAATGGTAATGATATTGTAGTGACAATAAACAGCAAATATTAAGCTTTCGATTATTTGAAAAAACTCGCTACAGGTAACTCTAAATTTCTTTATACTCCTTTAACTTCGAATGTAATATAACAACGTGAAGCAGATGTGATATATTCTTGGCTTTGATACTGGCAGAAGGTTGCCAGCACGAGTCGGTTGTGCTACTTTTGTATCAATAAACGCTTACAGTTAGTATTCATACCGGAAACATTTGCAATTAAAATAAATAATCAATGTTGCAATTCGCAAAGTTCTGCAAATTTTCGGATCGCAGCCCCAAACACCAACTTCAGTTACAGTGCTGCAGGCACTGAGCATTTTCTTCATTGATGTTATATGAGATGCTGCTTTCAAAATTATGTGGAATAAGCAACTGATAACGAATATAATTAACCCGTGTTTTGCTCTCATAAACGTTGAAATTCATGCCAGTGGTAATATCTGAAACCTTCCACCATATGAGTTATAATGCATTCTTGAGACCAAAGTAAAACGTGGTGTTTGAAACAGTTTGGTCGTAATAAGCAGCACATGTGGTGAAATATGCACTCAAAACCTGAACGATTCTTCTACTGTTCTTCGAACATTAGTGTTTCTAGCGGTTAAGGTGCGCTAGAGTTTTTTTCATTATGACCGTTTTCTCGATATAATGACGAAACCAAGTTGATTATACTTATGCGGTTCAAAAAGCATTATGCACACTTTCTAAATACGAATATATGTACTTACATATTTACATAAGTTTGTC